>OZ010584.1:5828916-6373916 GCA_963932145.1 Acanthosepion lycidas
TTTGACTTAGACATTTTGCAAACACAAGGCACTTGACACAAGCAAAGTAGCTATATAATATCTGTTTCTGTTAGTATTCCGTTTTTAAGGCACTACTTACAACATAGCCAGACCCATTTAGCTCTCGTCTAGAGTACAATTTTTATTTTATTTTTTTTTTTTAAAAAAAGAAAAAAAAAAAAGGTAAACATTTCATTTGTAACCATTTAAGGAAGAAAGATTTTGATCTCTGAATCATGCTCAAAATAAAAAAACGAAAAATCTCATGTCTCATTGCCATTTTGTAAAAGATTTCATTTTCAGTTTGTCAAATTCAATTTCTACCATTTAAAAAATCTTATTTGATTGCAATAAATTCTATTTTCCAAGTAAATTGTTGTCTTTCATTCATAAAATGATGGGAATGTAGGTGTCTCCTTCCTACCACATATATAGCGTGTGAAGGAATCAATAATCCTTGATTACTGCGCTTATGTTCAGCAACATTCTGGATAAGGGACTCTATATTGTGTGGAGAAGATCTGAAGAAAGCTCCATATTGTAGACACTTCCTCGAAAGCTGCCAAGTACCTTATTTTTTAAACTGATAGTTATTGTAAAGAAGTTCAGCAAGGACTAATTAACCAGCCTATCAATACCTATTATGTTTTGTTTTTTTTTGTTTTTTTTTTTTCATCAAGTAGGCAGACTGAAGCTGTTTTCTATCTCAAGCAATTATCGGAGAAAATTCAAAAGTGACTTGACACTTTGTCTTACTCTGAAGAGGTGTCTGCAAACTAGAAAAGAACATGACTAAGGACAGTGTGTACATCAGCCTGTGTAACTGTGGTAAGAAATATAAAGGAGAAAAAGGCTGCCCCCTTAAGAAAATATCGTAAAACCGTAACACAAATGGAATTTAAAAAATCAGGCATACCTGACCAAATATGGAGGGAAAAGGGAGATCACTGTCCCTTGTGGGAGATGAGGTTGAAAATAATAGAAATACCCATAGAAATGAATACAGTAATAAGTTCCAAAAATTTATACACAGATGTCCTCAAGGACACATGACCCAGTGGATAAAAGTGTTGGTTTGTATCCAGTGACTTGACCCAAAGAGTTGAGAGTTCAATACCTCGCTACATTATAATGAATGTCTCATTATCTCTCCAAGCAAGACCAAATGAACGAAATAAAGAGTCCAGTTCAAAATTCCAATTGCTGGAAGGTTGTAAACATGGCAATAAAGATTAAATAATTACAATACCTATCTAAGAAATGTAGAAATGATATCGCAAGGCAACCTAAGTAAAACAACTGAAATGACTTAGAGTTACTTTATGGTTGGTCTGAAGTAAAGTTTAAAAAAAAACTCTTGCAAGCAAATTATTAAAAATAAAACTAGTAATTAATTTGCAAATGTACGTAGAATGATGTAGATTTAGTGAACACTTCAAATATCTTGGTGTATGGATCAGTTATAATAGGATTAAATTGAACATGGACAAAACTAACACTACAAAACATTAATATTATGTTATTAAATAGCCTCATTAAATCGAGACTTTCATATGCATCAAAAATATCTCAATTGTCTGCTATATACAATGACTTAAGATCAATTGTTTAGAGTGCGTCATGTGGACTATAATTATATGTACCAAATAACAGAAACCACATCACTTTAGAACTTTCAACAGCAGCAACGACCTAAATGAAAAGCATACATTTAACTCAGAGAAAATGATGTAATTGAGATGTTGACATTTTACACTACTTCAAATAAAGGAAGGAAGGAAGGAAGGAAACTCCCATCAATACTGGAATAAACAAAAACAGCTAGTGGACTTCAGAAAAAGTGTTTTAAGAGAAGGATTTTATAAATTACAACCAAAAATAGCCTTGGCTGTTCAGTCAATGAATGCCAAATGTTTCCTTATAAGGAAATGGCTAATATTATCATTTAGACATGAGGAAAGAATTCTTGTGAGCATGAGACTCAAGCTAGTTTTCCTGTCCTTTTTATTGAAAACATGAAAAGTCTGCAGTAACACACTAAGACAACCAACCAAATGCAAAATATGTAGTCAAGGAAATAACTAAAAATTGTAATAAAAATCAACAGAAAGGATGATATGAGTCAAAATTATTTGTACATATTTCAGCTCATATTAAACATTGAAAAATTGAAATTTGTTAGTCAAAATGGACAAACAAACATTAACTTGGTGTTAAAAAAATTAAATAAATGAATCAAGAATATTGCTTTCATAATGAAAAGGATAAAAAATGGCTTACAATATTTTAAATATTTGTCAGTCACTCTGAAAACTTAACCTTCCTTTCAATTATTTGCATTAAGTGAAAACAGCTATGGTAAAAATCTTTAAGTCAGCAGGAAGATACCAGAAGGTTGATATTGCAGACTGGATAAAACACGTGTAACTGATCATTATTGGTGGGCTCTGCTCCAGCCACAATTTCATCTCTACAAGGTCAGAAAATAAACTGAACAAAATGGTGAAAAGGTAAAGCAACAAAGGGCAAGAGAAAATAAAAAGAACTTATTGCAAGTCATTTTAAAGAACGACATTTTTTTTCCTATTTTTAGAAGTAAATATTTTTTTAGTTCAACATAAGCTGAAAACACAAATAAATCAGAAAAGGCACTGAAATAACAAGGTGAAAATTACATTGGAAAGTTGAGAGGCCAGTTTTCCTCTTTTTCTATTTCATATCTCGAAATTCAGTTTTGTTGGAAAGTGAAATGGTCAGTTTTTACAAGAGGAATTAAATTGAGAATTTACTTTTCATTTTCTTCTTCCTATAAAAACAAAATTATCAAGTGATATGAACTGATGGCTTTCTTATTTTATTCAGATGAAATGAATCAAAAATTCTTTTATTATCAAAAAAAACTTCCAAACTATTCACTCTCAAGATTATTCCACTTTCTAACAATGGACAGACAATAAGGGTTAAAATAAAGCATTTAAAATATCAGTTCTTTACTTCCCATTCTAATTGCTAGAGTATCTTATTTAACCAAGATGAAAAAAAAAAGTTACTTACTCAGTTTAATCTGGTACAAAATAGTGAGAATAAAACTCATTTAATGAAAGAATGATCTAAAAGAATTGGTTTATTAATCATGGTTGAAAGTAAGGTACCCCCTACCCCAGGAAAATTTTACTTGTTTTAGTAAATAGTGCCCCCCTCCGCACGACATTCAGATTAATTTCAACTTCAAGTTCCATTCTCATAATAGCGAACAAGTTAAGCACTTGTAAAGATTACTTTCCAACAAGACCAAATTTTTGGATACACATAAAAGACATGGTAACTCTTTTGTCAGATAATTAAAATAGAAATGGTGAGGAAAATATATGAAAAACTGCTGTTGGAAGCAAAGTAGTGTCATTCTTTTGAAGCACACATCCTCTGCTACACCCATATCATGTACACTGGCAGATCTGCTTTCCCATTTAGATTTAAATTTTGACTAAAAATCCTGTGTAACTTCCAACTTAGTCACGTAAACTTTTCATTTTTTCTATGACTAAATTATTTCTCTAGCGATTATTAAAAAAAATTAATAATTGACTAAATTTTAATTTTGAAATTTTAGCTCTGCTTCTTATGGAGTTTAACAGGAACCAAAACCCATGGAAAATTTGCCTTATTTTCATATTTGCTTTACATTTGAATAAAGCAAAAAAGATTAGTTATGAAAGCTCATCAATTTCTAAAGGCAGAAAAATGACAGGCATTCATAGCATTTTAACATTATTATTTGCATAACCCAATTCATATAATCAGGTCTAGATATTTATATAACAGGGATATTGCAAGACTTGAGAGCTTGTTTTCATTTTAAACTACACAGTTTCAGTAGCAAGTCCATTTTTACAGGGCCAGAGTGCTAGTCTGATGCCAAAAAGAAACTGCCTTCCAAGGTAAAAAGCGAAAACATTGTAGGCGCAATATACTGAAAATGTAAAACAGGATATAGCATTTAAAGGAGATGTCAGCTAATGTTTTCATTTTACAGCCCATCTTCATTACAACTTAGGTAAAAATGTCAGCTCTTGAAGTTCTTCATCATGATTAACTACAAGCCATCACGATGAGGAAGGAGTGAACTCACTATGGTAGCAAACAATCCACAAGGTGGAATGTATGTAAAAACTCAACTACGTGTATATCCGCGAGATTCCATTATTACACACACGCACACCCTTTTCTTACTAAATCAGTAGTAATCACTTATGTGGCTTTGTGGATGATGAATTATTCTCCACCCTGCAAATCCTTATCTTGTAGACAAAATATTGCCAGCCTTTCACTCCTCTATTGATATTACTATCACAGATGTTTGGACATGTTAAATTCTTTAGTTCTATCAGCTTGAACCTTCACAGGCAAGACATGCCATGATGCCATGTTTCTGGTGGCAAACCAACCCCACTCCCTTATCCAGAACTGTTTCTTTGTGGAATAAACTCCTGAGAGAATGCTTTCCTGATAAGTAAAACCTTAATTCAACTGATATTTTTCCTACTTGTCCTTATTATACTCTATCACTCCCCTTCCCATTTCGTTAAAATCCAATCTCACTCAGTAATCTTCTACTTTGTTCACTCAATACTAGGCCTAAGAGCCACACAATCAGTTAAAAAATATTTGAAATAAAATATTAGAAATTAGATTTTACAAAGACTTAAAGTAAGAGTTAAACGTTCAGACACTTAATGAGAATGAAGTTTTATCTTTTGTTAATGTAGATTTTATTCTTGTCATTATTTTTTTTTTTTACTGGTAAAATATGTCATGGTGAAAATCTTTCAAAACTGTCTTATCTATTTCTACTTATTCTCATTCAGTTTTACTCACAAATAAATCAATAAATTAGTGTAAAGGTCTTTCAAAAAGTATTATGAGGGTTGGCTGAAAAGTTCATAGGCTGACCAAAATAATCACACAAAATGTAACCAAATGTGGTTTAATTTTCAATATAGTCCCCCTTGTGGTCCATACATTTATTCCAGTGTTGCAGTGCTTGGATCCCATTGATGAAGATTTCATCTTGTTGGTTAAAAATGTCATCAACAGCAATATGACGTCATCAATATGATATTGTTTTTTTTTTTCATGGGAACAGATGTTAGTCATATGAACCCAAATCAGGAGAATAGGGAGGTTGATCATGCACAGCAGCCATTGTTGAAACCAAGGACTTATGTGCTGGAACATTATCCTGATAAAACAAGACCCCTGAGTATTTGGACTTGATAACCTTTTGCAATTGCTTCAGCAAGTTGGCATAGTACCTTCCATTGATAAAACAATGCATTTTGCATCCAAAAAAACTGAGGCCATCACCTTCCATGCAGATGAAATAACTTTAAATTTCTTTGGACCAAGTGAAGAAGGGTGTTTCCACTGGATGGATTGTCTCTGGCTCATCACTTTAATCCAACACTCATCCTGGGTTAGAAAATGTGCAAGGAAACCAGCTTGATCAGCTTCAAACAATGTCAGAGTTTCCCATGATGTGAGCAGCCTGGTGCACTTTTGATGAGGTGCCAGAAGATGTGGCACTCACCAAGTAGAAACCTTTGTTGTACCAAGTTCATTGTGCAAAATATTTTCAACTCTCTCATGGGATATGATGATGGCATTGGCTATTTGATTTATAGTAGGTACGTCCACTAGGTCACGTAAAAAAGCGGCATATCACGATTAAAAATGACTCATAAATCAACGAAAACAAAGTTTTGTTTAAATATGTTGTTATTTAATTGAAAGCTAAAGCATTAAATTTATTATTTACACTAAGTAAAATATTCTGAAGTCTTTTAGATAGAAATTATATAGATTGGAATGTCAAATATATGCTCGATTTTTGTTTAATTTTCTTAAAAGCGGACATTTTCTTAAATTTTAAGAAATTTGTAAACAAACAAAATTTTGAATTTAAACTTCTTCCTAAAATAAATTTATATATTTTTGACACGTTATTTGAGTAAAATTAGAAAATTTAAAGTTAAAATAATCTGATATGAAACAAACAGTACTTACTTATAGCTTAAAAAATTTGTATCCAAACATTTCTTAACGATGTGTCTGAAATTTTTGCATGTCTTTCATCGATTTCGCAATTGACGAGGCGATGACAGACAGCTATGGACGATCAAAATTGACAAATTTTTAAATTAGGCGAACGCGGTTTTTCGTTTTTAACTAGTACTTTTTAAATATTAACATTTTTATTCAGCAATTATGTACTATTTTTTTTATTTTTTTATTTCATACTTTCTTAATTAGACAATTTTTTAAATCGTTACATAATTGTTTAAACTTTTATTAATTAGATAATTGTATATAAACTTTTCTTATTCAAACTTTTTCATTAGATAATAATTTTTTAACCTTTTTTTTTTTTTTTTAGATAATTGTTTGAAGTTTTTATTAGATACCAATTCTTTATTTTTTTAATTATATATTATAATTGTTTAAATTTTTTAAATGCATAATTCTTTAAACTTTTTTATTATTTAGGTAATTCTTTAAACCTTTTTTTATTATTTAGGTAATTCTTTAAACCTTTTTTTATTATTTAGGTAATGTTATTGTCTTGGTTTCCGTTTCTCTTACTTTCTTAATCTTATGTTAAATTAATTAATAAGAAAAAAATTATTTCAATGAAATATTATCCAAAATAAAAGAAAATACTTTAAAGAAAAATAATTACAACTTTTAAAATTTGAAAAGAATTTCTGCAAAGACGTTAACGATGTGGATCTGAACTGGACAGAGAAGAGAAATAACTGCGGTGCCAGACGACACAAATCACGTGACCTTTTTAAGGATTATGTCGCGTATACATTTCCATACATAGAAATTATGAACGTTTTTCAATAAAAATTTATTTTTAAAATTATTTCTGCTTAAACGAGTGTTATGTGCTTTTCAAAGTTCGATTCGTAAATTTACATTTTCATTAACGTTATCATTACATTGCGTGCACGATTGAAATAAATAATTTTAAACGATTTTTGAAGTATTAAGACGTTAATGAATAAATTTTTAAAATCTGGAAAAAATTTGCAAAAAATTCATCGAAAAATTTTTATTTCTTCACAAAATAATGTCCTTAGTATAACGTATCTACAAAAACAGGTGGAAGCTTTTCTAATTAATTAAATTAGATACTTTTTACATTTTTTTTTTTACAATTCAAATCTAATTTTCTATAAAGTAGCAAATGTTTGACAAAAAAAAAATTGGTGATTTACTTTCTACAATGATTCCTGTTTATAACTAATAAAAAAAATCCCGGGAACTCTGATTTAATTTCTCGAAATTTCATGAAAATATGTAAGTGGGTGGAAACATGTTAAAAAAAAAAAATCTCTTTTTAACAAGATTTTCTGAAAAAAAAAATTTTTTTAAATAATTTCATTCATTTCTGAATAAGTCCTGAAAGTTTCATTAAAATCCAACAATTATTTGATTTTTGCAAGAATTTCCTAATTAACGTGTGTTTTCCTCGGGAAAAGCGCAAAATAAAACAAACCTTTTTTTAGTCTTATCGCGCTGTCGTATAAAAAAAACATAATTTTTAACCAAAATTTTCTACGTGTTAGAAAGGAGTAAAAAATTTCAAAAAATATTTTAAAAATACTTTGGTCTTTCCTCTTTCATAACAACATAAACATATTGAGACAAAACTTTGTTTTCGTTGATTTATGAGTCATTTTTGATCGTGATAGGCCGCTTTTTTACGTGACCTAGTGGAGGTACCTAATTTATAGTCAACCACTTGTCAACCATCACCATCACCATGTGGCTGAACATGATCAATGTTTTCTTCAATAGTGGCAGTTGCAGAAAGTTCAGACCTTGGGCCATCTTCAAGACTCTCCCTTCACATCCTAAATTCAGCTACCCACTTTTTGCACCGTTGATAAAGCGTCATCCCCTAATATAGCAACCATATCAGCATGAATGTCCTTAGGGCTAAACCCATTTTCTGCAGGTACAAGATAATACCGCAATGCCAAATATTCTCCATTTCCAAGAGTAGTCGTTACTAGTTACTTCTGAAGTCTTCTTTGAACTGTCAAGATGTCAGTTTACCTGGAATAAAACAATGCAGTTATTAAAAAGAAGAGTTGAGATTAATACATGCAAGATTTCACAGCTCTAGCATCACTTTTTCATAGTCAGACTATGAATATTTCAGCCCACCCTTCTAACTATACACATTTAGAAACAAATATTAAACAATATTAATTTTTCTAACACAGGATAACAAGAGTTTGGGGTGTGGGGCATCAAGACAAAGAGGAGCCGCTAAAAGTAAATCAGCTCACTTTTATTGATAACTTAAAAGATCTTCAAAGGAGAAAATAAATGTAAATAAACAAAAACAAATGAGAGATTTAATTTATTGCCAGCAACTATTGTGCAAGTGAGGGTTGGAGTTTCTTGGAGTACCTCCAGCCTCCTTAGCTGCTGACACAGCAATTCCATGGCTTTCTATAGTATCCGTCATCATATTTTTTTTTTTTTCTTGTAACGGTTAAGAATAGAACATGCCAACAATGATGGTCATCAGCTTCAAATGTGTTTATTTTTTTTCTTTTGTTTTTTTGAGGGTGAGGGAAAAATTTCAAGGATATTTTAGAGAGAGATAGTAGCTGGAACAGATGGGAGATGGGGCAAGAAGGACATAGTAGCTGGTTCTTTCTTAACCGACTTTTGAGGAATTCAAATATATCATCCATTTTTTTTTTTAGGTCTATTTTTTGATTTTTTTTTTAAAAACATATATCAAGTGCCGAATACTGGAGTTAGTAATACTCCTAAGATGGGCACCATGACAAAATGTAATACTCAGATTGAAGATAATTAAATTGGCAGCAGCAGCAGCAGCAGGCAATTTCAATAGGTACAAAGCTGTGCAAATAGCTGTGGCTTTTTCTTATTTTTTTTTTTTTTTTTTTATATCAGTACCTGACATAGATATTTGTAGCTTTGTAAACCTCTGTATTTAGTTTGTATATCAAGTAATATATTGATTTATGTATGTAAATAATAGCATTTGATTTAAGTAGATTCGTGTATGTGGGGCTTGGATAAGCGCAGCTACTACTACTGCTGCTGCTGCTATTAATTCCATCAGCCCTGCTTTCATTAAGACAGTTGATTTTTCTTCCATGCCGTGAGCCCAGTAGTGTAGAGTGTAGCAATGTCCACAGCCACACGACACAAACAGACAAAATATGCCAAGTGGTTTTACATGAGAAGCAGCAGACAACTTTCCAGTCCATCTGAGATGCAATGGAGGAAAATTCATTAATTCTTCAATCAATTCTCTTTCCTTTTTCAGCCAAGTAATTCAAACTCCTCTTCAGTATCACAGAAATCAGCATTTGCATAGACTGAAAATAAAATAAAATAATAATCATTTAATACAGAGTTTGGGGTTGGAGAGATATTTTAGAAATTGTAATACAATGACTCCAGTATCTTTTGGCCAATTACAATTTTACAAGCCAAACAATTAAATGGATTTATGTTTGTTAAATATTTAACTGATGGAGGAAGGGTACCTTAGTAAAATGTAGATTTTGCATTATTATAAAATCATAATATTTAGTGAACACAGATGTTAGAGATAACATCCCCATTATTTTAAACATTGAAATTAATGTCAAGCAGAGATTAAGAAATCCTATTAAAGAAAATACGTCTCCCTGGCAAGAATCAAACACGTATTCCCTTTTTCTGTATGGAAAACCACTTTCAAGCCAAGTGCACCTTACCAGCTAGGCTACAAGAAGTCATTATATGACATAGTTCAATTAAAAGTTTAAGAAATAGGCAAGTTGGGATATCTCAAAATCTATGTTTGCTAACAGACCCAAAACATAAACAGTCATTTTAAAGCAATTAAGAGAGTGTTTTTAAAACCAGTATAATTTTATATTACTACAAATGTTCTATTTATTGGGTATGCATGGTTTGAGTAGACATCCCTGTTATTTTGAACATTAAAATTAATATCAACTGGCCTGGAGATTGACAAGACCCAGTAAAGAAAATTTGCCCCCAGACAGGAATCAAACCTGTATTCCCTTTATCCATCAAGTAATTCACTTTGAAGGCCATAGGAAACCATCATGATAAAGCATGGTTCAGTTAGATGTATATACCTAGATAAATTCAAAATGTCTTTCCTCACACTATCTCAAGCACCAGGTAATGATTTCAGTTGATACCTACAAAATAAACATTTGTGTTGGCTGATAAAGTGTCCGATCAGTAAATCTTTGAAACTTAAAATAATGAAGATTGTGTAAAGAAATAGGAAGTGAAAAGAAGAAAGTGAGAGACACGAAATAAGAGATAGAATTAAAAAGCTGTAACATGAAGGGAAACAAACATCAGGCATAGCTGACCACATCTGGAGTGAAAAGGGAAATCACTCCCCTTGTGGGACAAGGTTGAAATAATAGACAGAGAACATCACTAGAAAATACAAAAACTTAAGGAATCAGCACACATGCTAGGCTACAAAAATTTCCTCAGCCGGCCAAGTATAGAAATGGATACAATATGGGAACCAGTAATATGGAGTGCTAGAGAAAAACAACAATAACAACAAAATTGCAATATGTGCTCTGATAAAAAATGCTACAGAGACATTAAGTTTATAAGTCCCAAAAATTCATATTCATATACCAATGTCCTCAAGGACACATGGTCCAGCGTTGGTTGGATCCATTGACTTGACCCAAAGAGTTGTGAGTTCAATACCTGGCTACTGTCTGGTAAACAAAAAAACTTGAGTTGAGTTGAAGGGAGATAACTAAGACATCTGGAAGAAGCATGCATATGGATGAAATGAAGGGTTCAGTTTGAAATTCTAATCACCTGAAGAAGTATGGGCCATGGCCGAAACACAAAAATGATGATGACAACAGTTCAAACAATGTAAAGAATCATTAGAGAAAAATGAACCAAGTTTAGTATTAAGTCAAGGGCTGAAAATTCCACATAAAAAATGAGACAAGAGTGACCAAGATAGAATATAATATAAAATTTGATGGTGCACAGATGGAATATAGTGTAAAACAATTGTGTCACATCTTCACAGTTCAGTTATCAACAGTTTGTATTACAAAAAACTGCAATATAAAGGTTATCTCAATCTTTACTAAATTTCATATGTCACCACCACTGGTAATCTTTTCCAAATGAGGGGGAAAGAGGCAAAGGAAGGCTTTGGGATTTTATTTTGTTTCTCTAATAACACATTCAAGTGGAGTAACACACGCACATATATATATATATATATATATATATATATATATATATATATATATATATATATAGGTTCCTCCATTAGGTCACGTAAAAAAGCAGCATATCACGATTAAAAAAGGCTCATAAATCAATAAAAACAAAGTTTTGTCTCAATATGTTGTTATTAATTGAAAGCTAAAGCATTAAATTTATTACTTACAGTAAATAACATATTCTGGTGTCTTTCAGGCAGAAATTATATAGATTGGAATGTCAAATATATGCTCGATTTTTGTTTAATTTTCTTAAAAAGCGGCCATTTTCTCAAATTTTAAGAAATTTGTAAACAAACAAAAATTCTGATTTTAAATTTCTTCCTAAAATAAATTTATATATTTTTGACACATTATTTGAGTAAAATTAGAAAATTTAAAGTTAAATTAATCTGATATGAAACAAACAGTACTTACTTATAGCATAAAAATTTGTATCCAAACATTTCTTAACGATGTGTCTGAATTTATGAAAGAAATCGATTCTGACGAGGTGATGACAGATTACTATGGATGATCAAAATTGACAATTTTTGCAAAGTAAGCAAACGCGGTTTTTCGTTTTTAACTAGTAATTTTTAAATAATTAACATTTTTATTCAGCAATTATGTAATATCTATTTTTTATTTCATACTTTCTTAATTAGATAATAGTTTAAAGTTTTTTATTAATTAGATAATTGTTTAAAATTTTTTAAGGATTATGTTGTGTATACATTTCCATACGTAGAAATTATGAACGTCTTTTTTTTTCAATAAAATTTTTTTTAAATTATTTTTAAAATATTTTGGGTCAAACGACTTATGTGCTTTTCAAATTTCGATTTGTAAATTTATTTTTTTATTAACGTTATCATTGCATTACGTGCTTGAAAGCAATAAAGAATTTTAAATGATTTTTGAAGTATTAAGAAGTTAATGAAAAAAATTTTAAAAATGGGAAAAATATTTGTAAAAAATACATTATTCATCGAAAAAATTTTATCTCTTCACAAAATAATGTCCTTAGTATAACGTATTTACAAAAACAGGTGAAAGCTTTTCTAATTAGTTAATGTCATAGTTTTTTTACATTTTTTTTTGTAATTCAGAGCAGATTTTCTATGATATGGGGTACTGTTTTACAAAAAAAAAACTGGTGATTTACTTTCTACATGGAGTCCTGTTTATAACTAATAAAACAAATCCCAAGCGTGAAGATTTAATTTCTCGAAATTTCATGAAAATATGTAAGTGGGTGGAAACATGTTAAAAAAAAAAAAAAAGATTTTCTAAAAAAAAAAAAAAAAAAATTTCAAAAATAATTTCATTCATTTGCAAACAAGTCCTGAAAGTTTCATTAAAATACAACATTTATTTGATTTCTGCAAGAATTTCCTAAATTAACATGTGTTTTCCTTGAGAAAAGCACAAAATAAAACAAACCTTTTTTACTCTTCTTGCACTGTCGTAAAAAAAAAAAAATTTTTTTAACCAAAATTTTCTACGTGCTAGAAAGGAGTAAAAAATTTAAAAAAATACTTTAGTCTTTCCTCTTCATAACAACATAAACATATTGATACAAAACTTTGTTTTCGTTGATTTATGTACCTTTTTTCATCGTGATATGCTGCTTTTTTTACGTGACCTAATGGAGGAACCTATATATATATATATGATGTGACTACACATGCACACTCATTATTTTAGATACTGGTATGAATACGTTTATTATTGATTGTGTCAGATGCTTTTTTAAAAAAGATGTAAGCATTTGTTAACAGGAACATTTAGTTAAAGGGATTTAATATCTAAACTAGTCATGAGTTTATCAGTCATATTTATTCCCCTTAGTTTTTCAACCAGGTTGCCTCAATTTTTAACATGCGATGGACTGATTTGTTACAATTACTTCTAAAACAATAAGACATAATACAAAAAAAAAAAGAAAAGTAGTTAAAACTTGACGGACGAATTTACTCTATCATCTGTAACAATTGTTGCAAGGAATACATAGAAGAAACCTCAAGGAATTTCAATAAAAGATTATATGAACACAAAAAAGAATCTTTTCTAAAACATGAAATGTAATGAGTGACCATAATTTTTATTTAAAAAAAAAATGCTACACTAATTAAAAGAGAAAGCAATTTACTAAGACGAAAATGTATAGAAAGTGCTTTAATCAGTAGTTTATCCACAGTAAATTTATGTCCAGCTTCTTAAATTTCACCTTTCTTGGCAGATATTCTATTATCACAATATGGGATATTTCATAACAAAAGTAATGAAACATGAAATTGGTTAGATTATAAACCAAAAACATATTTAAAAAAAAAAAAAAAAAAAAAAAAAATTAAATTAAAAATTCTCAGGGTTCCCTCTCCTTCATTCACATGTGTAGTCACATCAATGTAAACACCACTTTAGCTCAATGAAGTCCTAATGGACAAAATGCATCACAGGAAAAATTTATAGTTTTTCCCCCCACTATATATATATAGATATATATATAGATACATATATATATATATATATATATATATATATATTATATACACACACACACATGATAGCAACAAATAAATTACTAAATAACTTTCAACCCTTATTACTATACTATGTCATAGTCTGGAACCAAAATAATAATAACAGAAAAATTTAACCAAATAAAATACAAATAAGAATGGTAATTAACAATAGAGAAAGAAAAAATAGATTATAAAAAAAATACTTAAATAGATATAGAATATTCTTTCAACGTTTTTCAATGGCTGAAGGAGGCCGGTGTTCTGGACAGTTCTCTGATTAAACATGTTGTCACCAACTGATAAGCAAATCTTCTTTATTTCTGCATAGATACATGTCCTTTAAAATAGACAATCATTTCTCTGCAGTGTATACTAAAGCATTTTATTGTTTTTGTCAATGCCTATCTTGCATGATTTTGTTTGTAATTTTAGAATCCTGTTGTGAGCTGGTGAGGCCTTTTTAGCATTCCCCCCAAAATATATATATATATATATATATATATATATATATATATATATATATATATATATATAATTATATTCAGACAAGACCAACACCCACAACAGATATATATATATATATATATATATATATATATATATAATTATTTATTTAAAAAGATGATTCCAACTCGCTACATAAGAGGTCTCATGTTTCAAAACAAGAGCCAAAAACTTCATATTTGAATTAACTTGAGTTAAAGTAGGCTCAATTCCATCATCAAGCGAAATTTTTTTTTGGGAATGACTTATTTCTGAAATTTACGAGTTTTAATAGTATGGTCAGAATTGAAATCAAAAATTTCCAAGGTAACATCAAGGGCAGATTGTTTAGAATCGGCAGGGGTGGGGTGTTACTTTAACTCAAGTTAATTCAAATATTTTTTTGACGTTTTCGGCTCTTGTTTTGAAACATGCGACCTCTTATGTAGCGAGTTGGAATCATATTTTTAAATAAATAATTATATTTATGCTCTACTTTTGTATCGAGCATTATTTTTTAAAAATAATTACAAAAATACTAAGGAACTTTGGATTATTTACCAAACCAGTTTCTTTCCTATTTTCTACAATATTTTCACACACATATATATATATATATATATATATCACATTGAGTGTTGGTGTTAATAAAACAGAGCTATTAAGTATATATTAATAAATATACATATTATCCCTCACCAGTAGCACAACTCAGAGTTTCATGCACAACCTAATCTTCAGGTGCTGAGTAAAGACTGACTGTTATCTGATTTAAATTTTAATAAAAATATCTGGTTACCATAGTCAAATTAGATGGGGATTACATCTTTTTTTTTTTATTTGAAACAATATATTTAGCATTTAAAATAAACGGTATATATTGTTATGATGAAGTGTGTTTTGTGCATTTTTGCTGATCATAGCCATGACTCCTCTTATATTGTAATGTTACTTGTTGCTTAGGTTTCATTATAATGAATCAGAAGTCAGCTTTTAAATATATGCCCCTTTTGTAATAAATGTAACAGGATGACCTCTCATGCCTTCGAAATGATTTTCAAACTGGAAAAACTAAATGAGTCACAGTATACAGCAAAAGTTTGGAAATTTGTTTCCAGTTTAGATTTAGAATGTATCTATACGAGTTGACCATAGTTTGTTATGTGACACTAAGCTTGTGAGGTGGTTAAACATTAATTCTAAGTAGGAAAAAAAAAAGTTAAGCTCAAAATGAAATATAGGCTGGAAGTGAGTGAGAGAGAGAGTGTGGAAACATTTTCCTTGGTGAGAATGGGACTCTGTATTTTTTTTCTCCTCTTTATTTTTCTTATCAGTCAAGAGGCTGGCATGCAGACAAGAGATTTGTGGAAAAGTTTTATCTCTTTCTTGGGAAATTATGAAAACAAGTTACTGGCAAACTGAAAAACAGATGAGAATTATATTTTTGTTAGTGAAAACGAATTGAGAAATGAAAATAGAGAATGAACCTGTTGTGAAGATCAAAATTATGAAAATTGATCTGTCATAAGAAGCAGACAATCTGGCCTGTGTTTTCACTGACCCAAGGATGGAAAAGAGAGAGTCTCTTTGTTGCAAATTTGCATAAACAAATATATTTTCATTGATGAAAACAAATTGGGAAATAAGTTTATCTCTTTCTTGAGAAATTAAGAAAACTCCTTATTAATGGAAAGAGAAGCAGATGAGAATTATATTTTCTTTGACAAAAACAAAAACAAGGAATGAACCCCTTTTCTTAGGGGTCAAGGTTATGAAGATCAATCATGTTGTGCCAAGAAGGTGTTCTGGTTTGCATGAAGAGTCACAGAATTGAAATTAATGAGAATAAACCACACCCTTTCTCCTAGGCATTTTAAAAATTAGATTTGTCACAGTTATGCACCGTGAGAAGAGGGTAGAGTTAGAATACCAAGAAGGAAGGAGGAAGGGGCAGAGTTTAGCTCTGCTTGTGCAAAATAGTGGCGCAAGATGTGAAGTGAAGCAGGTTGAAGTTAAGGGAAAAACATTTATTGGAATTAATGAAAATTGGGAAATCATTGAGCCCCCAGAACCCTTTGGCCCCATGCCAGTTTGGGGCCAAATTGCAAATAAGCAGATGACTTTGGGAAGCTCATAGACTTGGGCTGAGAAAGCACATTGAATGCCTCAGGAATCCACATCAGCTGCTACCAGAATTCCTGATTCCAAGACTTTGAACCCAGCCTTCCAAAAGTTTAGAGAAGGCTCAGTGTCACTCTAGAGATTGATGCAGGAAGGGTTCATTTTTGTTGTACCAAGAGCTATATAAAACAAATGAAGATTAACCCGAAAAATCACTCATTTTCTTTTTTCATTGTGAAAATATCTTCCTTAATATAGCACCTGCCATAGCTTAAACCAGTGCTATCATTTCTGAGATCATGAATGTGGGCAGAGATTGTGTGGATTGAAGCGGCTAGTGACCAACAACTGGCATTGTCCAGCACAGAGTTAGCCTGTGGTTAATACTTCATCCTAAGACCCAAGTACCAGACCACTAAATGTGGTTACGCTACCGGGTGTAGGCGGTGGCAAAAGGTGCTACAGTTAGAGTTGCCAAGCAATATTAGAAAACTGAGAGAAATTGGAAAGACAATTTGTCCACAATCAAAAGTTCAACAACAGCAACAGACCAGTTGCAATTTTTTTCAGGCTTTCAACACAAAATTGGTGTCAACATCACAACAAGCATAACTTCTTACATGGAATATCAGGCATTCTCTGTTATTGATATGCCCCTGTATTCAGCTATACAGAGTTTTTTTTTTTTCCACCTGATTAATGCCACTGATCCAAAATATATATCATCATCACGAACATGTCTAACAGTAATTTCAGAACTCTATCATGAAACAAAGAACATTGTGTGTGATATATCATTATCACCATTAAGCCTCACCATGCCTGGCTGGACATGAAGAGCTACTGAAAGCTACAATCCACTTAATGAGAAACAACTGAACTATTGCAAATTATGTTCTTCCACACACGCACACACTTCATGAGAATCACAATTCTGTTAACATAGGTGATGCTTTGAAAACAGCAGTAACTAAATGGAATCTGAAACATCTGCAATATGGAATTAGATATTGCGTGACAATGCTATCAATATGGAGAATGTTGCAGTGAAATTTGAACAGCTGACTCACAACATCAAATATTTTGTCCTTGTTCTTGAAGTGAACATTAGAATGAGGTTGAACTGTTTCATTCTTCCATCATAGTAGCACTGCAACATTTTTGCTGACAAAATTAGAGTTACATTAACTCACTCATACAGTTCAGACAATATACTCATCAATTTTCTAGAATAACAACTAGCTTCCCTCAAAAGCAAAGAACAACACATCATTTGTTATCACTACTAAAACAGCAAGATTTATTTGTTATCTCTTAGAAGCAAACAGTCTTGAGCTTCAGGAATTAATTAACATGTCTTGTATCATGATAAATATTGCATTGTAGAAAAATATATCATTGCAGTCCTCATAATTTGAATACAACTCGGAAAATAACAACTACATACTGTCAACTTGTAGCAGTTCAACTTACTGATTATCAAGAAATACACAATTTAAGGATGTAACATGGTGAAGGTTGAGGAGGATGAAACAGAAACAGAAGTGTTGAAGAAGAGGATCAGAAACTGGCATGGTCTGCCTCCCTTATGCCAAGAGATTGTCAGAAAAGATTCATAAGATCTGCAGTCTATACAACATCAGGATAATAATACTCAGAAGCAGCTTGATCTTATGGAGAAATCTCTGCAAAGTCAAGCAGAGGAGAACTTAACCAAAAACTGTGTGTAGCCCATCCCTTGCAGTTGTGGCAAAGAATACAATGGTGAAGCCACACAACCCCTGAAGTAAGGCGAGAGGAACATTGAAAAGTTATAAGTGGTAGGAGAATGCAATCAGGCATGGATGGTCATGTACAGAGAGAAAAGGATGGTCAACAACCACTGTGAAACGAAATAATAATACTAGACAAAGAAGAACTTGGAAAGACAGACATCTGAAGTAATCAGTGCCTATGCTAAGTTATGAGGGCCGGTGTAGCACTAGCATTAAAATAAAGTAGCATATGGGAGCTATTAGGTTGGTGCAAAAAAATAATGTCAGTTTTTGACGTTAAAAAATACGTCAAAAACCGACATTATTTTTGCACCAACCTAATATTAACAGCAGGGCTTCAGCAACAGGCAGGCAGGCAAGAACATTAAGTTTAAGGCTCTGGGTCCTAAGTTTAGGATGGTCCCATGGAAAAATAGCCTTGTAAATTAAAGGATTGGTTAATGAATTTGGTGATATAGTAATTGTGAGTTCAATCCCTGGGCTGGGGAATACAAACCTAGACTCAGTGCTAGCTGTATTGCTTTATCTCTAGACAAGGAAAGCAAAATGAGAACAATCTACAAAATTCCATGTATTAGGTTGGTGCAAAAATAATGACGTAATAATGTTGTTTTTTGATGTTAAAATATACGTCAAAAAACGACATTATTTTTGCACCAATCTAACAGTTTACATAGATTGACAGACACCTGAAGAAGGCCAGAGATAATGGCCAAAATGTTCTAATAATAACAACAAAGACGAGGACATTATTCTGAATATAAATAATATACTGCTATTTTTTTACAGTAAATTAAATGGAGAAAAATTAGCAAAGTTTAACAAATATACCTGCAAAAAAAATGGTATGTTAAAAGGATGTTTTTTCTCTTGATACTATTACTGTATAACTACCTGGCAAAAGAATTTTGTAGAGTTCATGTATATTCATAGGGTGATGCAGACATTGATAAATTCCCAGGGATTATGACACTGCTATTAGGAAAAAAAAAAAAAAAAAATTTCTTCCTAGTTAAGACCTACTTGTAACAGAAGACCTACTTTCTTTTCATCCAACCATCCTTGACATTCTTCACTGAAAATGTGTACCTTCTGAAGTATGATAGGAATGTCAGGTTTTCTTCTGGGATGTAATTATATTCACTAATTGAATTAGTAATTAATTCTGGAAAAAATGAAATTGACACATTGCCTGTTCATTTTCTTTTCTTTTTGTTGTAATAATTGCTGAATAATTATCTTCGATTCTTCCATAGTGTATTATTTTCATACAAGTAGGTCTTAACTAGGAAGAAATTTTTTTTATAACTGTTACAAAATTTGTGCGCCACTGAACATGAAAAATAACTGAATTTTATTTTGCCAAATACTCCAGAAAATGTGTCATTTAACAAAATGGTGTCAATATTATAAAAATTTTTGGTGAAAAGAATTCACTTTTTTATACACATTGGCAGTGCTGCATGAACCTTACTGAGGATGAAAATGAAGATTTTTTGTCAGATATGCCTGTTCATTTTCTTTTCTTTTTGTTGTAATAATTGCTGAATAATTATCTTCGATTCTTCCATAGTGTATTATTTTCATACAAGTAGAACAAAAAAAAACTGTAAAGTTCAAATAATAGAAAATTCGTAACAGTAAAAATGAATCTACAGTGAGATTTCAGTTGGACACTGGTAGCAATATTACAATTATTGATGAACAAACTTGGAATTGGCAAGCCTCACTTGAAAAAAAAAAAAAAAACAAAAAAAAAACACAAAGTTGTAAGAGGAATATCAGGCAAAAAACTAATTTTTCTTGGGAAAATCACATGTAACATTGCTCTTGTGGGTAAAACTAAAATAAGCAGATGTTTACATACTAAAAAATTTGAATTTATTAGGCGCTAATTGGCTAGAATTATTTGAACTATGGACAATTAAGTCATTCTTTGGAAAAGCTGTTCGTCAGAGAAAAAGATTACAGCTAAAGAAACACTGAGCAAACTAAAAAATGAATTCAAATATTTTCTTAGAGGAGTTGGGAAAATGTACAAAGTCAAAGGTATTTTTCAAATTAAAAAAAAATGTGATACCAGTTTTCAAGTCTAAAAGAAAAATATCCTTTGCTGCATAGGAGTCTATTAACTCCAAACTTGATAGGTTAGAAAACTACAGAGTTATTGAAAAAACAGATTTTTGAACTGCCTCGTACCACATGTATATCGCCTACCAACTCCAGAGGATATATTTACCAAATTAAATGGTGGTAAATATTTTTTTAAAAATGACCTGTCTGAATCTTTAAACCAAAGTGGATGAGGAATGTCAGAGTATTTGACTATTAATACACATAAAGTACTTTACAAGTTTTAAAGATTGCCCATTGGTGTAAAAGTAGCCCCAGATATTATCCAGCAAATAATGGATACGATGTTAGCTGTACTAGTAGGTGCCGTCGCTTATATAGACGATATACTTATTAAGAGGACTACAAAAATACAGCACATAAAACTGATTCAACAAATATTTCAGAGACTCATGATCACGATTCTTTATGGATGATTAAATATTTAAGGTCAGATAACCGTCGAAAAAAGAATAAGACCAGATCCCGCGAGAGCAAGTGTCATTAAAGACATGCCACCCCTGACAAATTTGGTGATTTCTCAGATTAGCAAATTATTAGAATATGTATGTGCCAGACATGTACAAATTACAAGCACTTTTGAATAATTTTCTTAAGAAATGTACAAAATGGAATTGGTTAGCAGAAAGTTAAAAAGCTTTTAAAGGAATTAAAAAACTAACTCCAGAGTTACTGTTGACACATTATGACCTTCAGTGACAGATAACAGTAGCATTGGACACAAGCAAATATTACATAGGAAGCCTATGTAATAGGCCATAAATTTGAAGATTGTACAATAAAAGCAGTTGCTCACACTTCAAGAAGTTTGGCAAATACAGAAAAATGCTACAGTCAAATTGAAAAGGAAGTCTTTGCTATAATTTTTGCGGTAAAGAAATTTTACTGGACGATATTAAGAAGAAAATTCATACTGCAAACTGATCATCATCCATTATAAAGTATATTCAATTCTAAGAAAGGGATTCCCATATACTAGAAACAGACTATAGCATTGGGTTACAATTTTATTGAACTATGATTTCAAGATGGAATTTCTATCATCAAAGAAATTGGGACACAGATTGCTTGTCCAGATTGATATCAAAATGTAAAGAAGATTTTGAAGATACTGTGATTGCTTTGCTGGAATCTGAAAGCAAAATTAAAAGCCTAGTGTGTAACACTATTAAATAATTTACAGTCACAACAGACGATATGAAAATTCATTCTAAAAAGGATATGTTTATTCAAAAAACTATGAATGATGTTAAGTCGAAATGTAACAAAGTAAATTGTTAGGGAAGTATATTTCATAGTTCTGGTTTCTGGTTTCTGGTGGTAGAGAATTGGAATAGAAAAAAATTATAAGTTTGAATCTTTGGGTGAAATCAAATTTTCCCAGGAAATTTGATTGTGAAAAGCATCTGTTGTTCAAAGGACAGCAGATTTTGACAGGTGACAACATTTTGTTCACCTAGATTCATATTAGATGAATATGTAAGGTTGTTATCTTGAATGCTGCTGGCCTTGAAAGCTGGCGATATTTAAAGTCTGGATAAGCTAAAAACAAACCAGAGAAAATGACCTTTTTTGACCCCTCTCATGATTGAGGGATTGTGAGAAAACCCGTGGGTGGATAGGTTTTCATATATAAAGCATTTTGGCAAATGGAGGCATATAGAGACAACTGGAAGAATCAAGAGGAGAGATACATCGAAGATTGGCTGATCAACGCACACACAATTCACATTCATCTGGTTCCAAGTCGCTATCCACTCCAGAGGTGTTAAGCTATATCAAACATTTGTAAATATTCTATCTTTATTTACTATTATTAAAAATATCTTTTTCAACTAAGATCAGGTTTTCTTCTTCTTCTGACAAGAGCATGACTTTCTTTTTTTCAGCCCAGTTGTCAAAGAAAATACCACAGCTTACTAAAGGATGGGCAACTCCCCTTTTCTTGTCAGTAACAAACACAACACTTACCAGCAACTCTAGACAATCAACGACCTAACTGGCATCAACTCCTTGACCAGTTGAAAACTGTAACTAACTTGACCCCACAGCCATCGCAAGGTAAAAATATCTATGAGAGATAGGATTTAAATTGTATAGCTGCATGTCCTTGGGAAAAGAGGGTTACATTATAGTAAAGCTAAAATTAAACCTGGTAACAATAACAGAGCATTTTCTATTTGTGATGGAGTACTTTTGTCCATGGAGAAAGTAATAATGCCATTATCACTACAAAAAAGGATTTTGAAAAAAATTCCACATAGGACATCCAGGAATAGTGAAGATGAAGTCCTTGATGACAAGCTACTTTTATTGGCCAAAGATGTTCAAAATACAGTTAGAAAATTTAATGGTTGTAATTCAGCAGTAAAATCACACCATATAAATTATCATTATTATATGGCTGAGCACTGATAAACTGTGGGCAAGACTATATAGGGATTTTGCTGGACCAGTAAACAGTTCATACTATTAAACTGTGGTTGACAGTTTCACAAAATGACTCGAGATATTAAAGTGTAAATGACCTACTACTCAAATAATGATTAAATTCTTACACAAACTTTTTGCAAGGTTTGGAGCACCTGACAGTGTGGTAACCGATAATGGAATTTTAAAATTTCTGCAAAAACGACATGGTTGAATATCTGATAATGCCAATTTATCATCTACGGTCAAATAATCAATTTGAGCAGTTTATTGACACCTTCAAAAGGGCATTAGAAAAGTTAAAGGCTTGGAAGCTAAAGAAACAGCACTACAAGAATTTTTGAGAATATATCAAATGACATCAAATGCAAACATCATCACAAAAATGTCACCTGCAAAGCTTGTGTTTGCTAGGAAAGTTAGAGCCATGTTTGACAAATTACTGCTAGGGAATAAAAAGAAAAGTCAACAATCTGAAACTATCAGATCATTTAAGATCGGCAATAAAGTCTTCTTTAAAAGCTTTAAGGCTTGAAAGGAAAAATTACTTGACACCTTGGTGGTATGATGTACATTGTCGAAGGTGGACAATTTCAACATAAAAGACATAAATTGATGGAGGTTTAGATATGCACAGAATAAGCCACCAGTACAATTTAATTCAACAGTGGACATAATTTACGATACCTTTGAAGTACCTATTCGTAAAACTAATATTACAATACAACACCAGGGTAATGTAATCCGACTGAAAATGTTGAAAGTGGATCCATATTGGAAAAAGTACCAACTAAAGAAAGTGCATATCTAAAAAGGGGTCGTTGTGGAGATGAACACACCGCTCAAGAATATAACTTGGACTTGTCCAAATAGCATATATACTGGTGCTGAAAATTATGAGGAGAGAGCTAGCCAAAAGCAAGACTTACATTTTTAATATAGAATTCAGTAAGAATACGTTGACTCTAAGCAACATTATATTTCATGATTGTGCTATTTTCAATGGAATGTAGGCATAACACATGGTAAATAACAAACATTGCATTGTAGTTGCTTCACATATTTTATAAGCTTGTAAATATAAAATTATTCTTGTAAATAAACAATTTCATGAATAAATAGAGTTTTATATTTTTGTTGTCAGTTTTCAAGAAAAAAAGAAAATGCATAAATCCAGTTTCATGTTTGTGTAAAATTAAAATTATGTTGAAAGAATCTACAGTAACAATGGTGTCAAGCAAAAACTTATCCCTTTCATACACCATTTTTTTGCAGGTACATTTGTTAAACTTTCTCAATAAAACTTAATAGAAGTTTTAAGATAAAAGCAGAAAAACATTTGGCATTAAATGCCATTTTAGATTTGCAGTTTGTAGAACTTTTTAAAATTATGATTCACGAAAACCCTATACTCTCTGGAATAATGCATTGTGAAATGAACTTGGAAAAATAAATAAATGGTTTGACTGACCAGTCTTAGTTGCTCCAGTCGCAGCAGCAGCAGCAGCCACATAAGAATCAGCAGGCCAATGCTTTGGACGTTTTCTGTGCAGTTCAAACATGGGCGTTTTGCTAACCATCTTGCTTCGGAATGCGTTGCAGAGGTCATCAAATTCTTGTTCATTCAAACAGAAAAATCCCTAAACAGAACAAAAAATAAGGCAGCAAAAGTAAAACAAGAATGAACACAACAGAAGTTTTATGTTCTTTGATGTTAGGAAAGGAAAGAGTAACAAATCATACACTTACCAAAGCAACTGAAGGGTCGAGTTGCTGGACCTTCATGCGAGAACTGTGTGGACAATGGTAGGAGTCATCCCGGCTACCAACTTCAGCTAAATCCACCACTGGTTGTGTGGTATGAGGATCAAGGTAGACAAGCTCGTCTCCTGGAGAAAAAATTTATTCTTGACCAATGCCGGGACACAACAAAAGTCAAGCAAATATCTACTTCATAGTTAATGCATTTAATTATAATGTGAAGAAGCCTAAAAATTAGTGACAGTTACTAAGCAACATGCTGCTCTTCAGCTTTACCTGAATAACAGCAGAGTCACATAACATGTTTCTTGAGTTATTACATGTGTATATTCAAAGATGCCCATAACTACTGCAATACGTCCTATATACAAGGTCTGATCAAAATTATCGGGACTGGTGCTATAAAAAAAACAAAACAACATATACCAATTCAGCATCTAATCTCCTTCCAAGTAGTCCCCTCCACACACTTTATCCAGCATTGTTTCCATTGTTGGAAACATTCCTGGAACTCCTTTTTTTGGATAGTGAGCAGCTGCCTCATTACATTCTCTTGAATTTTCAAGTCATCTTGAAATTGTGTTTTTTTTTTCAAGTGGGATGTAATTTTTGGAAAGAGAAAAAAAGTTACAAGGGGTGAGGTTTGGGGAATAAGGGTGGTTGTTGAACCTGAGGAATGTTGTTCAATTTCAAAAACTGCTGCAGGTGAATTGTCATGGTGGAGTTGCCACTCACTGGATGCATGCAATTCTGTTCTTTATTGATGAACAACATCCCACAAACACTGCAAAATGTCACAGTAGTACTGCATGTTTAGGTGGAGCATACTCATAATGAATAATGCCCCTGTAGTTAAAGAAAACTGTATTCACATTGCTTTGACTAATTTGCTCTTTCTTTGATTTCAGAGAAGTTGGGATCTTCTACTGTGAAGATTGAGCCTTGGTTTTGGGCGTCATAGACATAGACCCCAAAACCAATTTTATGCAGATTCTCTGCTCAACTTTCTCTGCTGTGCTCACCGATGGAACATCTGTGGTGCGGTGAGACAGCCACACTCTACACACTTTCCATCCAAGCATTGGTATAAACAAAAGAACTTAGTGAGAAGATTATAACATGTATACACAACAGAGTTCAAGGTCAATCTGTACCAAGTGGCTCTACTCTGAATACCTTGGCTCCATTATCATAGCAACAATCACAATATTTTTTGATCAGGCCTCATACATACAATGAAATTTAAATTTGTCAAGCATGATAGTCAACAGAGTAATCTGAAAATCAATTAAGTTTTCCTGAAACCAGTTTCATGTCCCCTGCATACAATAGGGAGTTGTATTATCTTACTGAAACAAGCCAGTACCACAAGGAAACATGGAAAGCATACAAAGATACAAATATTATTTAACATGAATTGTGTATCTCACACTTTTCAAGACAAATTCCAGTTTTACTCTGATCATCCTACACCATTACAGAGTTACCTTGCACAAAACTCTGCTGATCGGCTCATACAGAGTCTTCTCCACACAAACTCAACTTATCTGTATGAAAGAACTGGAAACATGACTCATCTGATCGGGTAACATGGCACCAATCTTCCAGTCCAATGCTGATGTTCCCTAAGCTCATGTAAAACACAGTAAACAATACTGTGGTACAGATAACAATATTTGTTGATGATGGAGGTTTTATAGTTATCAAGTTTTCATTACTGCAATTGTAGGCCTTCTCAAGGTCAAAGAAAATTGTTATTAGATGTTATGCATAACCCTACCTACTAACAGACTCCCCAAACCTAGAACAGTTTCCACCTTAGCATGCCCCATTCCATAACTGCCACAGCTACGCTACCTCTTATGTCACACATAGGTCATCTAGGTTGTCAATTTCTATAAATGGAAGAAGATAAAACTATCCTGTGTTATACTGGGTCTAAACTTTTGGCACTTCAGTTTACATCTACTATTAAATAGCAATAATTACATACATGTGATGAACCAAAATTAGTGAAATGTCGTTAATATTCTTGCACTCCAATAAAAGCCTGACATTAATACACACCTTCAGAAATGCCTTCGATAAAACCAGGTTTTAAATAGATAAAGCAAATTCATTTGAGAAAGATAAAGCACAAGGCAAAAATCAAAAGTGACAAGATTGGTTAACACAGTTTTCACCTGTCTTTTAAAATTAAAACATTGCAACTTAATGGTAATGGACTTCAAAGGTAATGTTGTATGCAATTTTCACACAGTTTATAATTTGTTTACCCATTAAAAAAAAAAAAGTCATGAAATCTTGCAGTACTGACAAGAAAAGAAAAAAAAAAAAAACATTTCAAATATCAACAAAAGATGGATCACATTCTTTTTTTGCACTACATTTTCAACTGAATTACTGTATTTCACCATTTTGTTATTTACACTAATAAATGTAATTAGTCCTTTTCTCCTCTACTTACCAACAGTACCAATAAACCAGTGTGCATGGTTTGGCTTTCCTCCAATAATTCCAACTGATTGTTTTAGTGACAAACATAACTGAAACAGAATGCAGAAAATGATGATAATAATAATAATGTCCTCTTAAATATCAATTTTGTATGCAAGATTATCAAAAACAAATTGAGCAGTGAAAATGAAAAATAGTGGCCAGATTTATTAGGCTTAATGATTATTTTAATTAAGAAGGTCTTTTAATCCTTTATAGATAAAGAAGTTGAGTAACAAAAAAAAATACCTCAGTACAAAATCATTCTTCATAAAAATGACAGGATCACCAGAATGAGATGTACATCTTGTTTTCTTTTACTTTACAGCAAATAAAGAAATCACAGAAATTTGAACATTCTGTTTTTAAAGAAAAAAATAAACTCAAACAAATACAATTAATTTAACTAATCAGATAATTTTTTCTAGATCAAATAGAGGAAAATTACTGAATCATCAACATTTAAAAAGAAAAAATAAGTCCACTCCTTCATTGCACTTCACTAATGAAAAACAAAATTCTCTACCAAGCTGGTTTCAACTTTCTTGTCATTGACCATTTTCTTTTTTTAATTTTCATCATAAATTGGATTGAAATCTATACTGTTTGCTGGCCATAACATTGAGTTGATAAGTTTCCTGAAGAAAAACTTTAATACTCTTTGCTCTGTGGCAAGATGCATTAACATCCTGAAAAATTATTTCATCATCACCAAACATATTTTCTGTTAATTAAATGAGAAGAGTGTCTGTCATATAGGAAGAAAATGAGTAACTACTGACACCGAGGTTTGAGCGTGACACTCTGGACTTATGAATATATGTTTTCCACCAGGTGTATAAACAGCATTGTCAGGCTAATGACTGCAGTGACTATTGAGTGGAACTATCCAGTCGAATTAGTGTGAATTATTGTACATCGATGATTTGGGTTTTCATTTAGGATTTACTGGATGTTAAGCCAAGCCATGTTACTTACAAGGTATTCACTGAAATGGTTAATTATTTTTGGTTGACTTTTACTTCTAAGTATTTATTTGCTGTTGTAATTAAATACTGTTTTATCTTAACATTGAAGTCTTGAGTTATACTTAATTATTAACGGCCACTGTATATCACAAAAGTAACCAAAATTACAATGTTCACCAGTGCTTGGCTGTTGAGATAATGATTGCATCGTCCTTAGTCTTTTATTCAATTGATTGATTGATTGATTTGTTTTATAGAATATCAACCTTATGTGGGTTATTTAGCAGTGGAACATTTTTAACCAATATAAAATCCAAAGTTTTAATAACTTTAAATTTTATATTGGTTAAAAATTTTCCTGACATTTTTTTTTTTTTATTTAAGTTAAAAATTTAAAGATTTAATTTTTTATATAGATAAAAATTTCCAGTGTTTTGTTTTAAAATATTTGAAAAAATATGTAAAGTTTAAATTTTTCTATGTATATATAAATTTATAAATTGTGTGTATAGAGATTTCAAAACTATTTTTTTTTTAAAAAAAAAAAAAAAAGTTCAACCACTTTTAAGAATTGCAAAATGCAATTTGGTTTGATATTGGCAAAAATCTTTTAGTTGTTCTATATTTTTCATGAACTAGTTTTAATTCAATACATTCTATCAGCATATACTTTACCATATACCTTTCCAAACATGCCATACACATTGGGGCTTCCTTACTTTTAGTATACACACACACAGACACATATGAACAATAGAGGAGTATCCAATGTGATAGCTACTTCTTCTTTTCTTACTTTCCTATAGCTTGAAGGCCCTTCTCCAATGTTGGTTTTAATACTAAATAAATAAATGCAAATGTCAGTGTGTCACATTTTTCCAACTTTACGCCTAGAGGCTGTAGCCTAACATATCATAGCTTTTTGAAATCAGGCCAACTCTATGAACAAATTAAAAATATTCCAGGCCAGATCGAGATACTCAATCCTGAAATTTTGGATTCCCAAGTTTTCATTACTGCAATTGTTTTTGGTGATATTTTTTTTTACATCGTTTTTTGGGACAAATTTTTTTGTAACAACGATTTTTATAACTTGGAAATAAATTTGGGAATGATCAAAATTAATTGTGAAATCCAGCAAAAGTCACCCATGAAATAAAAATAATTGTTTGTATGGAAAGTAAGGACCTACATACATCAATTTGCCTTTAAATTAAGTAATGGCAGAAGAATCATCATTGAACTTTTAAATGGTAAGCTTAAATATTAATGCAATACTTAAATGCAGCGATCAATTTTGAGTTCTTCGTCAGTTTATTGTTGCCTATTGCATATGGCAGTAGTATGCCTCGCAAAAAGAAATCTCTGCCAACAGAGGACCAGATTGCAATCAAAAAAGCCAAGGTTGCAACGAGGAAAAGAAAGTCCCATGTAAATGAAAACCCAGATCAAATGGCAGCTAGGAGAGCCTCTAATGCAGAGAATATGCAAAGACTTAGGGACTCTTAAATTCCTGTACAAGCTGAAGGCTCAATCAAGAGCTCTCCACAGGAGCTAGCTTAATTGCCTCCTGACAGGGCGTCTTTTAAGCTAGTGTGAAATAACTTGTTGCATAATCAGAAGTTCCACATTTCTTAAAGCGTATTTATTAATAGTTTACTTAAAGTCTGTGTATTGTATTTTGTTTGTAGAAACATTCAGTTTTAATGACTTTTTTGCTGCTTTATCGGCTCTGCCACTGGCAGATGCCAACATGGCTTGGGTATCCAGCAAATGATGATGTCTTTATTTTTTAACATGGTGTTAATTCTATTTAGTAGGTTTGTAGTTAGTGGCTCAGTCATTTACTTATTTTTTTTTTTAGAGTTGTAAGAAATGACAGAGACTATAAGATATGAGAAAATTCTTGTAATTACTCAATGTTATGATGATGTCAAGGGATAAGTTAATGGCAGATATTTCTGCACCATATATAGAAACTGTGTCTAGAATTCATTTAATTGATTATGTTTTTATGAATGACAACACATCTCACTTTGTCTCCATCAATGAATATTGGTGAATGATCAGGAAATATATTTTTTGATAGTAAGTACTTCCTTGTGGAAAATAGTAGGGATGGTTTTTGATTTTTTACATTTAGTTCTAGCAATATATTTGGGTTGCTTGATCATCCAAGGTGAAGATGTTGATTTGAAGGACTCGTGGATTTGTGTTATGTTTTATCTGGGCTTCACTGAGGAAATCTTTTATACAGAGGCTGTACAGCTTAATGATCTTTACTTTTTTGTTGAAAAGAGCTGTATATTGTGGATGGAAGACACATCTTAAGTGGGATTTGACAAGCATGATGAGAACTATAAGCAATATTGCAATTCTATTTTTTTTTTCCTCTTATTGTCAATGGAGGCTCATTAACTTTTGTATATAAGCTTTCTACTGGGTAGGTTGTGAAAGCTCCCAAAGCTAATCTCAGTCCCCAGTGGTGCACTATATCATGTTTTATTTATATATGATTTTATTGCTTCTCCATATATAAAGAAACCATAATCTAGTTTAAATCTGACTAATGAGCATTAAAGCTTGATTAATATAGCTTTTTATGCATCCTAGACAGTGTGTGCTAGAATGAGAAGCTGCAGCAAAACCTTATTGCATTTGGATTTTAGGTATTTCACATGGGGTACAAATGTTAGGGTTTTTTTTGTCAAAGATTTCAAAATAGGATCACACAACTTTTGATGTTGGCAAAAGTGCATGCATTTCATTTTGTCTTTAAAAAATTTGAAGCAATTCTCTGTGGACCATTTGTTTATTTTGATGAGACTGTTGAAGTTGGCATTCTGTTGTGTGCATATAATTTCATCAATAGCAAATTAAAAAAATCAGCCACATATAGAGCGCATTCTGTCCTGGTATTTATATTTTTTACTATATTATTTATTTTTATGTTAACATGTGTGATAGACAAAATGTTTCCTTGTGGATTGCCCATTTCTTATTCTTTAGGGGCTAAAAAAATATTACCTCTTTGGTACTTGGAAATATCTCCCTTCTAGGAATTTGGAAATGAAAGTGGCTCCAAAATTTTGTTAGTCTCTCTTTATACCGTACTTCCAGGTGATCTTGTAGGCCTTCTCAAGGTCAAAGAAAATTGCAACTAGATGTTTTGTTTGACAAACACTTCTTGTATTAAGAATTCCAAATGAACTAAATGGTGAATAGGACATTTTTTTTCTTATTTCTGAAACCAAATATCACATCAGTCTGTTATTCACCATTCTTTCAAAGGTTCTCTACACACAATTAGTGAGAGTCGTAAGTTGATAATTTGTTGGGTCTGTTTTGTTTCTACTTGGTTTTGGTATGGGGATAACAGTGGCTTGCTTCCAAATTGTGCAGATGTTATTACTAGCCCATATACCATAAATTTGTTGCAAGTTGTTTAAGGAGGATTCTGGTAATTGCTTTAGAAATTCATAATGCACTTCGTCAGGGCTAACAGCTGTATCACAAAATTTATTAAGTGCTTCTTCTAATTTTGTTCTGGTGAATTGAATGATTGCAATTTTCTTTGTTTGCTGACTTGAAATTCATTTTATTATTAGGTTAGTGCAAAAATAATGACGTAATATTGTTGTTTTTTGACGTATTTTTTAACGTCAAAAAACGACATTATTACGTCATTATTTTTGCACCAACCTAATATTTTCTTCATTCTGCTTGATGATTTGAACTTTCTTCCATTTGGAAGAGGAGTTTTCTGGGAATTTTTCAGCCATATAGTCTGCTAACTCTTTCTTCTCAGTTATCTTTATTCTATTGCAAACAAGGTGCTTGATTGGCTTCTTACTATTCTACCCTGATATTTTCTAAATCATATCCCATATCTTTTTCTTTTTGTATTCAAATTCATTCATATGTGACACTATGTTCTTAAGTTAAGAATTATAACATGAAAAGGATTAAAGAATGGAATGATAGATAAACTAAGAGAAGAGGCAAAATTGCTTTTATTTTTGAAAGTCTATTTTTTTTAAGCAGAGACAGTTTGAAGAAAGTGACTTTGTTGTTTTGGAGAAAGATATTGCCAAGAAAGCTATCTGGAGAATGCAAACTGACAGGGTTGGAGAGGAATAGTGAAAATACATTCGAAGACAGTTGAGAATTCGGAAACAAAGCAGACTTGGAGAAAGTAATTAATGACTACTTACTAAAAGTTCTCTGGAAAGGAAGTCGATTAAAAAAAAAAAATAATATTTGAGAATTTTCAGAGACAAAGGCAAAATAGGGAAAATGATTTATTTTGCTTGTAAAAAAGACAGAAAATTGTAAACAGTTCAAGAAATAGAATTTCTTTAAGATACAGGTCCAGGTTCATAAGTACAATTGAACAAACGAGATATGGAAACCAAATACTTGCTAATAGAGGGATGGAGGAATTGTCTCCTCTCATTGGGAGGTGGTAGTGTGATGCATGGATAAGAGAAGGAATGAATTAATATGGTCACAATAGAATTCAAAGTGGGAAGGGTTAATTTTTCTGCACAAAGAACTATATAAACCACACTGAAAATTGACTTGAAGAATTTGCTGCCTTCTTTTTTGTCTACAAAGAACATTTTTTTAAAATTTTTTCTTTGTGTCACAGCTTCGCCATGGTTTCGTCCAGAACTACAATTGCTGACAACAACCCGGTCTTTACCAGCTCTGTGATCGAAATGCACGTGGGTAGAGCAGGACAGGGCACAGACTGAAGCGACCACTTCAACAACATTATTGACCAGCATAGAAATTGACCCAAGAGCAACTGGCAAGAAGTGTCATAATAGTTTCTCCACATATTTTTGTTTGGATTATTTAATAATTCTGCATGCTTTAGCCCTGCTGTATTTTTTTTCTTTTTCTTTTTTTTTAATACAGGTCCAGATTTTCCTTGGTTGGATTGTTCTTGAATTTTCTTACGTTTGCAGTGTGTTTTTACTGCTTCTTTGCATTCATAGTTAAACAATGACTAGGGAACTTTTGGAATGATTATCTTTAGCTATAGAGTATTGATTAAATGTCATGTGTTCCTCGTTGTTAATATTAGCTTCTGACAACCTTGACTGACACAAGTTTCTGAATTTTTTCCCCAGTTAGTTTTCCAGATATTCTATAATGGTATTTTATTGTCTAAGTTTGGGTTATGATTTGCTATGATAGGAAGATAGTCACTTTTGCATGTATCATCATAAGTTTTCCAGTTATAGTTCATGTATATACTGTGGATGCATATTGTTAAATCAGTTGCAAAATAGGTTCCTGTTGCTGATTATAGACATGTGTTTGCTTTGTCCTTAAACAATCACAACTGTCCTTGGTTTAACAGTGCCTCTATAATTCTATCTTTTTTATTAGTTTCCTTACTGTTCCACAACTTGTCTTCAATCAAATTGCTGAATTAAGTAGTTTAGCTGTTTCATTGATTGTTTCTAGTGGTGGTATGTATAGCAAACAGTTATTATTTTTATTTAAGATTGCAGATATTGCAACTACCTGTATATTTCTTTTTAAGTTTACTTCACTGTAACGATTGTTATTAATAAGTATTGATGCACTGTCCAAGGCTCTCTCTGTTTATTTATATGATTGTATGATGTGTAGTTTGATGATCTTTCAGGTGGGGTTTTTCTTGCAGGCATAATTATTGCCAGGCAATTAAGTTCTAATGAGGAGTTGTATTTAATTAAAGTTAACTTTCAAACATTGTATCTTCCATTTGAATTATTTTGGGGGTAATTTTTTTTCCTCTCAATATACATTGTTTCTAAGTATTCAAATTTATTTCTCAGATCTATTCTTACCTTTGGCCTTTTCCCTGTGGTGGGGGAAGAAGGATGCACCTGATCTTATTTGGCAACAGTCTCACTTTTTTTTTTTTTTTTTTTCCCCCCTAAGCCAATGTTTGTTTTGCACCTTGTCTTATAAGGATTCTCTGTTCTTTGCCTGATTTGGGGGCCCTTCCAGTACATTGTGTGTTGTAATATTTTTTTAAGGGCATACTATTCACCTCTATCAGGTTTTCTTCAAGAAATACTTTGCAAGCACCTGCAAGCTATTAGGTTGGTGCAAAAATAACATCGTTATTTGACGTTAAAAACTACGTCAAAAAACGATATTATTTTTGCACCAACATAATAACTAGACAGGTTTCTCAGGCACATGAGGACCACAAAATCTTAAAGAAAATTCCCTGAGCATTTCATGCTCCTGTCATTTACTTTTTCAAAAAGATCTTCAGACAACCAGGTAAGTCTCTTTTCTTTTCAAAGTCCACTTGTCCACCTGACAAATTCCTTTCTTTCTTCAAATACTTTCTTCTTTTGGAGGTTGTTGAGACATCTTTTTAAAGGGAAAGAAGAAAGACTTCTTACTAGTACCTGGAGTTGTTTCTTTAGAGGGAGACAATCTGTCTGGTAATTTTGTGAAGTTTTCATTATGCTGTAGATTGTGTATCAGACTGCCAGCTTTCTTCCTTTTTCACCTCCTTTTTTATTGAGAAATGTTACTTCCACATGTTTTGTAATGGGTTATACTAATATTTTCTTTGTATTGTGTTTGTAGGCATTTGTTATTTTTCTTGCATTATCTTAGTATAAGGTTTTGGCTGTTTCTCTTCCACAGGTTGTTGCTTCTCTTTTGCCAGCTCTATCTCCTCCTCTGCAGGTATTTTGGGTGATTCTTTCAAATTGTTGTTGCAATCTCTCTTCACTGTCTGAGTCTCCACCCCACCCAGTAATTTGGACATGTTTTCTTGTTTTTACCCCTGATGTAACCAGGAACAAAGTCCTCATGGAAATGCCACTGAAGATCTTCAGTAGTGCCAGTTACACGTTTTATTTATATATTACCTATATTTCTCCAGGTCTTACTTATAGTTCTTGGGGCCTTTCTAACCTTTTTGAAACTCCCCCTGCCCTCACTTTAGATAAACAAGATTTTCTGTAGTAAACTTGACTGAAGTACAATATATATTGCATGGTATAAAGAAATCAGAACAAGTGACGCTTACTTTGAGGCTGTTAAAATATAGAGAGTTGATATCTGTGAGTCCAAGACGGAGGGGAATTATCAGCAGCAATGGAGACCAGCTGGAAGCACCTTCCTTGACTGTGTCACCTGACGAAGGACAAGCTGCAGATGCAGTTCCTGCAGGCACAGGGTTAGAACCCTGTTGAGTATTTTCTTTATTGGCATGTGACTTACACAGTGTTCCTATAAACAGGAGGAATTTCATATTTAATGGCAAGAAAAAAAAAATCACAATTAAGTAAAAACAAAAAATTAGAAAAGAATTCTCAAAAAATAGACAAGCTGTTTTAAATATTTTATGAAAAGTAACAGGGTGTCTATGTGTGTGAGTGTTGCTACAATATGAGCAGAAAAACTTTGAATATAAAACAAAGGGTTGAAAGTGGAGTCAAGACTAAGTTACAAAAAGACAAATTTGTTTAGAATTAAGCTGAAACATGACTATTACTCACTGATATCATCTTCAATAACTGTATTGTCCATTGCAACATGGGTTACTATTGAACTCCATTCATCATAAACAGAAATTTTTCTGTAATGAAAAATGAAATAAAAAATTATACATAGGAAAACTTACACCATTATTTTACTTTTTGACAGCAATCAATCTAATTTTGTTGAACTTGTATATATGGAGCAAACTGACTGATCTTCCTAAGAATAAGTAGGATTTTGGTGGTTCATTTGTTGTATAGGAAAAGCAATAGCTGCATCTTTGGAAATGAGTATCGAGGATTTAAAAAAAGACTCAAGTTTGGAAACGATTATCACAAAAATAGAACAAATGAGGGCCACAGATGCCACACACAGGACAATTTATTTTTTCTCAGGTAAGGGAAAGGTTCAACTGATACAACTAAGGAATGTAGCTCATCAGGACATTTGCTATGGAAATATTGATGGAATAGCAGGAGGCTTGGGACATTTTGTCTGTAGGTTTGGCTTGGTTTGTTTTGTTTTACGGCATATCAACCTCAATGGGTCATTTAGTGCCGACAACTTTATTGTTTTTTTCCTGGTAATATTTTTGTTTTGTCAAAAATCCATTTCTGTTAATATTTTTTTTTTCCTCAAAAATGTGTAGCTGGTAATATCATTTTTTCAAAAACGTATAGCTGGTAATATTTTTTCAAAAACGTATAGCTGGTAATATTTTTCTTTTTTCCCCCCAAAATGTACAGCTGGCAACATTATTTTTATCGTCATGCCCAGGACGCGTATGTAGTTTATCATCATACCCAGGTTTGTCTGTAGGACAAGGGTTGTAAAGTGGAAAATAATTAATCACCTACAAAGCTGTAAATATGCTACTCAACTGGACACTTCAAGACTGAAAAGTGAGGCGTGGGTAATTCCAGCCCAGAGAAGGCACTAGCACCCCATTTTTGGTTTGAGCTGGTTCTTAGTAGAGCAGGGGGAAGTCAAGTACTTTCTGGTGTGCTACAAGAAATTTTCCCAGCATTTTTTGCAATGGATTGTATAAATGACTTCCACTTGAACTGTTTGGGATGAACTCAAGTCCCCAATAGGTGTACAAATCAAGAGAGAACAACCATTATATCATGAGAGATGCAAATTCAGTGTCTGCATAATGATGATGATGGAAGCTTAAAAATAAAAAGTCAAACTATTTTTATTATTAAAATGTAGACATTATTTAAATTATTTTTTTTTAATCATTTCACCCCAAGCAAGGCAATAAAGTCACTGAGACACTAGGGAGTTACCAGTTTCAAAAAATGAGAAAAAGAAAAACATTATGAAGGAGAGAGAACAATAAAAGAACAGGAATTATGAAGACCAGATAACAACTGACACCGCATTTATTTTTTGAAGATCAAAAATGACTGGAAAGCAAGAAGCTGGTAAAGAGTTCCACAGGTGAGAAGTGCGAGAGAAGAAATTGTTAGCACAGAACATGATTACATATGGCAATTTCAACTTTAAAATGATAGGACCTAACTAGTAACAATATGGAACTGCGCTTAAATTTATAAAATTGAGGTACCAAAAAGGAAAATTCATGAGATTTCTTACCAGGAAAATATTTATAGAAAAGGCACAGGAAGACTACATTACGGTGGTGGGAAAGTGACTGAAGCCAAGATGCCAGTTCAAGACAGATAACATTGCAGATTCTTTGTATTTTATTAAGAATCTCAAAATACATAGCAGAAGCACCCAACCGGATCTGACAGCAATATTCAATGCATTAAACTTTTAATTCTGCAAGCAATAATTTGTATTTATTTAATTTGTTACTGAATTTTTTCATGGCATTTTTAAAATTGTTTTTGAGCTGTAGAGGAAATTTTTGTCATTGAATTAACTCAAATTTAAGTTTCAGTATTTTTTTGTGCTTTGAATGCATAAGATCATAGTTCTCACCAGAAATTTTTTTAAGATGACTCAACTTCTGCTTTAAAACAACTTAATTACAATGTCATTAAAAGCTGTGCCGAGTGGCTTGGCTGAAACAGTAATTTAATCATATACAGACACAAAGGCTCAAGCTTAAGATTGTAGATTGAGCAAAGATAGACATACATTGTAAATTAACCGGCAAAGTTAGAGCCAATTCCATAACGTTCATGATAAAAATGACTTTCTAAAAGAGAAAACATTCAAGAGGAAATGAAGATCAAAATCAATGAAAAGAAATTAAGTTGTATTTTTGTTTTTGATATTTTTTTTCAATACAATATTAATTAACCAAATTTGAACAAACTTTTGCTTAAAAAAATGTTGGCATCAGATACTAATTTTTTATAGTAAATTTACTAATCTGAAAAATAACTATTCTGGAGTCTTAGTTTATAGTTATTTTATTATTGGGCATTAAATTAGTATCCAATTTTTAGCCATAATGTTAACTAAAAATTGAAAAAAATTGATCCCACCATTTTTTTGAGGTAGTTTTAGCCAAGATAAAAAAAATTCAGTTGGAAACATTGGTATGCGTGTAGTACTCATTCAATTGGAACACTTCTGGAGAATGTTTCAACTGGAGCTGAGAGCCTACTTCATTACAGTGTGAGCTGTGAAAGGATTATCTCGTGAAGTAGTACTTTGTGCTATCCTAATAATGAAATACCCCATTACTAAGTAGTAAAATCAGGTTACAAATACATTGCTTTTTATGACTTTTTTTTTTTTACCAATTTAAAATGAAGAATTTTTCATTATTGATTGTCACCTCTCAACACTAAGTTGTAGTCAATGGAAAGTAAATTTCAATTGTTTGATGATTGTTTGATGTGTTGGAACCTTACAGTGTAAAATAACATACAACAAAGTTAATACTTTTATAATAATCCCCATACATAAAATGGAATACATTTTTTTAAAACATCACAAATTCTTATTTTTTTGCTGATGTAAAAATCAATTATTCAATGTTTAATTCAATAATCTAAAAGTATTGAACATAAACAATAAAATCTGTTTTGGCATTTTACAAGTACAAAACAATTGAAAATTTGTTGAAATTAACTGAAAACCTACAAGTGGTAATTTTAATTTAGTTCCTGCAGATGACATAAATAGGTTTTTGACCCTAAGAATATATAAATTTGAATTATCTATTAGTTGAATTATGCCATACTTGAAAGATTTGTCTTACCTTCAAATACTTTGATCACATTTAAATATCAAGAGTGAGGAAATTTCACTAAAGATTTCAAGTACCCACATTTTTTGGAAATTTAATTTTTTTTAACTATTTTTATTGTGGCAATAAAGAGACATACCTAGCAAATTATCAGGAGATATTTTTATGATACAGTAAAACTATTGCTAATATAAATTTGACAAATATAAAGTATCTTGACATTGTACTTAATAAGTACTTTTGGTAACCTTAAGTGATTAGTAATAATTATAAGAACCAACTTACTTTAAAACCTGAGCAATTGTATTTGGTCCAAACCAGCTTCCAACTGTTTTTCCTTCAGACACACCCATTGAAGCTGAAAGTTGGAAAAATATTATTTAGAAAAAGTTTCATCAGCTAAGTCTGGTAGGAATTATTCAGTTCTCATGATCCAATATAATTACTACAAATCTGTTTGCAATCACAGTATTTGGTCCTTTTTATCAAATGAAATAATCTGGGACTGGAGAATAGAATTTAACATCAGACACTAAACTTCATCAAGACATTCATCAAGTATTTTGAGCTTTCATATCATTTTAGGGAGAAAAATTATTTTTTTTAAATCAAGAGGATTTATCTTCTTCAATTCATTTTCCAACATTCATTTGAAGATATTTTCCCCAAGAAGTAAATACTTCAAAAACCTTTCTCATTTTTAGGATATTTCAAGAAAGGACAATCATCACATCACTTTCTGCAAATAGACGTAATAATAAAAAAAATGGCCTGATGTCAAATGTCAGTGTTTCAGTTTTACTTTCATATCCTCTCAAATGTAATCTATAGTCCAAAATAATCTCTTGTTGATTGGAGATCAACTTGCATGAACTTCTTTTGCCAAACCTAAGATGACCTAATTTATCTGATTCTCTAAGTACATTACTGCTTTAAATAAATTATCAGTGTAACACCAGCAAAGTCATACATTTAAAGAATCAACAACACTTACCAATTTGGTGGATAGAATAATATGAGGTACGCTTATCTTGAAAAAGACGGAGAATCTTCATATAGGTTTTGTCATTTTCATAGGAAGATTTTCTCCATCTCCATCCTGGAAAAAACAAAAAAAAAATCCCATTTAAAAAAAAAAAAAATCAACAAAGAATATAAATACAAAAACCATAAGTTACTTTAGCACACAATTACATTTGGCTTTTTAAAAGCTTCAAATAATTTGAACAAAATAAATATTTGTTATGTTTGTGAACCGTATCAGCATCTATGCATAGTTACTTTCCTACAACCTCATTCGATTTTTTGATGAACCTTTCTCTAAGTATAGATGTGCAAATTTTAATTAACTGCTTCTACATTTAAACAGAAAATATTGCCAGCATTATGCATTCCAATAAAAACATCTTAGTTTCCTTGAATCTGACAAACAGGATTTGTTTGATACATCAGGAACAAATCAGTAAAAATACTAATATTTAGAATTTGAGTATTTCAATCTTTTAGCAAATGAACTGTTAATTTATTTCACTCTCATAGTCACCTTCTTAACTAAAGGAATTTGTATATTTGCATTAACTTAAATATCAATGGAAAATTCATTCAATAAGGCATATTTAGTGAGGAGATAGAGTTTTTATGTTCACAAAGAAAAACATTTTAAAACTAACTGAAATGGCCAGAAAACACATATCAAAAAATAGTAGGATTTGATAAGATACCTAAATATATTTTATGAATTTGTTTAAAATAAAATCTATTTCATAAATTTATACTCTCCAGAACATTTCAATTATCTTTTAGGGATTTGACAAAATCTTACCTGGACTTTCTGAAATAATATAGAGCCTAAAACTTGGAGAAAAACTGTAAGCAATGCAACATTCACATCGTTTTAACCAGAAAATCATTCATCACAAATTAGAAATATGAATTGTGAAATAATTTTTTCAGCAAAGATCTCTCTTCTTGATAATTCACTTCCTTTAGACGATAAAAAAAACAAAAAAAAAAAAACAAGAACAGAAAAGAGATACACACACCTCTCCCTAGATGGCGGACAATGAGACATTGAGCCATCATCATCTGGCCACATCGTAACATGCAGCCCCATCCTGTATCTGCTGTGGGACCAGTACCACCTACAATACAATACAAAAAAAAAAAAAGAAAAAGAAATAAAAAGGCACATACATATAATGTTAAACAACTGGGTAACAAAGCATTGCACATTAAGAGGCATAAAGATAAAAACAGGCTTCACAAAAATTACAGACAGAAATTTAAAAAAAATAATATGCATAATTTACCAATTGGACTGAAATTCTTGCGATATGTAATCCATATTCGAGATAAAATATCATGCTTCAATTCTTCCAAATCTGTAAGATAGAAAATCAGAATAGATTAATTTTAATTTATTGCATACATATTTATGATATGCATATATTACATTCTATTTTTACCATCACTCATGAGACCCAAGAATTTAAAACTTTTCCCATTCACACCAAATAATAAACAAGTCAAAGAGTAAATTATAGATGAAGTAGTTGCATGTGTGTATATTCCATGAATAACATTTTAGTATTCTATCCATGCAGGGAAGATGCGCAAGTTCAACAAAACCATACAAAATTAGAAACTGTCTGCGGAGAAGAGAGAAAATGAATTTGTCCTGATAAATCGTCGAGTCTTGGTTCCAAACATTCATCTATGACTCCACCCCATTTACAGGATTTACTTGGATCCTCATTTAATAGAGAGAAAAATTGCCTGTTGCAGTTGCATTGAATGAAACAAACATTTATCAGTAGAATTGGGTACAAGGTTTCCATGACACTAGCAAAGTTATAAAGCTGTCATTTTAAAAATAATAAAGTCTTGCCATTATGGTCACTCAATAAAAGAAACCTGGACACAAAAAAAATGTCTTTATGCTATGTGCAATCTTAAATACAAACTAAAAGTTTCATGTGGAACATTTCATGTTGTGGTAGAGATAAATCCAACCAACTCAGATATGAAACTGAGATCACACACTAACATTCAGCACAAGAATGTTTTTAAAGTTTTTATTTACATTCTGAAATATTTGTAAGCATATAAAAACTAAATAGGTTAGATAGTTTTGTGATGTTGGATGGCTTCACTTGTCACATTTGCTATGTCAAGCAACATTTCTAAAAATGTTTGTTATATTCAAGACTTCATAGACATTGGTACTAATAGTAATGCCAATAATATCTGCACTAGTAACACTGGTTCAAGTAGTAATCGCTGAATAGTATAATGATCAGTAGAGAATAGTAATCCATATAGTAGTAGTGTAGAGAGAGTGAACATATATCAATATTGGATAGACAAGAGTGAACAGTGATCTGTATAGTCATCACGCTACTTCTTATTTATTCACTTCCTTTATGATCACGTGATTTACTTAATAACGGAATTGCCTGTATTACTCACTGGCGATCTAGTTTCAAACCACAGTATCAGCAACAACACTTACTCTTATACACCTCCCTTTTGAAATTACCTCCCCTGGGGTCTATAATTTTTAGCTTTAGTTCAATGGTTAGAAACTCTGTTGGCCTTCTTTTCCTTTTGCCATAAACCCTTGGTTGCACTATTTCTGCTGGAGTAGGAATGTTGAATGTGCCATACAGGATTTCCATCAGTACTTCTGTTCGGGGACTTTTTAATTTGGTGAAACAACATTTTAGCTGGTTAATATGTCACTTGTGCTCCCACTTGTATAATGTATGTCATTCTGCCAATATGTTTCTTAATGATGCCATCTTTCCAAAATTCCTTCCTGTGCTGATATATCCTGAAAAATACTTTTTCTCCAGGTTTGAAACAAGTACTTGTGTAGTTACTCTATGATGTTCTTGTCTTGCGCTCAGGTAGCAGCTTACTGAAGACAGACTTGATTTTTCTACCAAACATCAATTCTGCCAGTGACATTCCTGACATGGTGTTTGGGTTTGGCATAATATGTATGTATGGTAATAGTTTGCAAAACCTAAGGATGCTTGTAGTTTTGTAATATTAGTTGGCATGGGCATATCCTCTATTGCGCTTGCTCTTGCAGGATCTGGTCGTCTACTGGTCTCATCAATGATCTGCCCTAGATATTTGAGTTTGGACATGAATAACTAACACTTTTCTTCACTTATTTTGAAGCCATAATCTTTGATTCTTTCTTTCTTTAAATTGTCAGCATGTTCTTTTTGGGTTTTGATTTTCACCAATATGCTGTCCAAATATGCCTGAGCACAACCCAACCCAGCCAGCATGGTATACATTATTTGTTGGAATATAGCTGGTACAACCTTTACACCAAAAGGAAGATGGTTGAATTTATAATAACTCTCTATGGCTATTAATAGTAATTTTGAACAGTCTTCATCCATAAGTATTTGTAAGAATGTGTCTGAGAGGTCAAACTTTGAGAAAAATTTACCTCCATTCAGTTTTGCAAAAATTTCTTCTGGACTAGCGAACAGGTAATTATGCTGTTTCAAAATTTTGTTTAGTTCCATCAAAAAATCAGCACACACTTTTATTCTGTTATTCCATTTCTTAATGTAGACTGTCAGTGCTGCTCATTTGGAATAGTTTATTCTTGATATTACTCCCAATTTCTCCTGCCTGTCCAATTCATTGTTAATTGGATCTACAGCCTCAAAGGGTACACTTCTTTTTGGTTCAAATATAGGCATTACCTTGTCTTTCAACTGAAACTTGGCTTTTACCTTCGGGCATGTCCCGAGACCTTTAGAAAAAAAAAAACTTCTGAAAAAGTCTTTTTCAGTTTGCTTTTTAGTTTTTCATTTGCTGTATTAGAACTGACAACAATATTTACGTTATTACAAAACTAGTTAATAGGTACATCCCACAGATCAAACGATGCCATCCAATCTGTAACAGATAAGGTGTGTTTTTCAACACAAACACTACCGTTTTTCTGGTGTTCCCGACAAATGAAACGTTACAGATGAATTTGCCTAAAAAGTTTAATCTTTTCCCTGAGACTCCATAAGCGATTTTCTCAGAAGTTAATAACCCAAGTTTACCCATTTTCTTCCAAGTCTGCTCATTAATAATAGTAATATCCAATCCTGTCTCTAATTGCAACTTAATTTTAATTTTCACACCATTTATTTGCATGAAAACATATTTCCTCTTTTGCAAAGTGTAATTAATTTGCCTTTTGGGTTTCTTATTATTACTGCATGTATTAATTCTGTTCACATACATTTTATTTCTTCTCCATTTTTTGAATCTGCAACATGCGCTCTTGTGCCCTAATTTCCCACACTCAAAGCTTTTCTTGTTTCTGAAGAAAGTCCTTTTTAAAATGCTTGCCATCACAGCCATGGCAAATATTAAGTACTGAGCAGGTTTTATAGTCTTCCTTTATAGTTTTATCAGGAGTAGGAAAAGGTTTGTAATTTTTCCACTTAGTTGGTTGGGCACTGTGAACCTGTGAATTTTTTTTTCAATCCTCAAGTTTTAAATTCACAATGCATTGACACTCTTCACCTATTCTCTGGAGAGTTAATTTTGGATCCATTTCCAGTTTAGAAAGTATCCTAGATCTAATCTCTGCATAGTTGTTAGATGTTAAACCCTGAACGAATATCAAGCATTTAAACAGATCAGGAGTTCATTCAATTTAAACTTTTCACATTCCCGATTGATGAGTCTTGCGTATATGACAAAATCTTCATCGGATTTCACTAAATTGATACATTGCTAACATATATTAAACAGTGAACGCCTGTCTCCAAATATTTTCGATGGTGTTAGGACAGTCTTATCAAAAGTTATTTCTTCCAGCTTCTTCGGCAAAATATAGTTTACATATTTTTCATGTTCCGCAGGGGATAATTTTCTCAACAATAATCAAACTTTTTTTCTCATCATTCCAATGGGCATAATCTGTCTTGAAGATTCCTTATCTTCTACAGTATGATGGTAAAATTATTCCTTTATCCGGATTGTACAGAAACTCAGTGATTGAATTAGCAACAACATCAAGAGTAAAGGAATCTGAAATTTTTATTTCCATCGTTTTAGTGAACAAGTCTGAAAAATTTTGTTGCTGTAATTGTAATTGCAACTACTGTTCATGATGCTGCTTCTGTTGTTGTATTTGTAGTTTTTGTTGTTGCAGCATTTGAAACATAAGGGCTTCCATTTTTCTTCCCTTTTTCACCTGAACTTTTTGCAGATTAATTTTTTCCATCCATATATGTTCAAGGAATTCTTGTGAAACCTTGTCACCACTTTTGTAATTCCTTGCAAATCCTCATTGCCATTTTTGTGATGTTGGATGGCTTCACTTGTCACTTTTGCTATGTCAAGCAAAAGCTCATTATAACTTCCAAAAATGCTAGTTATATTCAAAAGTTTGTAGACAACGGTACTAGTAGTAATGCCTTCCAATAATATCCGCACTAGTAATACTGGTTCAAGTAGTAATCGGCAAATAGTATAATGATCAGAATAGAATCATAATCTGTCTGGTAGTAGAGAGAGAGAGAACGTTTTGCAATAGTGGATAGACAAGACGAGTGATCAGCTAGTCATCAAGCTATTTCCTATTTATTCACTTCCTTGATGCTCATGTGATCTACTTAATAATGGAATCACCCGTGTTACTCACTGGTAATCTAGTTTAAAACCACAGTGTCAGCAACAACATTTACTCTTATACAACAGATAGTTATACATGGTAAAAAAGAAAGCAATTCAAATATTTCTTTAAGTCTTATAATATAAATGATATAAAGAACCAACAAAGATTAATTATCATATATTATATTGCCATATAAACTTGTCTTCCACTGTATGTCTGAGTAAGGCTTAATAATGAAATGTAGTTGAAACAGCAAAAATAAGGAGACAATAAAGAAAAATCACAAAAAAATAAATCAACATTTGAAATAAATCATTATAAAAGACATTCAAAATATATTTACATTATTCAGACACAGTTTGCAAAAATTTATTGGTAATATTTATACAGTTTAATTCATGAAAACATGTTAGAAACCATTATTTGGAAGTGAGAAATCAGGTGGGGAACCATTATTAAGGCTTGGATGGGTGAATACTGAGGTTTTTGTAATCTAATAAATATACTGTTTTAAACTGTATAAAAACCAGGTTATTTACAAAGAAAATAAAAGATTTTGTTTCCATTCTTAATAACTACAGCAAATAAAGTTTTCAACAAATTATGTGTCTTAATCTCAAATTTCTTTCAAAAGATAGGATTTTAAATAAGTGAGGAGAAAAAATATAAATAATAAGATAAAGTAATGAGTGCATATACAATTGCGTTCCAAGATTAGAAAGTTATGAAAAACAAAACAAAAAAAAAAGCAAATGTAAACTAACCATACAAAGTACTATAAGCATGACCCAGTATGTGGACAGGTTCATCAGTCTGAGGAAAATCATCAAATTCAGTAGGACCGCTCTCATACGTCATACATATTGAGGCTAAGAAGAAAAAGAAGAAATAATTACTGCATTTTTTAAAGAGATTCTAAAATAATGATGACTCTTCATTTACAATTAGAATTTGAAAAAAACATTTACATCATTGTTCATATGCAACTGAAATCAAATTCGTGTGGCAAGTATCTCAATTCTTGAAACAAATCTGTTTGGATTAATCTTATAAACAGACATGTATTTGACAAAATCCTACCTAGATTTTTTATGAAAATGAATTTTTTTGCAACACACATTATTTAGTATTGCTGAAATTATCACTAACATTTTTTGTCAAGATTTACAAACTCTACATTTTGTTCAATTTCACAAACCAATTGATGAAATTTCAATAAGCTGATTTGTCTGGAAAAATACTTTGACAAAAACCCTACTTCGTGGTTTAATAATTTCTTTAATTTAATTTTATAGGACTTCATGATCAACAATATTTTTTCAGAAAATTTCATTTTTTCCTTTTTAACAGCAAAGAATAAATTCTTAGGATTTCTTACTCTTGAGTATGCAACTGATCATGCATAAATATTTCTTTCTGGAGACAAATTCCAACTTTTTGAAGCGCATGGCCTTGTGATTTCTTTATAGTTTTTGCAAATGCAGGGCAAACTGAAAACTGGATTCTTGTAGATATAAAAACTTAAAGAAAAGATATGCAAAAACAATATTGCATTTTTATTAAAAGAGTATTTGTTATTTTAATCATTAAACTGTTTTTAAATAGTTCTGATGCTTCATCCCTGTTTTGATTCGATTATTAGGTTTGTGAACAATTCCATACTATTTGAAAGTTGTTACAGCCATAGGAAATTTACTGAATATCTAAAACATTGAAACAATTTAACCCTGAACAAGAAGGTTTTATCAATGAAATTCCTTTATTAAGAACAATCAAACAATTACAAAGGACATACTGTAAGAAAGATGAGGAGGGAGAGAGTAGCTTAGTATACCAACAGATGATGCATACAAGCGGGGATGCAGGCAGACATTTCTAGGCAGGAGTAGTGTAAGTATACAGGGGGATGCAGTTATACAATTACAGCCATGTACACGCGCGCAACACCAGGTACCTTGGCTAATTTTATATATAAAAGAATATAGTCTAAAAACATCATAAATTATAAACAGACAATAACTCAACATTTACTAAGAAGTATTTTCTTTCTTATACATACACATAGAATTTGACAATAACATGGTGAATAACATTCCATCCATAATTATTTTCACAATGTCTTACTCACAATTATACATGAGAATTTTCTATAAAATTATATATTTATTTATTTCTACTTATTCTTTTCGCTCACATTTTATGAATTAAGTGTGGAAACCTCACTCCAAGATCATAGCATAAATATCACAAAGTAGTGACAATAACCACCGTGTAAATGTTTTTTTTAGGCCTATGAAAGATAGAGGGTATATAGAAAAAGTTATTAGTCCTGAACTAAATGATCATGACATAATCTCAGTGAACAACAATGCCAATTAACAGTTATCTGTATTCAAACCAAAAGTAGATAGGCTGATGGCATCTGTGAATGTTGTGTATTAGAAAAAGTGATCCATCAACTTGTTTGCAGATATCAGGTGATAGCCACATTCTGGATCTACACAATCTTCTGACTGCAATGATGATCAATATATCTGAACCATCACTATGCAACTTCAACCCAGCTTCAAAACATGTTCCATAACTGCAATGGGTTCACAGTGTTTGACATAAATAATATTTACAGCTCAGTCTTGCTTGGATGGATTCATACCAAGGCTAAAGTGAACACAATGAACTTTGATGGAATTTGAACTCAGCATACCAATTCCACTTTCCATACAGATAACCATTATACTATGTGCACATCCACAAATGTTTAGTTTTTCCTTTCACTTGTGCTGTTAGGTGTTGTGAGGAGACACATGTCATGGACTCTGAGAGTGCCTGTCACCGAGTCGCTCCAGTGTCTTTTTGGTCTGCCTCTTGCTCTTCAGCCAGAGTAACTAAAGGTGTATGCTCATAGGGCTGGTTGGTTGATAGACATACAAGTGAGGTGTCTGAACCACTTGATCCTCTGTCATTCAATGTGTTGTATGATTGGTATTGCTCCTACCATATCTCTTATTGCTTCATTCCTGATCTTGCCTGAACTTGTTCACTGCTTTCCTCAAGCATTTCATCTCACAAGTGATCAGTTTCCTCTCAAGAGTTTTTGTTAGGGGCCATGTCTGGCACTGGTATGTCAGTGTTGGTAGGAAAATGGCATTGATGAGATTTGCCTTGGTGCTCATGGAAATGTTAGGATGTTTTAGAAGAGGAGCAAATTAGTAACTGTGTTGGCTTTCTGACATCTGTTTTCTGTCTAGTTTGCCATTTTCAGTAAATATGCTGCTCAGATATTTGAATTCACTGGTTTGCTTTAGCTGGGTTCCATTTATGTTAATGTCCAGTTTTTCTGGTCTCTTGCTGACGGTCATGACCTCAGTCTTACTGACATTGATCTTCATGTTGTATTTCTCGCAGCTCAAGTTGAGGTAGTCAGTGTGTTCCTGCAGCTGGATCCTGTCATTGTTCATCATTGCCTGGTCATCGGCAACATGAGTTCATTGAGTGCCTCAGGATCTGGATTAGCCTCCATTGTAATCTGGACCATGTAGATCATGAACACTAGAGGAGAGAGATTACAGCCTTCATCATCATCATCTTGCAGCCTCAGCCTAGATTGAACTCACTACACCTCTCCAGTATTCCCTATCTGTCATAGCACCTAAAAGATCTTCCTTAGGGATCAATGTGTCTCGTTTTATCCTATTTGGAAAGGTTAACTTGCGTGATCGATTGTCAGATGATGGGTGCCTCCAGAGTACAAATGATGACACAAGTTCAAGCTTTTCCCCCCAATCTACGAATGGAGATCTTGGTCATGTTTCATCGCCTTCTTAAACAGTTGTTGGGGTGCAAAGATTACATTGGTGCACTGCTTTTCCTTCCTGAATTCAAACTGGGCATCACTGAGGAGATGTTCTATTTTTACTCGAGTATGTTGCTCAAGGATCTTTGTATACAATTTCCCTACATGACTGAGTAATGATATGCCTCTGTAGGTATTGCAGTCTTTCTTGCTATCCTTCTTCTTCCATATTGGCACCACTATTGCATTTTGCCAATCTCCTGGTACTTTTCTCTCCTCTCAAGCTTTCTGAAAGATGGTGGTGCACCACTGTATTCCTGTTTCACTACATAAAAGAATGGCTTTATTTGTAATGCCATCATTTCCTGCTGCCTTGCCCTTAGGGCTGGTTTTCACTGCTTTTCTCACTTCACTCTCCAGGATAGTTTGTTCTGAGTGAGCTGGATGGCTGGGGGAAACAGAGACTGTATTTCGTGCCCTTGTACAAAATACAGTCTCCATCCACAAATATCTATATAAATAACATAAAACATGTGAACATTGCACTCACTGACAACCCTAAACACCTGCAGAACATTTATGGAGAACAAACAGTGTATGTGAGCACAGTTATGTTATACTACTTTAATCAAGATCTCTTTCTGATTTATAAATACATTTCACTGGACATGTTGGCCAGACGCGAGTGCTAAGAAAGCAAAAGCCAAAATAAAAAAAAAAATAGTCTTCTGCACAGTGGCTCTGAGCATCATGTCTGGTCCACAAAATAAATCCCTGCAAAAGTATAAAATACAATTAACCAATCACAAACATTGCCAACAAAAAAAAAAAAAAAAAAAAAAAAAAAAAAAAAAAAGATAAAAGGATGTTAAACCACAGATATAAAACTGCACACCTCACCAACAACAGGTATTTCAGCTCAACACTTCCAACCCTTCACATGACTGCTGAGCTATCCACACATGTCACCAGTGTTGCTTTCAACCCTGAAAGTAGATGGATCAAGCCCCACCGAGACTCTGCTTGTTCTAACATGTGAGTTCACTAATCCACATAAGACCTCTCTCTGTCAGCCAACTCAACAAATACATCAAGTCCCAGTTTTATCAACAACACCCTTACACCTAATCGTTTCTCTTACTAACAATTTTGCTACCTTTTCACACAATTATGCATATACTCTGAAAATTGATCAATACATACTGTTGAAATTTTAATCTTTGTTCTTTCCTTTACAACAATACACTCATTATAACAGTTAGGACTTGCAGTCAAAGACAACTGAAATTTCTAGGATATATAATGAAGAAAAGAGCTTATACTATTTAACACTCACAGGACATACAGAAGGCAAGCAGGGAGAAGAAAACAGTTAGTAACTTACTTAATGAGTGTGTGCAAATGAACAGAAAAGAACAAATGGGTCAAAAGTTAGTGCAAGAAAATACAGGAAATTGTGGAGAGTCATGATCACCAACACCTTGCAGCGATATCGCACATAAAAAGTTAATGTCCTATTTTGCATAGTATATGCTATTATTAAGATTTTATAAGATTCTAAGAAATTGAGTTCCTATGAATATGATTTCAAGGTAGATAAAAAAAAAAGTAATTAAACAAAGCAGGGATTATTTCCCTTATTCCACGCTCGACATAAACATTACGAATTGTCATCACCCAATTCCAAGATTCAACAAGAAGAGTGATGATTAAAAAAACTAAAAGCAACCTGACAATTTTTCAAATTTTACGCTAATTCAGTTGAGCAATTATGAAACTAAATATTTTCAACAAATCTATTTCATTTGACGCTTATTGATGACAGATTTTTAGCTATTCAGTTTTTTTAATTAATTTGGATTTTTTATTTTATTTTATAGAGAAAATCTCTTTGGAACATTTTTTTTTTTTTTTATTTCGATTTTAATTTTTTTTTCTTTTTGAATTTTATTTAAAACAAGGTTTTTCAAAAGTATGTATTTTATTTATTTATTTTTTTTATACTAGGCAAAATTTGTTTGGGTGATTTGTTTTCAAAATAATGAAAAATTTATTTGCTTTAACTACAATAACATTGTAAAAGAAAAAGCTATTTGTTGTTTGTTCGGTATTGTTATTTAGAAAAAAAAAAACAGTCGAAAACACAATTTCATAAAAACAAAATAAACACAGAAAACTTAAACTTTACTAAATCGTAAAATTATCTGTAAACGAATTTTAAACTGACTTTCCGAGATTTGGCACATCCACATCAGTACACATTTTTTAAACATTTCTTTTGTTTTTATGCCTAAGTCAGCAGTTTATTTACAGAATTTATAACTAATAAATAAATAAATAGATAAATAACGAAACCGTGGGAATGTTACTTTTTTTTTTTTAACTTACATTGAATATTGAATTATTAATTAAATTTTATCTAATGGGTTAATTTTAATCCATTGGTCACATGATAAAAAAAAAAACATGTAGGAACATAAAGTGTTTTTAGAAATTTCATGCGTAGTTTTGAGGTCAAAAAAACTGATTGGGAATAAAATTATTCTAGATTAAGACAGATTAAGTTGAGATTAAAAAAATTAAAAAAATATCTTCGGAAAATAAAATTTACACACAATTATTGTATTTTTGAAAGAAAGATCAAGTTCAGTACATACTTAAAAATGTTTTTTGTGTAGTAACGAATAAAAAAAACCTAATGTCCATATTGTTAAAATAATCGTGGCAAAAATAAATAAATGAAAAGAAAACGTATGACTTAATGTTATTGTTCTCACTCCCATTTTTTGGGGGGTAAATAAGCCAATAGTCACTGTGAATTTTGCATTAATTTTATTTTTAAAATATTTCAATCTGTATTTATTTTTCTTTGAAAAGTAGTAAATTATTGAATTTTGGAAAAGCAAACGATTGTAAGCAATTAATGGAAATTGATTCGAACAATAAAACAGTTCTTTAAATAAAATAAATGAAAAATACTGTTGTTCTGCTAACATCAAAATAAAACTGAATCCTAGATTTTCAATTTCAACTAATTTTCAAATTGGCACATTTTTGCAATGAATACTCAGAAAAAGATTGAAAGCAAACAATTTTAAAATTTACTTAGAATTTTTAAGATCTATAAAAATTGTTGCTTTTTTGTTGACGTTTACAGTTTACTTCAAAGTTTACTTTAATGACAAAGTTGCCTTAAAATTCGAAAATAAACAAAAAAAATATTTAGAAGAAAAAGAAGCATATTTTGCTTTGATACTTACATGCAAGCTAAATAGATTTTTTAAGTTCCAGTAAAAGACAATTCATATAAAAAAAAGTTTCAGTAAAAAAAAAAAAAAAAAAAAATGATAAAAAATCCACAAAAAAGCGTATCTGATATCACTGTTTGTTTGTTTTTTCGTTGTTGTTGTTTTTTATTTTTACTGTAAACAATTTTAATAGATTTTTTAAACCTTGGAACTATGCATTTATTTTTAATATTACCTACTAATGAGAAAATATGATTAATATTTTTCGAATCTATTTTAAAATACAAAGGTGGTACCTTCCTTTTTATTTATTTTTTTTAACATCATCCTATTCCTATCGAATCATAACAACTCCAAAGAAAATATCAACTTTACTGCTTTCCCAAACGAATGCTATCTTTTCGATTTATAAATGATAATGTCGTCAGCCAGCTAGACAACCATCATCTTGTTACAATAGAAACAGCAACAAATGGTAAAAATAAGATGAGCTAAAATAATTTTCCCTTAAAATATCTTTAATTTCTGCACTTACCGTCTGCGAGGTCCATTTTTGCATTACCGGAAGTTATGCTAATGCAAACCAATTAAAACGCAGATAACATCACTCTTGTTGAATCGGCCAATCAGTAAAGGCGTTATAAAAATAATACGTCTTGTTTAGGTTTGCCTTATTTACATAGATCTCGTGAGAAAGAAGTCGAATATCAGCTCATCTCTTTTTATTCATTAATGCTTTCTAGATGGAGTTTATTCTGACAAGCTTTCAATATGCTATTGTGTCTAACAATAGAAAAAATACGCCCATGAAATGTTTACTTTAGTTTCAACTATATTCTTCCATTTTGCTTTTTATTGTGACTAATCCGCAGCTTTGAAGTCTTTCCGAAATTTACATGGCTTGTTGACAACGTTTGTATACGTTTTCAAGACGAATTTTTATGTCTTTTAGCAGCAGGCGATGTAAGTTTTAAGAGTTTTAGGAAATTTACATCGCCTGATGCAATATATACGTTTTCAAGACAACATGAAATGTTGGTCCCTAGTGTTTTATTAGTTGTTAATAATAATTATTTCCAAACTAACGTAACGACCTGCTTTTTGACATTTTTTTATTATCTTAGTTGTTGTGTGTCTCGTTTAGCCGAGTCTGTACGGCAGAGTATCTGATCGAAACTAAAATGGCGGCGCCCACGAGAAATTGCCGTCAGTGTCTGTGGCGTGAATGATTGAGAAGAAAAGGCGAAACCTCGAGTTTCCCTTCTCATAGTCCTTAATTCCTAACGCTTCTTTCACAATGAATTTGATTTACTCCTTTCACCTAATAAATTTTACCCTCACATTGTCTTCTGTTTCTTTCATTTTCTCTTTCCACAGACACCTGTTGCAGGTAAATTTAAAACTCAATATCTCTCCTTGCAAACACAATGGTATGAATCTTGCTAGGTTGTCAATCTGCTGCAGCCAAGGAAATCCACAACGACAGCCTTCAAGGAACTAAAATGAATCCGTCTGTAACATGATAAAAGATTTTAAAGAACAGCTAGAGTCTAACCCAATATACAATGACTGATTCAATCCATCAAACAATGATAGGCATCTTGAGCAGGAATATGATCATAGAACAGTTGATGATAGGTTGTTAAGCATAAGTGTTTCATTTATGGGAACTTTTAGCGGATGTGGTGGCATGGATTACATGGATTGGTTGCCAAATATTGCTCTGCAAACAAAATTTTTGCCTATTCAAAAAAAGAATTATTGATAAAGTGATGGACATTCTTTTGCCAATTCAGAGAACGACTGAAGTGATGCTGATTATCAGCCAGAGATGGTGACCCCACATATATGATATGGGGGCCCCAACTCTACTACATCTCAATTTTCACATGGTATAATTTATAAAAAATAAACATTTTATTGTAATTTTATTATGTACAATAATGGATCATATGCAATAGAGGTGAATAGTTCAACTAGAAAAACTGAAAATAAATACAATGTATCTAAATACTAGTTAGATACATGTCATAATAGCTCATTTCATCTTAAATCAACAATGTTTTGCATCAATTTTTAACATCAACCTGACATTTTTCCTGTTAAAAACTGAATAATTAAAATAATGAATTTTATAGATTTTTTGTGACTTAGCATGGGTAAAAACAAATTCATGGATTTGAATGAGAAAAAAGATCCTAGAATGATGTCAAAATCTGTTACATTTTTTCATCCTTTAATAGTTCTGCTTAGTCTAATTTGTAATGTATATAAATGTCAGTAGAAAAAAGCAAATGTTGATAAGATAATAAGGGTCACAAAGCACTAGCCAGGACCCCCAATCAGTCTTCACTCCCTCTCACCCAGTCGGGATGTTTATCAGAAACCTATCCCAGTCCCAATCTTCAGCCAAAATGATAACCACAGTCAAGGGTGAAGAATTGTAATGTTCATGTTTGAGGGAGGGTGCTGATATGGACTGGATGCACAGCCTAATGTTGCCATAGTTACTGGTACGCAAAGTATGAAAGTTCTGATAACTCCCAATCATTCTCCCTTTATTTCTGGGTGATCATGACTAATGAACTCCTTGAAATTCTTATGAATGAAACTAACTTTGCTGAAGAATTTATTAGGGACATGGAGTGAATAAATAAATCTAGAGTTTAAAAAATGGAAAAATATGACAAAGAGATTTAGTACTTTCTTACATTACTTTTTCTTACTGGCATAATCAAAGCGCTTAAATTTAATCTGTATTGGTAAACGCAATGTTTAAAACCTTGTTCTTCAGTACATTGATGTCTAGACATAGAGATCTATTGATATGGAAGTTTCTTCATTTCAATGATAATGAAGCTTAGCCTACAAATTATATTGACTGGTTGTATAAAGTGCATCCTGTATGCAATGATTTTGTACTTAAGTTCAAGTCCATCTGTATACCAACTGAGCATCATCTGTTTAGTGAAGGTATTCTTAAGTGGCATAAGCATTTATTATCTTGTGTATATCCCCTCCCAATCTAAAGTACAAGACAAAGAGCTATATCTCATGTAAGGCTGAAAATGGTTACGTGTATGACTATAGTTTAAACTGTGGACACAGACAATGTAACAAACAAATTTGCAATGATCTGATGCCATCTCTGTACCAGAAAAGCTCTAAAGGGTACAATAACAATTTCTTTAACAGTGTTTTATTTAAGCTGACTCATTCATGTGGGTGGATGTGCAGGTGGTGTAATAGCAGCTCAGAATGAGAAATCAGAGAGTGAAGTTTGAATTCCAGTCTGGTTCATTACATTCACTTATGTGAAAATCATCTTGGCAAATCCATCTCCTCCCTCAGCTATGGGTAGGACTTAATCTGGAAAAATCATTGTTATTCTAAAAAATAACATTAATGTAGTATTCTTCCACAAAAAAATTATTTTTACAATCCAAAATATGTTTCAGCTTAAAATAACCCATTAAAGGTTGATAAACCATAAAAAAAAAAACAAATAAAATCATACACATGGAACAGTGAGTGAGGTTGAACAAAGAAATGATAAAATCTTTGTAAGATTAGGTAAGTCATCTTCATATTGGTGGAGTTGCAGTTCATCATAAAGTACTATGTTTCTCTTATATCTCAACAAACAGGTGGGGAAAATGTATTCTTAATGTATCAATGATAGAGCATGTAGATATCAATTTACAATATGTAAAAAAAATCTGAAATTTATTTTGCATTGTAACAATCATGTCTGGTATGGACTATTTTTGTCAAATGGGAAAATACTATTTGTATACAAGAAGAACAGTAAAGTGAACCAAGAAACTAGTATACTATTCGATATATTACATTTTGATGTCTTAAATACTCATATTCTGTCCACAGAGGCAGTGAGGAACTGTTGGACTGACATCTGGCATCAATGCAATTATAGAATATGCAAAGTCTTCATGACACATTTTTTTCAGTCTCAGTTCAAGAACTCAATCTCAGTGTCTTTATCCTTGTCCAGAACAAGAAAGTAATCTGCCCTCATCCAGCCATTTTACTAAATATGTCAAATTGTCCAACTAGTCATCATAACTTTTTCTTCTTCTCCCAGTCTCTGGTCTATTTCATAAGCTAGCCAAAAAAAAAAAGTCATTTTAACAGAACAGCTAAATAAAGACCCCTCTCTTCTTGTTTCCAGCTGTTTATGCTGCCTGCTTACCCACAATTCTTGATGTCTCCTTCTATTAGTGAAAAGTATTTAATCTAACATTGATCAGTTAACACTTTTCTTTTTCCTTTCTCCAGGTAACAAAAGAGTCTTTCTCTTCTTTTTTTCTTGCTCTTTTCTTCTTCAACTACAGTTTTGTAATGTAATATAATATCAATGTATCACTGTCCCATTTTTTTACAATTTAATTTTATCAATTATCTGCCCTTGATAGTGGATTATTTCCCTTCGTCAATAGCTCTTTGGCAGTGAAATGGAGAATTTTTTCTCTTCACTGGTTGTATCAGTGCATAGATGTGTTGTGTTCTCTTCACCAGACTTCACATCATGAAGACATGACTGTTGCTTTTCCCGTTTCCTTTTCAGGGAACAGTCACTCTAGCACCCATCTTAAAGGTAGGAACTTTGTTACCCTTTTCCAATACTTCTATGACACAGTCCTTATAAAAAATTACCTAAATGTCTTAAAGATTTTGTTGATTTCGTGGAGAAAAATAACTGTTTAAACATATAGGCAGAACCAAACATTGTCATGATATTTGTGGCAAACTTTCTGAAGTTTTTAAACTTTTCAGGAAGGTATGAAAAGAACTCAGGTATTCCTACTTCAAGTAACTTTGCACTGAGTGTAGAATCCAACAGCATTTCTAATTGTCCCATCTGCAGGCTTTCTTCTGTCTTCACAACATCAAAGGTGAATAGTGCTGAGAATAATGCAAACTGATGTTCAAAAGATGAGAAATCAATAAATCTTTTATAAAATTCTTTTGACTCCAATTCCAGGTGACTGTCAAACGTAGCAAAATGAAGTACAGTCTCAGTATTGACAGTGTTTTTCAGCTCTTTGCATGTAGGAAAATGAACTAAATTTTCATTTGACAACTCTGACTTCCATAATCTTAGTTTTGTAATGAAGCACTTGATGTCATCATGCAACTGAGTGATGTTTGTTTTTACCTTGTATTTTAAAATTAATATCAGTTAATTGTGCAGTAATATCCACAGCAAAAGTGAGATCTTGGAGCCATCTTACATCTTTTATCTGTGTTTTGATCTTTCATCTCTAAAAATAATTATTTTTTGTCTCAACAAATAGAATCTTTTCAGCATTTTGTGACATGGCAACCAGCAGACTTCTGTGTAAAATGGAACATCAGTGAACTGATTATTCATATTTTCCAACAACGGCCTGAGCTGACAAAGGTTGAGGCATGGCCTCTGATATAGTTCACCATCTTTGTGACCTGATCCAATTTTAAAATCTTTGAACACAAATTTTGCTGATGAATAATATAGTGGTGGTGGTGGTGGTTGAGATGGCTGTGAAAGCCCAGCCTACTCCTGAAGTGTTGCAAGCAAGAATCACAGAAAAGTATGGGTGGTAGAAATTCACTTTCATCATATGTTTAGGTTTTATTCCAATTCTAATCACTGCTTTTAAAAACAATAAACATTACCAAGGAGTAAAGGTAGTTAAAATAATAGCAGTGTCAAGGGAAAAACATCCTTTTGACACTTTGTTTTTTTGTGGGCACAAAGGTTCAAGTTTGTCTTTTTTTTTTCCCTATACTACTACTACTACTTCCAATGGCACCTATACAACAGGTATTTCTAATGAAAAACTTTTATTCTCTCTCACTTGGGAATTTAAGAACATATTTCATATTAGCATAACACGAATATAATTTCATTATAGCACAAGTTTTTAAGTGATTCTTTGCCTGTAAATTATTTTGGCTAACGCAAAAATATTATATCAAAGTCTTTACAGAAATATTGTACACCATTTATAGATCAGTTTCTTCAGCTTTGGACTAAACAAATATGAAAATTTGAAAAGGTTAATAAGAGAAAAGTCTTACTGGCTTGTCCAGTGGCTAAGGGAACACTGATTCTTTTATCATTCAGATTTTAGCAGTAAAGGAAATGAAAGGTTTTCTATTTTTAGCTGTGATGAAATATCATCACTCAGAGACCACTACAGGACTATATCTGAAGGCTGCGTGCAGTCAGTTCTCATATATGAAGAAATCACCATTTTGTTGCCTTCAGCACTGACTGCAAGTAACTATTAGTGATCCAGTGAAGGTGGAATCACAAGGTAACAATTATCTGTCTGTCCTACGTGATTTCTAGGAGTCAGACCAAAAGAATATCTAGTTCAATTGATTGTGTAGCTGCAAAAAATATCTCTTATTTAAGAGGGATAGATTTGAATAATAAATCCATCATTTTTATTTTTGCCACTAGTGCAAAGGAAATAACTTTAGTCACAGAGGAAAAAATATACAAATACATTGTGATGTTTATAAAAGAAAGACATTTCATTCCAATCATGTAGAATCATGGTATCTATGAACTGAGTCCCTTGGATAGTTTTTCACTGACTGGTCAGCATTTGCCCCATTCCATGGTTTAATTCTTGTTTGTGTCAATGCAAACAAGAACTGTAAAAGGCTTGGTGTACACTCAAAAAGGGAACAGAAGGTGAAATATTGCCACTTCCCAGTTTTGTACACACTGACACAGATGAAAACTGACCCACAGCACTGGGCTGAAGCTGACCACTCAGTGAAAAACTGTTTGAGGGACTTTGTTGGATGTTTACAATATTTGTATGTAACCCTTCACTGAGTGCAGAAATACAACACTTTCATCCAAGGAAAATGACACAGATAAGAGGTTCAGTTTGAGATTCCAACCACCCGAAGAAGACCAGAACATACAACAGCCCAAACATTGTGATAAATATGGCAAGAAAGATGAAGACAATAGTCCGAATAATGTAAATAATGTATTCTATAAGTTCTTATGATTGCACTATACTTGCAATTGGAATAGAAAGATATTTTAGAGAGAGCAAGAAATATAAAGAAGTGCTGAAAATTCCTTTCCCAACCAAAAATTCCTGTTTCTCATATTTTGGGAAGTGGGTTAAACTTAGAACTTTTCAGCAGCCCTCTTTTATGTAATGTATGAGTTTATCTTTCTGTCATCTCCTGTTTAATTATTGGGTGAAATTATGATTGGGGGTGCAAAAGGCAATTATCTCCCTTTAGTTGAGATGACATCATGAGTGTCATGTGATGGCCGGTTAGTGACATCAGTTGATAGAGAGTCCAGGCCAGGTGTTATGTAATCAGCAGAGAGGATAGACATTGCAAATCACAGCTGTAGGGCATACAGAGAAAACCATATGGTTTCACAAAAATCAAAGAAGACCACTGACCTGCCTCTCCCTCCATTGTGAAATATTACATGACCCTTTCTCTTTTTACTCCTTTCCCATTGTTTGTTGTATATATATATATATATTATAGTTACGCTGTGTGGGGCAAAATAATGACAAGTGTGCATATATTGGTATAAAATATCTTTGAGAGCCATGCATGTTTATCATTCTTTTCTTTCAGCTATTCTGTTCTGTCCACATATTATGGTGTTACTATATCATATATATATATTAATGCCTATAATAGGGAAATGCAAACTGGAAATTTTCATTTTTGCATAGCACACCCATTATTATGAAAGGTTGGTTTGTATTGCATTTTTATGGCATAAAAAACAAAAGGAATAAAGCAAACAAATAACAAACAAAAACGTTTAGTTGGTTTTGGGGAAATAGAGAGAAAGACAAAACATTTATTGAAAGAAAATATTTTTCTGGCTTCTAATTTCATACAACTGTAATTAATGGATGTTTATAAAGCAAAGAAATAATCAATGTGTATAAATTAGTTTCATTTTCAAGCCAAAATGAGCAACATACAACCACTTCAAGAATACAGAGTATGCACCAAATAAAGAGAGATTTTTCACACATAAATATCAATACACATTTACTGAACAAGTGCATCATTTTATCTTCTTTTATGTGTCTTGTCCCTTCAGGATGTAGGCAATTATGTCCCTCCACCTTTTCTTGTCCCTTAATCAGTTTTGTCTTTTTGTTATTTCTCCCAGACCCTGTTTTGACATCCACTTACTCAAGCCCATTAAGTATGTCATGCATTGCTTTCCCCTGTCCCTCTTTCCATCCTGTAAGTATCAGATTTTCCACACCTTACTTCCTCATTACATGTCCCAGAAATTTCAACTGCCTCTTCCTGATGTTAAGTATAAGTTTCCTCTTTGTTTTCATTCTCTTCAAAACCTTGTCGTTGCTCACATGTTCAGTCCATGATATCCTTAGTATCCTTCTCTAGGACCACATTTCTGTTGCTTCAAATCTCTTCTTCATCTTTGAGGAGATTGTTCAACATTCACTGCCATACACGAGAACAAATATCACATAACAGTTCAGTCCTCTTTTCTTTCTTTCTTGTCTCTTAGTACTCTGCTTAGCTTTTGGAATGTGTCTTCGGCCATCTCAATATGTCTTTGGACCTCAGTGTCGCTCTTTCCATCCTGTGTTAAAACACTTCCCAGATATTTAAATTTCTGTACTAGTTTGATTTTAATAGGTTGGTGCAAAAATAATGACATAATAATGTCATTTTTTGATGTATTTTAAAGCATCAAAAAACAACATTATTACGTCATTATTTTTGAACCAACCTAATAGTAGCCTTGATTTGTAATTTGCATTTTTTGCTCATCTTTTTGCTGATGGCCATGCATTCTGTCTTCTTGTAGTTTATGCTTAGTCCCTTCTTCTCACTTCTTTGCTATCTTCTGTAGGAGGTTTTGTAGTTTCCTTTCTGTGTTTGCTATCATCACTGTGTCATCTGCATATCTACTATTGTTAAGATTGTGGATGCCAATGTTGAATCCTGGTAGAATTTCTAGCTCTCTCAGAATCACTGTATAAGTTGAATAAGTTTGGTGAGAATACACATCCTTGTTTTACCCCCTTCTTATTTTTGTATATCTGCTGAACTAATTTTGTATCTGTAAGCAGGTGGTTTGCTACCAATAGAGATTTTTGATCATTTTAATGCCTTTTCTGAATATGTCAAGGTTGCTGAGCAGCTCTAACAGTATTTTGTCAAATGCCTTTGATGATGAGTTTTGTTATGTGGCTCATTAGGCTGATTATTCGATTGAGTTCACATTCGTTTGTACCTGGTCTCTTAGGCAGTGCTATGAAAATAGATCTGCTTAAGTCTCCTGGTATATCCCCACTGTTGTAGATTTAATTTATTATTTCTCTAATCTTGTCTATGCCAAAATCATCTAATACTGCTAGCATCTTTATTACAATTTTGTCTGGCCCTGCCACTTTGTTTCTGTTCAATTTGGCCAGTGCAGTTTCCATTTCAGTTTTTAGTATTTCTGTGTATTGCCAGTTGTTTTCTTTTGTCATGGAAGAGATCTCCAATATATTCATTCCAGCACTGAAGAATATTTCCTTTCTCTAATATGAAAATTTCATCCTTGAATTTATACAGCCTGTTGAACAGCATTTGTCCTGTTAATTCCCTTATTTTTTTTATTTTTTATGCTTATCTCCTTTATCTGTGATACTCATTCTTTCTATTTCTGCACATTTTTCATTGAGCCATTCCTCTTTAGCTTCTCTGCATTTGTTCCTTATTTCATTGTGTAGTTTTCTGTATTCTGTTTCATGTCTTTGCACTGTTTTCTGTCTCCTTAACTTCATGTCAAGAATTTCATTTGTCATCCATTCGTTTTTTTCTTCTTTGTCCATTCTCCTTTGGGATGACATCATTTGCTGATCTCACTAAAGCTTCTTTTAGTGTGTCTCATTACAAGTTTCCATTTCCATTTTGTCCCTAATATATTCTTTTCACATTATCCATATATTTTTCCTTCGGGTTCAGATCATTCAGGAGTCCATTGTATTGCAATTTGGGTGCTGCATTAGGCTTCTTCAGTTTTGTAGTTTCATTCTTAGTTTACATATAAAAGGAAGGTGGTCACTTCCACAGTCAGCCCTTGGATAGGTTTTGCAGTGAACAACTGCATTCCTGAATCTTTTGTTGATAGTTATGTAGTCAATTTGGTTTTTAGTTTCTCCTCCTGGGCTTCTCCATGTCCATAATCATCTTGGATGTTCTTGGAACTTGGTTATTATATGGTCATTGTCCGTGCACCATTGGACCCATTTTTCTCTGCATTCATTACATTCATCCCAGTCCAAATTTGCCAGCTATCTCTCCTTTCTTCTCCTTGCCTACTTTGGCATTCAGGTCTCCTATGATAATTATAAGTTGGCATGGATCCTTTTATCACACATCAAAATAAATAACAGATTTAATTTTTTTGGACTTCATGACATTAAAAGGGAAAGAAGTTCCATATCAAAACCCAAATCAACCAATCACTACAAAGATATTGCAATACAGTTCCTGTGTATCTGTTTCCTTGTTTCACTGGGGAAGACATCATGCTAAATACTTAATCATATCATGAATGACTTTGTCATGAGTGAAACATTGTTAGATGAGAAATCCCAAGAACAGAAAGTTCAATCAAATTTTCTGTTTCCTTGTAATTTATTTTCCTACTGGAGACTTTCATCCTTGAATGATTGTAACTTGGGTAAGGAATAAAAGACAGATTTTAAGAAATCTGTTTCACCCTATCAGACAGAAAGTGCATCATTTGCTTCTCTTTGAACAATAAAAGTATATCATGAGATTAATTGCAATAGGGTGGTTCAGATAAAAAAAAAATTATAAGTCCAAGGTTGTAATTCCAAGGGATATGAACCAACCTCACAAAATTGATGTCAGAAAATACTGGGGGCATAAATCAAGATTCAAAAATTCACATCACAACACAAAACAACCTCTTCACCCACAAAGGTCTAAAAACTATACTGTGGTCCAAAACAGCATTCTTTTATTAGGGTAAGAAAGGTGGTTGTGATTGGTTGAAATTGGTGGGGAAACACTCACAATTATCAGATTTTGAGGATGATTAATGATCTTCATTTTTTTTTTCAACAGTACGAAGGAGCACAGATTCATTTCCAAAGTAAGACTTGGTTTTCTCCTTCATCACCACTATTTCACTGAACACCACAAGTTACAATAAAATCACAACATTAACCTAAAAGCTCAAGTCATGTTCTTAAAAGGCCTCATCAGATTGAAAGTTTCATATGGATGTTATGCATGTTGCTAAACTCGTCCATAAATATAAAAAATGTCAGCTTAATATAATCACTTTCTCAAATGATTAAAAATAGCTTTTAATAAATGAAACCTGTGGGTCTTAGTGAGGACCATCCTTCTTTGAACCTTGTGAACTGATGGTAGAGAATCATAAAGAACTGTGCCAAATAACAGAAACCAAATCAGTAGGGCTTTCAGAAGTGGCACCAACTAAAATGGATGTTTTATGTAACCTGGCATCTTGACTTCCATCATTTCTCACCACATTAAGGTAACTTCCCTGTGCCTTTTCTATAAATATTTTTTTATGATAATTGTTCTGATGAGCTTTCCTCTTTGTGTTTATTAAGATGAATTTATTTTTCAGTCCGGATTAATTAATCTCAAAAGGATTGATGTGTTGATTGAATCTGTTCTGAATCTTTGACTTATCAGAAGCATAGATTTCTCACAATTACCCATCTATTTCCTGATTGATAGACATCAAAAAGAGTTTCTTATTAATTAAGGCTGATTACCAGGATGGTGGATTTTTCCTGCTCCTACCTCAGCACGGAAGGTAGTTACAGATTTGTCAAAATATTTCCCTCAAACATTAGTGCAAAGTGAACATAAATAGTGTCCTCACCTAGAATTTGAATTCTCTTAATTTTGAATAATATTTAAAGGGGTTGAATAGACAGCATTATGGGTGGGAGGGGAGAGTTCCAAGTTAAATAGTAATAAAGAGGTTTAGACCCCCTCACCAAAAAAAAAAATCATAAGTCCGAGATCATAATTGAAAGGGTTGAAAACAAACCTCACAAATCTAACATCAGAAAATATCAGGGGTGTAAATCAAAAGGGGTCAAAAACTCACATTTCAATGTGCAACTAACTCTTCACCGAAGAAGAGTCAAGACAGTTCTATGGTCCAAATTAGGGTTCTTTTATAGGGGTAAGAAAAGTTGTGATTGTTCGAGACTGGTAGGGAAATACAAACAATTATATTTTGAGGTTTACTAAAGTCACCCTCATTTTGATTGTACTGTCAAAAAAGAAAATCAAAGAACATAAATTGTTCACTATTGACATTATTCGGACTCAGATAAAGGTGTTAGTTAGATCCAGTGACAGGACCCAAAAGAGTGTGAGTTCAATACCCGGTTAAGGCAGTAGAGAACTTGGAGAGGGGAATTAACAGCATGTGGAACTAGAACAGCCTACCCCAGTGAGCAAAATAAAGGGTTCAGTTCAACATTCCAACCACCTGAAAAAAGCAGAAGCTTACAACGGCCGAAACGTTGTAATAAATATGGCGACAAAGATGAAGACAATAGTCCGAATAATGTAAATAGTGTACATAATACCTCATCTCAGAAATATAGACAGATACATAAATTGTTTTCTGAGTTAAGACTTGATTTTTTTCTTTGTCACCATTTCGTTGTAGTGCCTCTTTTTCAGATACTGCAAATTGCATTTCTTTCAATGATTTTGGCTCACACTAACATGCATACTTCCAGTGATGCCTGACAGCAGCAGTTGATGCTGAAGAAGTATCAGCTATTTTTTTAAATTTTAAACAGAGACATAAATTTTTCAAAGTTCTGTATTGATACGTCAACATACAACCGGGTCCTCCCCAGGCTTTCCACCTACCAATTACTACCCCACATTGCGTCTCTATTCTCGTTGGTGTGCACCAAAAACTGGGAAAGTTCTGATGCATGTTCACAAGGAAACAAAAAATGAAAACAAATGCCACAACAAAAAATTGAGAATTCAAACCAAGTTTTCAATACAGTGGGTGCTTTATTTAGGGCTTTGCTTGCTCAGTCTGGCTGGAAAGGTATGTTACACTTAGGACAACTTCTGCTATCTCAGGCTAATAGATCAGCTCTTCCCATCATATGTAGCTGGTAATATGAACAGGCAGCATCAGAACTACCTGAGGGACAGTCTATTCCCTGCCAAGGGCAGACCAGAACTGAATTCTTTTCAATCCCAACTGCAGCTATTATAAACCAGCAAATGGAAATAGTGATGGCTCTAGGATTGCTGGCACCTTGGGCAAGTTGGACTTCTGTGCTCTTACAAGTATAATTTCTTAAATTTTCACAAGGAGAAAAACTGAAAATGTAAAATAACAGGTTTATTACAATATATAGCTTAATAACAAGCTAAAGAAAACATTCATTATCCTACCTAAAACATTTTTTCTAGCCTTTAGAACTGCAAATCTTTTTATGGCAATTTCTACATCTATTTTCTTTACAAGATCATTTTGTATTGACAAAATAGCCAAAGAATTTAATCTGTCTTGAGTCATGGGTCACCACAATTAAATCATCAATGCCCAGCTTGTTATTGCTTGATCTCAAAAGTTTTCACTTATCTATTCTTTTGTTTCCCTTCAGTCAATTGGGTGTCACTTAGAAGACCCAACTTCAAAGCTGGCCATAAAACAGAAACATTTAAGATGAAGCTAAAAATCACACCTTTCTCTTTCATATGGGTGTCACAGGCACATTGCTTGAATTATCACAATCTATATTACAATTCTCTTTCTTTGTTTGGGCATAAAATTGTATTTGAAATTACAACATCATTTCTTAAACTCTTTTTCAATTTTTTCCCACTTTGCCATTTAACACCAATTCAAGATATTAGTCAAACTCATTTATTTGGGCATTTAATATTCTTTTCTGATTCTCTTTTACCTCCTTTCTTGGCCAAATCTTCATTTTAAAGTGGCTGGTTCAGCACATATTTTCTGTCAGAAAGTCAACCAAACTTATCCATTGGGGTGCAAGAGATGACTGTGCCATTTGGTATTGTTGCTGAACTAATTGATTGATTCATTTATTTTCTATGGTTTATCAACCTTTTGCAGGTTATTTAAAACCAGAAAATATTTTAGATTGCAATAATTTTCTTTTTTTTTAAGATAATAACTGTTTAGTGATAGAAGTCTTACTAATTAACCCATAGCTTGTGGAGAATAGAAATGGATTTATATCTTTCTCAAGGGTATTTATGCTTAACAAACCTAACAGGAATTGAAAATTGACACTCCAATTAATAATTCCAGGTTAATAACCATTACACCACCCGCACAAAACTTATAGCACCTGGTATTATCAAGTGGTCACCCATCTATATACTGACCAGGCTTGACATTGCTTATTTTCAGTGATCATACAGGAACTGGTGTTTCAACATGTGGCTGTAAGCCTTTGCTGAACTGACCCAAAAAATATCTTACCTAAACTAACCCCACAATTACTATCAGTAGGGTATATAATCCTATATGCTAATCAGAGGTGAAGGTGATTGAATCATAGTCTAGATTGGAAGCAGTTTTTCTTTAAAGCAGTTTAGCAAAAGCATGAATGTTCTTTTTGAGCATTTTCATGTGGGACTCAAATTTCCTCTCTTGCTGCTAGTAATCTGATTTATGTTATTGATTTTTTACTTGAATGTTATTGCCTCTTCTCCAACAATTATACTATTCAATGATTCAGCAATTAAAGTATTAAAACTTCCCACTATCCATTAGATAAAATTAATTTTTAAAAGAGAATGAATAAAAACCAGTAAAAATCTTAATTTATTGAATGAGAAAAAAAAAAAGAATGAAATAGGACAAATTACAAAAAAATCAGTTGTGTTTTCATTTGATGAATGAAAACACTATATGAAGCCTTCAAAATTTTTATTATGAATAATAATATTCTTAAAATAAATATTTAATTTCTGATCAGGTTAATCATTGATCAATTTATGGGATTGAATAAAGGATCAAGAGAAAACATCCAAAAGTTTTAGGCTTACAAATATAATTAAGAGTGAGGATTACTGCAAGAAACCGGAGATATATATTACAGCTGCTATTCACTTATTAGGTAAAATTATCAGACTAATTCTTTCATCTAAAATTTTTGTTGTAGAGTAGGACTCAGTAGTAGGGGAGAGCAGGAAGTAGGCTGTGACAATGGACTGCTCCTACTTATAAATATGGCAAGAAGTCATATTAGAATAACACGCAAGGAGTAGCTGATTTACTTAAGTTTTCTATTCTATTTAGTAAATTTCTTCTTCATTTTTTCTACCTAGTTTTCTGTTTCTTTGATACTCTAACCATGGTCTTCCTAATTCTTGGCTATTTTGAACAAAGATAACATTACAACAATTTTCTTATAAAATCTCTTGAAACAGAGTGAGGCATGAATTATCTATATATCCTGATCCCCGGGTACATCCATCTGACAGAACCTGTATTTGTGCTGGTCCCCAAATACAACACACCTGACTAGGTTTTGAATATCATCAGTGAAGGTGGTCTGTGTTCAAAGCAATCAATTTTGCTGGTTCATTTCCTTCACTGGGATGTGTCATTGAGTTGCATGAAGTCGGTTGTGTATGCATGAGAAAATTATGAGCCATAGCTTTCTGGGCAATCTTTCAATCACTGTTTCTTCAACATCAGGCAATCCTGCTGAAAAGGTGTAAATGTGCCAGCAGAAGAAATGATGCTGCTGAAAAACAATTTAATTAGAGATGAAATGTCAAATTATACAACAGCTATGGGGATATTTCATTTCAATTATTCCTTTTCTACCCTTGAAACACTGAGAGACATTTATTTGTCAAGCACTGATGCTGGTGGTGCTAATATCTTAGCAGTGAATTAATTTTATAGTAGACTTTTTCTAATGCCTGACATTTGAATGGGGTATGCCAGTTTTGCTGGGCAACTGTTTGGCTCGTCCTGAACTACAACTGATTTCTGTGCATGAGTAATCTGTTGATACAGATTCCGTCCAGGAAATAAATAAGATTAATCAGCTCCTCACCCTAAGAACCTTTGCTAAATAACCCAGATGTTTGTTTATGAAGTGTTTTTTTAGTTTGGGCCTGTATTTTTAAGTTTCCAAAATTTACATGGAAATCAATGCAAATGCAACAAATAGGTTTATAAACTGGCCTCCTTAAAATTATAATCCAGAATTTTTGTTTACAGAATTCTCCCTTTTCCCCCCATCAGCCAAAATTTTTATGAATAACATATTGCCACTTAAAATCTATCATATCTTTTGGTCACTCAGAATCCACTTAGCCAGCACTCTTTACCAATTCCATCAATCACTGTCAAAGTTTGCCATCTGGTCCCTTCGTGAAGTTAGTTACTAGAACCCTTGGCTTCTTGAGAAATTAAATTGTTTATCTCACCAAATCACAAGTCTTCCATGCTATCTTTTCTCCTGCCCAAAATTTTACAATCACCATATTGCTACTCAATGTCTTGGCGTCTGAAAGTAACACCTTAGTAAAGTAAATAATAATGGTCCTCTCCACTCGTATCGAGACAAATACCAAAATTTTATAATCACCATCATTGCTTTTCCTTGCTGGCACTCAAGAAAAAAAAAAAAAAAAAAAAAAAAAATGATATCTTGGAAAGATAATTAATATTGATTCTCCCTACCCTGTAATCGGCAATCGTCTCAGACCGACATGTGGTCTGGCCAATATCTTAATGTTTTGTTTTTCTTTCCAAATCTATCTCTCTTGGCAAGGCACTTCTTTACAAGAATATTAATCAATTTGATAAAATCTCATGTATGGCTTTTTCTACAAGTTTACTGTCTTTTGTGAAAAGTATCTTTTTCATAAATAAAATAAAATCTTTTTAACATCGAACGGTATATCTTTCAGGATAACTTCTTTCTGCCTTCAGTATTTCCTGTTTTAATCTCTATGGTTAATTAGTTAGCCAATTTCCATAGCTAGTGTCACAAGTATAAAGAAATATCTATTCCTAGTTTCTATATATAGAAAAGATTAAAACTGTTGCAACTAAAACTGAGGGCCTTGATTAATCTACATAGTTGCCAACTGAATGAATATTAATTTAAAAAAAAAAAAAAAAAAAAAAAAAAATCGCCCCCCCCATTAAGACCTTAATTGACATACTTTAAGGAGCAATTACAAGTTAATAGTTTGTTTCCTTTGTCTTCAATGGCAATGCATTAGGTAGAAAATTCTTTAAAGTGAGGAAAGAAAAAGAAATTGTCATTAACTTTTACTGTTTGTGTATCACTTCTCATTCAATAAATGTAAAAATCTGTAAAGAGGAAAAGCCAGGAAAGTTGAATGGATGAAGTGAAACTTTCCTCATCACAGCCCAAACCTTTTTCTGGAAATCTTGCAGTATCATGCAAAATTAACACCGAGTAATTAAAGCTCTTTCAATTGAAGGCAACTGTATTTCAATACTTCCTGGGACTCTTTATACTCCAAAGGCAGAGTGTAATCCTGGTTTTGGTTTGGGCACAGGCTTTCCACTAGAGTTGTAACCAATCTATGAAAGACCTCTTTTAATCACTTTGAGGCAAGAAAGGTCCTTTCAATAAATATTTCAATAGTCTGTCTTGTTCTTAACGACATAACAAGGTTGACAGATTGAAAACTGGTCTGATCTTGTGCTGTCAGCTCAGATGGTTAGGAGAGCATTGTTTTAAATTGTTTATCCAGAACAAAGACTTTTCAATGGTAAGAACAGCAGCACATTGTGAGCATTTACAGACTTTATTTCCATAGAGTGCCAATATTCCTTGGAATTTTAGAAACTGATGAAACCTTTTTGAACTTAAAGCATGCACAATCTCATCTGCACTCATTTTTATGAATCAGTCTGTATATTCTCAAAAAGGAAGAGAAAAGATCAGGATACTATCAGATTGAGTCAGAAGTAATTTCTGTTTTTGTTTATCAATTTTATTCTTCAAAAAATAAAGTACAGTTCAATTTTATAACAATTATATATTCAGTAATAGTTGCAATGACATGCCATTTATCAGGCAGCTCATTGATAATGTTTGAGTAAAATTGTGTAGGTTTTGATGTGGAAAAACTTCTTGAATCTAGTTTTCATTAAAGTTTTCTCATCAAAAGCAATGATCGAAAAAGGCAATAATCAGTGGATGCAAAAATCATGTAAATATGGTAGATGAAGTAAAACAGATTGATGGAGTTTGAAAATTGTTCCCTCCCTCATGTTATTTTTGCTGTGTCTTTGTGTTTTAATGGGGGGGGGGCATTTATTTCCTTTACTCCACTGTGTATGCTGCCACTGCTGTGGAAAATTTAAAATGTTTTTTTTTTTAACTTCAAATTTAATCTTAACTGCCACGTATGGATACATTCATCATTACAATTGGTTTCCCAAAACAGAATTACTTAGGACTAAACCTACTAAGTTATTTCCTTAGCTATGCCTTATATAACCAAACAATTTTGAATTTATAAAATGACAGGACTTTCTTTCCAATCTCAATCTGAAAGATGTAGAGAAGAACGGCACTCAAAAAGCATAAACATTTCTTGTAACACACTTGACAATTAGATTACCATGATGTATTTTTATACTCCTGTAAATACAATATTACTTGCTTTGTAATACAAAAATAATTTTCAAGGGAAAATGAGCAATGACAGTTTGATTAACAAGCAAATCAAGTTGAATTTCACATTTCATTTTTTTTTTAATATCATATTTTGTGTGTGTGTGTGTGTGTATATACTTACCTTTTGTAAATCAAATGTTAATTTCTTGGAAGACATTTTTTGGATTTAAATTAATCTCCTTTTAAGTTCAATGAACATGCTTACAAATACCTCCCCCTCCCAACACAAAGGCATACCTGAAGAACATACCAAATGGATCACTGAATAAGGATGAAGATTTTATTTATTTTAATCATTCCACCCCAAGCAAGGCATTGAAGCCACTAAGATGGAAGGACTTACTGAGTGTGAGAGGATATGAAGAAGAAGAAGAAACCATTGAGGAGAGAGAACAATAAAAGAAAAGGTATAAAAACAGATGATGATGATGATGATGACTGATCTTCAAAAAATTAAGTACAGTGTTAAAGTTGACTGGAAGGCAAAAAACCAAAAGAGAGTTCCACAGTTGAGAGAGAGAGAAAAAAAAACAAAAAAAAAACTTAGCATAAAATTTAGTTACTTCTATCTCTTTCAACTGTAAAATGAGATCTTACTGCCAATCTAGTACTGCACTTAAATTCATAGCCTAGGTATAAAAGAGGAAAGTTCATCAGAACAATTACCATGAAAGCATTTATATAAAAGGCACAGGGTAGCTATATCACGGCAATGGGGAAAATGAATATAGATGACAAGTTAGGACCAATAACAATGCAAATTCTTCTTTGTATTTCATCAAGAATCTCTAAATATATGGACCAGAAACACCAGACCAGATGTGGTAGACTTATAAATGTACAAGATATCATCAGCCATATTGATGGAAGCAGAAAGGACTCTTAAGTGATTGAAAGAGAGCAGTTTTGTTTTGGAGGCATTAAAATAAAAAGTTAATCAATGTATTACACAAATGTGCTAAGCCTTCCCTCAACTTTCAGCTAGTTATAAAATAAAGTAAATTTGGACAAAGTATTACCTGCAAACTATGTGGCGGTGAAAATAGATTCAGGTTTCCAAAAACAGTGTAATGTCATTTATTCAATCTAGATTTAAGAAGATTGAAACTGCATTCTCAGACAATAATAAATAAATCGAGGGAGAATAACAAAATAATAATCCAACAGGTGTGATAATTATAAATATTTAGTCATTAAAATTTTTCCTTTCTTTCATTCCTTACCGTAATCTCTGGCCGTTCATTGCACTTCTGGCATCTGATCAGGTTAATCACTCATTACTTATCTCTTATCTGGGTAGAAGTCTTTCTAATGAGATTAATTCTTTCAGATTGTCAATATTTCAAAACTAAAGCATTTCCTAACACTCTTTTCACATAAAATGTTTAGAAAATTAGTTATCCCATAAAAATCCAATGTGACAATTTTTCTCTTAATAGAAAATACTTTGATTTTCTCTTGAAGACAAAGAAAATAGCAATGACATAATAGAAAATATAAGTTTGATAATCAGTTTATTATATTTCCACTTAGACATCAAGGGAATAACTTACATATGAACTGAAGTTGTTGAAAAATTAATGTTGATTTTTAATATTACTCGTGTTTATTTTAAAATAGGTTTAAAATGGCCGTGGGTTATAAGAAAAAGAAAAAAAAAGAAAAGAGATCCAATAATTAAATATTTTCAGTACTATTTTAATACTGATTGAAATTCTAAAATGACATTTCACTAAGTATGTTTGATTGGTATCATTATTCTACCATTTTTCAGTCTCAAGTTAAATCTGGTAATCTTCGGACATCCCTCCTCCATGTTTTTTTTTTTCTTCCTTTTTGCTCATTGGATTTTTGTTTGTGTATTTTTGAAACTTTATTCACAATTCCAATGATGCACATACAAACTTAATTGACTAAAATTTGTTAGATTCATGAAAAAGCAAAGTATAGACAAAGAATTTCTGTCCAAAGATTATAACTTGAACTTGAAGAATGCTTGATAAGACATCCCCTCCAGAAGAGTAATAAAATTCATAAGATAGTTAACTAATTTATTGTAGAGAATGCACAAATTGAAATACAAGAATCAAGACAAAAAAAGGTAACTGTCTAAATAGTTCATGGGATAAAAATAAATCCATATATGATTAAAAATATAAATCTGGTCTAAATCAGAGTCTAGTGATTGGTTTGGGAGTTGGATAAGAGAAAAATATTGCCATCATTCTGAAAAACTAATTTTAAGTTGAAATGAATATTCACTGTATCTAAATAAGAAATTAAAAATCAGTGAAGTGTTTTTTAGTTTTCAGAGTAATGTCTGTTCAAGTTTGCCTTAACTAGTTGCTCAACTTAAATTTGTGAAGACATTGTTGATGGCAATCTGTTTTTTTTTTCTAGTTTTTTGGAAAAGCCTGGAGAGGAGGAAAAATAATTATTTACAAAATTAAAAGAAAGACCTTTCAAGATATTTGTAACATTCATCCTTGTCAAAGTTGAGAAGAATGAAGAAAAGAAAGAAAAAAAAAAAAAATGAAGGATCATATAGTTCTGACACCTGTTACAAAATCCAAAATAATGCAAATAAATGTGTTTATAGAATAAAGCATTAACTAAAAATAATCAGTTGAAGGAGAAACTCGTTAATCTTGTTAAGAAAATATCAATTAAACTCCTGATATTCAAAGTAACTTAAATGGATTTTATAAACACATACAGTTCTTGTCAAATATCAAATAACTCCTTGAATATTTGGGTTGTTTTGCTTACACACCTGAAGTTGGATCTGTTTTGATAATTTTATTTGAAATTTTAGTCTTAGTAAATGTACTGAATATGAAATTAAATAAAATTTTAAGTTTAAAATCTGTGTTTATAAATAAGAGAAATAACTCATGATTAGGGTGAGATGAAAAAATTCTTTGCTACATGGCATAAGCATAAATATTGTGTCACTCTTGATTGATTTGGGTGCTTAACCCTTTGAGTTATTTAAAGCCAAAACATTTTTGACTAACAATTTTTTTTTCTTTGCAAGTGAGTATTGTATTTTCTTTTAAGAATATTCAAGCCAAAGATAAGAGACATACTATTTGACCCATAGCTGGGGGCAGGGGATGGATTCATACTTTTCTCAGGGGTATTTGCACATAAGTGAATGTAATGAACCTGACTGGAATTCAAACTCTTCTCTCCAACATCTTATTGTAATCTGCTATGCATTCTATCACCTGCATCACTCTTATATCCATTATATCAAACTTTAGATATGTTCTCAGAAGATTGTAGAAAAAAAAAAAAAAAAAAGTTACATTTTCTCCAATTCCTGCAATCAAAATTATTTCTAATATGCTACACTGAAACATCATTTGTATTGCAGTAAATTTATCTTGTCTATTCAAGTGTGACAGTTTCATACAAAGTTCAGACCACTGCTAGGTCTCAAATCTTATCAGCTACAAATGATATTTAAATGAAGATTTGAATACATTTAATACAGGAGTTTAATTATCTCTTCTGAACTCTAAGCAGAAAATATGGAGTAATAAGACCCTAAAACAAATTCCAACCTGCTGAGCATCTCTTTAAAGTGTTTTCTAGCAAATACAAACAATTGATCCAAACTTGACTTAATGTGAAAGAAATTTTTTTAAATTAATCCTAATTACTTTGTATTAGATTGGTGCAAAAATAATGACGTTTTCTCACATAGTAACATATGTTACAAAACGTCATTATTTTTGCACCAACATAATAGTAACATTTTGAAGCAAAATGCATATAGAAAAAATAAATTAAATCATTTTCTTTCCTGTGCAAAATAAGGAATGATTAAACTTGAGGCAGGGATGAGAGATTTCTGAAAAATAAATATCAGAAACAGAAAAAAAAAAAAAAAAAAAAAAAAAAAAAAAGGTAGAAAATGAGAAGTAATATAAAGAGCCAAAATGAAAATATTTTTAGAATCACCAACACATACAAATTGGTCATGAAATAGAGAAATAGCAATTATGAAGTCCCTTTTCAGTTCATTACTTACCACAGAAATCAAGATGTACTTTCTAGGATAATTGTTTTGATAATTGTTAGAGAAGAAGATGAAACATTGAAGAAAGAATAAAATTATTAAAAATTAATTAGCAAAACAACATATTGAAAGATTGACTTTTATTATTAGATTTTCAATTGAAAGTCAGCAGGAATTTGTTTATCCTACTTTGAGTTGGAAAATGGCACCTCACAATGAAGATACAACAAACACCATTGAATACAATTCTTTAGCCAAGAGGCCTCACAATATGGGGGGAGGGGAGAATAGAAATTTTAAATGAAAAAGTGAGAGTAAAAAAATAAATTCAGTTTAATTCAATGATGAAAATAATTGTATTAAAAAATTCAAATTGTGTCAAAGTTAGAAGTTTACAATATCTGGCAGGAACAAATTATTGTGCCAAGTGAAATTTGTTTGGGGAGTAGAAAAAAAAAAAAAAAAAAAAAAATCACAGAAGTCACACCATGTTATTGCAGGATGGGTGGGGGATAAACAAAAGGCAAACATATTCAAGAAGGAGAGATTTTCAGAAATTCTGATTGATGACAAAAAAATAATTTGATGTTAAAATTATCTTAAATAATTTTTGTCTCAGAAAATATCAGGATTTTTTTCATTTTTTTTTGGGGGGGGGGTCAACAAAGCCTTGAAGTTACCAAAATGTATCAGGAACAGAATTTACAATCAGCTTTTGGCATTTGCAAAAGTCAGAGGATGAAGTTCCATGTAAATATCAGATTTTCAAAGGTATGCTGCCTATCTAAGAATGCACTGTGTGATATGCAATCAGGTTTGGAGTCAATAGAAAGGATTTTTATAATTAAAAATTTACAATAATTTTAAAATGGTGAATAATAAAAAAAAATATAAATTTAATCCTCAAATTTTAAAGTTATTTTGTTTAAAAAATAGGTAAGGGGACAACACACTGTACTTTTGAGTCATTAAAAACTTTATGCCAATATGACAAACTTTAAGGTGGTAGCAATACTTGCAATTGTTTTTTAGAATAATCCTATTCTCATCATCTCAAAGCTACATGGAGTTACTTGTGTGTGTGTAAAAATTTAGATATAAATCAAAATATATCTGTAAAAAAAGACAAAAGGAAAACCTCTTTATTGATGCATTTTGTTCTGACTGAATTTATCAAGGCAAAGATAAGGATTTTATTTCATATGTATTTATAAACAGAAGTAAAAATATTAGGTTTTAAAAATTTTTAAATTTAAGAACGCTCATAAATATTCTTCAGGTTAATTGTGGAAGTCAAGGTAAAGTATGGAAGATGCTAAGTGATATATTCATTTTTTATTTATTAGGCATTATATTACATAGTATCCTCCATAGTTTTTACTTGTTTATAAATACTTGTTGCAAAATAAAATTCTTACATTTGTTTTGATAAAGTCCATCAGTAGATGGAATGCATCAGTAAAGAAACATTTTATTTAGATATATATATATCTTCAATACATTATTAATGAAAATTTCCTTTGAGACAATATTGATGGTCCTTGTAAATATTTGTTATATCAAATGGTGTGAAACATGAATGAATAATAATACAAATTTGATTGGTCCTGTAAAATAGTTTTTTGGGGGATAGTGCAGTCCAAAGGAATTAACACAAACTCAATATGACATAATATCAGTGTTAAAAATTTAATGAAAGAGGAAAGGAAAGGAAAAAAAACATGCAAGACTTTCTTTTTGATGATTGTATTTTACCTTTTCCTTTAATACAAATGTTTTTTTTTTAATATTTACAGAAATTAATCTAATATAAAACAATGCTAATTAAAATATCTGCTTAAGAGACAAAATTTTATAGGAAAATGAAATAGAACTGGAATAGATAAAGAATTTATATTTTTTTTTTCTTTTTTCAAATAAATTAACATTTACTATGTTTAACAAGGCTTTTGAACCGCAATTACATAAGAGTGCCAAATATTAAAATATGAAAACAAATATTAAATTAACCATGAGTAAAAATTAGATTCACGTGGACAATATTGACCAAAGTACATTTGATCAAAATGAAACAAAAGATATTTCAAACTTGCATGGTTTTCTAGTTATATAGAATTTTAAGCACCAGTAAAAGTTTGTGATCACACATTAACCAAACAAAATATGCAGAGTTAAATAGAGAATCATTTGAAACTAAGTCTCATAGTTGAAAAGTCAGTATGTAATGGAAAACTTTTAAGTTTTATGGTCTGCTTGTCAATTAAGTTTTAAGTTGCTAATTTGGCATTTGTCTAACAAGTTCGACTGCATATAAAATGCACACATTCATTGCCAATTAAATAGAAATAAAGTTAAACCAATAAAAAGTAAAGGAAACAAATTTTTCAATAATTCTAAAATATATTGAAATAGAATGGCTATTGCAAATTCATAAAAGATGCAATTGATCCAAGCTTGAGCAAACTGTATTCATTTCAGGAGACACAAGACTTCAAAATTCTAATTTAACAAACTCTGACTTAGAAAGTTAATTTTTAGTGAAAACGTCTGGTTTTTAGTAAAGTATTAAAGATCACAAAATAATTGCATTTTGGAGAACAAGACTTCAAAAGGCAGATGATTTTCAAGCTCCTTCTCCAGCAAAATTTTTTTTGTGTGTGTTTTTCCCCTCTCTTTTTAAATCAGATAACCAGTGTGTGCTATTAAAAATGTTTACAAATGTAAGTTTTTTTAATCTTCACTTGTTGATACAAACATTTCCATCAAGGATTTCAATTATTGCAACAACAGCCCCTTTGGTTGGATATTTGTGTCAAAAACTGACAACTGATACAGGTCAGGATTTTTATCATGGAGTGTGCTTCAAGTTTGTTGTTTTTTTTAATATTATCAGCAGTCACCCTCATAATGTAAGCAAGCAAATTCACCAAGAGAATATATTTGCTGTGAAACGAGCAAATATTACATAATTAGATGAAGAGTCAACAGTACTCATATTCATAAACATTTTATATTACATTCTTAAATGTGAAAACTTGGGTTACTAAGATGTTATTTATGAGCCACAAGAGGCAAAGATACAATATTATGTGTTTTTTTAATAAATATGCACTTCAATGATTGGATTTAAGAAAAATAGTAAATCCAATGGACAAATTATTTCATTTTCATCTTACTTTGTATCTCCCTGCCTCAATTTAAGTATTACAAACAAGTTAGGCATTTAAAAATGGGAGGGGGGGGGGGAGATTTAATATAACTTTGTTACGTTTTTTTTTTTTTTTGTAAAACGGGTCATTTTAGTAATACAATTCAATCATTCATTGTATTATTAAGATACAACAGTGATTCTTGGATACCTTGATTTTAAATCTTCTGTGACCAAAATTCTGCATGCAGTTATTTTTTTTTGTTTATTTAATGAAATAAAATAAAAATACTCATAAGATCAAAAGTTTCAACTGGGGGGGGGGGAATCCTTCTTGAAATCAAATTTCAATTTTGGTAATAGTTACCTGCAAAAAGAATATAATAGCAAAGCAAGCAACTTCCAAAGTGGGAGATAACTTGTCCTTCAACTTAGCAAATATTTTACAAAGAAATGATAAAATTGAGGTAAATATAAATAATAATCAGCAAATTTTAGAAATGATTTCTATAGTAAAATTAAGTCAATGCCATTTTTGATCAACCTTAATCATTGTATAAGGAACATGATTACCAACAAATCAATAAGAAAAAAATATTAAAGTAGATCTCTGACTACTTCAAAACAATTTATCAAATAACAGTAACAATTAATGCTCCCAAAATAAAAATGATTATATTCACCTATTAAGTACTTTTTCTCTAGTGGATTTAGAATTCAAAATAAAAATAAAATATTACTTTTATAGTTGCTTCAGAAGGGTAATAAATATATCCAATTTTTCATTGGTCTATGTATCATCTCTTTGCTATCTGAAAATTTAGATGCAACCTTGGAAACCCAAGACATAAGATTCATCTACACTTCAAGAATTAAAGAATCAAAGATCCTTTGAAATTGAACAATGTTATTTGACAAGAACCAGTACAGGAATTTAAGCTAATTAAAAAAGGCATGAATACTTGTGAGCAACATTAAAGTGGGTTGATTTAACAGAAGAAAAAACAGCTCTTAAGAAAAAAAAAAAATTATTCAGAAATAGCAACAGGAGACTAAAGAGGATTGCTTAGATTAATAATTTTAAACCTTACTTGGTTTGAATACAATTTTTAAAATTTTATTTTTTTAAAAGCAGAGGTGATAAGAGTTTAACATCATGTCTAACAGATTAAAACTAAATAAAAAAAGAAAAAAACTGACAAGGAGTTTTAACCAACACACACACACACACACACACACACACACAAAAGAAAAAAAAATTACCCAACATTTAATTTTTAAAGATTGGTGACTTCCTTTGAGAAATTATTTTTGTATCTTTGTCCTATTTGAGAAACAGAAAATTGGAAGAATTTGTCTCAAGTCTTGACAGTTACTAGTCAGTTCAAGTTGAATCCATCTTGGAAAAGATGGAATATTTTTAATGAAGGAAGCAAGAGGACATTCACCCCTATCAGTAAAAAAATAGGTATATTCCAAAGAGTAAATAGAAATCCAACATTAAGAGGGTGTGAAAGACTGGCTTAAGGTTGTGATAGCTACTGCAAGGTTGAAAACTGAGTATTTATAATATCAAAGTTCTGTCTCCTGTCCTATCTTCAGTAATTTGTATAACTGGATTGTATGTTTATAATAGAAGTATCACTAATACTCTGAAGAATTCAACAGGATTTAGAAACCTGAACATCAGTCATAAATAAGTGACAGCAGGAAACATTGTTTTATTGGCCAAAGCCAGTAAACAAATGGGGGTAGAATATTAATTTTCAGTTTTCTGACTTTCTTTAAATAACAGAAATCACTGGCCAACTCTGGAACAAGGCAAGATTTTGAGCATAATGTGCAGGACTTTTACATGGCAATCATTGTAACCATTCTTCACAAGTCAGCAAATACACTGTAAAAATTTATGTTCAATTAGAGAAACAAAATTCAAAATAACTTTAAGTAAAGTAAAATAATGAGGCCTCCAATCCACCGGTCTAATTTTAAATTTATAATTTTTTTTTTTTTTTTTTTTTTGTTGATGGTCTAAAATAGACAATGGAATTTATTTATGACTGAGTAAATTATCCAGAGAATAAAAAAATATTTTTTTTTGTTTGTTCTGTATAGAAGCAGTTTCTTTATAAAACCAATAAATTTTATTTCATAGTTTCACAAATTGATGAAATGTTGAAGATGTTTTAAAGTTTATATAATAATTTTTATTTTATAAAAAGCTAAAAAATATTATTTCATTCATATATGTCAAACATCTGATTCAGAGGTTTTTTTTTTTTTTTAGAATTATTTTTTTTTTTTTTTTTTTGTTACAATTTAGGGATGGCCTGAGTAACATTTAAGAATCCAGTTAATAAAATTTAACTTATTTTTAGCCAGATTGTGTATCATTGAACAAAGATAAAATGATAGGAAAAAAAAAAACTATATGAAAAGAACAGCACTATCTAAACTTAATATAATGGTGGAGGGAAAATTGTAGCTGGCAGAGATAATTGAGACCTTTACCTCTCTTTGTGACACAATTTAAAAAGAGCTTTAAGTTTTGTCAAACTTCCAAAGTAGCCAGTCAATATTTGTTAACTTTTCTCTAATTATATATATTTTTCTTCGTCATGAAGCTGACATAAAAATTGCATTTTTTTGTTAGTAATAAAGAGGGAAAAAATTAATGAGTTAGAAGTAAAAATGAATTTTACCAAAATTTTCAAAATAAATAAAAAATATTTAGAATGAGATTTTTTTTTTATATAAACACTTGGTATGAAAAATTAGACAATTAGTAAGAGTGTTTAGACTTGACTCAATTATAACTTTAATTTCAGATTGTTACAATAATGTATAGCCATAGAATTCTATGCTAAGCCAACACCTATCAAATAGTTTCTAATATGACAAACCTACAGACCTCTTTATTTAGCATTGTATTTTAGTATTTAATTATACAGTATCATGAGTTATTTCAGTTGGGATCCAATTAAATCATCTTACTAAAGATATGATCAGAAATTACTGAAGATTAGAAGACAATTGGTTGACTTAAAATGTATGGCTGTATTAAAAATCATTTTGTTTTAGCCTTTAGATTCATTACAGTTTGCAACCAGAATAAAAGAGAAGATAGAATTGAATGATTATTCCTCTTTTTGCTGTATTCTTTAATCATTGGTAAGATTTAATTTAGGCTCAGGGAAAGGAATATAAACTTATAACAATTTTCCCAACAGCCTGATTGTTCTGCACATTTGAATCTTAAATTTTAGTCAACAAGTTTCTTTTTTCATCATCAGAATCCCTTACTACCCTAGACAGGAGGAAAAAAAAAAAATTAAACAATTGTTGGTTTTTCTTAAATATTCTCAAAATGAAGAAACCAAATGACAGAATTAAAAAAAAATAAAATAAAAAAAATATAAAAAATATAAAAAAAAAAAAAAAGGAAGGAAAATGTGACAATGATTTTTCTTTCAAGTCTATTTCCATTTCTCTCTCTCGCTTCCACTTGGGTTTTATTCCATCTTCTTTCCTCCTTAAATATTAAGATTGATTTCCAAGGTCATGGTCTCCAATCATACGGCGTTTAACTTGCGGGGAGTCATCAGGCATGACATGATTATTCATTGGAGGCATTACTGGTTCATCAAGAAGTTCTTCTTCGCTTTCTGTATCACTTCTAACATCTTGATGAATCTAACACAAAAAAAGAAACAAAAAATTTCAATATCAATGTGTTTGTTTTTTAGAATATTTGTAGGGTCAAATTATAAAATATTGGCAGATTTATTAAAACTGCCATTTTGGAAGTACTTTTCATAATTTCAAAAGATTTATTTAACATGCTTGCATAGGTTAACTGTTATTGTATTCATAATTACATTATGAAATTCTGAACTTGAGGGATAAAAAAATATCAAACATTAACTTGTGCATAGAAGTTGTTCCCCACAATTTTCCTTAAATAATAATTACCCAACAAACATACAAGATCAGTTTCTTTTTTAAATACAATTTCTTTTCCATGATAGTTCATTAGGATGAATGGTGTCATAAGATTATTTAATTGTCATAATGTTTCAAAGTTCATTTTAAAATCTTTTAGAATGCAGAATGCCCATTTCACTCATTCTGCTTTACATCGAATAAGAAATTCAATCTGGGTCAAACAGAAGCAAAAAAAAAAAAGAAAAGAAAAAAAAAAAGGCATCTGAGATCTTTCATAACATTTAATTTGTAAATCAGTTTAGATTAGATGATCAAACCATGATTCTTACCTCTCCATGTGTGAATTTTTGAATGGCAATCTTACTAATCATGTATGTCCACACAATATGGAGGATTTGTAAAATGAACAGCAATGAAGCAAAAACCATGAAGGAAGGAAATGGAGCAACATGGTCATGGATCTCAAAGTAGACAGAATGTAAAACCCTGAAAGAAAAAAACAAAAAGAAAATGAAAAACACTTTTAGATTTTTTTTAATCAATATAAAAAGAAGATACAATTTTGACAATGTTTATTCTTCAACAGTGAAGTAAACCATCACCAACTCACTTTTGTGCAGTGAAACCAATCCAGTTAGCAGTTGCAAACAAAATCTAGCAATATTTAAATGGACAGGTCAACTCATAAGATATATATGCATTCCTCAAGCACAGCATGTTAGAATTGAAAATAAAAAATTGATTTAGAAGGGGTGTGTACATTGTTCATAACAGTGTTAAATTGATCCCTGGCTTTTACAGAGTTATCTGCACTAGTTGTTTATTTACAAATATTTATTAGAAATGTCATCGATTATCTGCCTATTGTAGTGAAAGAGAATCACCTACCCCGAAAAAGAGTTCATGTTTTGTGTGTGATCTGCCGAAGAAAAATTACCAAAAGTAGCAAAAATCTACTACTTTAAGTATCAGAAACTATGCTAATGTTCTTTCCTCTCCTGAATAGCAAGGCCAATCAGAAAAATCTTTTTGTGAATAAAAGCTGTTATTTTTTTTGCTTACGGAGAAGAATTTTTTCTGAGTTTGGTCAACGAACTCGTGTTTTCTGCTGGTGAGAAGTGAAAGTTGGATTTTGTCGTTTCTATGTTGCCTGTTGGACTGTTACAATGGACTATGATTTGAACTGTAATTTGGCAACAAGTATTGCAGCCAAGAGACAAGAAACCTATTGTAGACCTTTATTACTACTATAAGTTTATAGTTTTGTTTTTCTTTTCTTTACTACAACACTTATTTTTGATACTTTTATGTAAATTTTTGTTCTTCAATTACAGATGCAGCATTACTTTAAAATGTATTCATCTGTGTTTTTTTTTTTAATGACAAAAGATTTTGTAAAAAAATAAGAAAAATAAATTTCAAACAATTGCTTGTTTAAATATTTTCTTGAAATAAAACACATAAAAACATATCTATTTGTTTTTTATTTAAAAGAAATCTTTTGCATAAAACAAAGTTTTTGTATGAAGATATCAATGCAAGCACTTTTTAAAAAGTCAGGGATTGATTTTACACTGTGGTGATATTATAAACAGGACCTCTTTCTAAAATGAAAAAAAAAAAAAAAATATCAATATTTTTAGATTCTGACAAGTGTTGTGGCTTAAAGATCTAACTAATGCTAACCTACAAAGATTTTTTCCCATTTTTGCTTTTTTACAAACAGACCAGTCTACTTAAAAGCATTGTCCAAAATTTAACAACAAAATCATTTTTTTCCAAGAGCTTATTCAAGTCTTTAAACAGACACAAAATCAGGACATCTACCAAATTTATTCACACCATTTTACCCATAATGGAATGCACCAGCAACAAGTGAAAATCAAAAGTATTACTTATTTCAGAATTGTCCATTAATTCAATAAATTGTAGCAGATTTTTCTTGGTTATGTCCAGAGTAAGAAAGCCAGACATAAAAGGAACATCAATCTTCAAATTATTTTCCTTTAAAATATTTACACTCAAAAACTTACATAATAAATAATTTTGAATATTTAAATAAAAATGTATGAGAACTGACCAAAATGGATAGATGCCAAGTCTTGATATGATCCAGACAATTGCAAAAATTCCAAAAAGTGCTTCACACATTGCCTGATTTTTGCAGTATTTGGCCATCTTAGCTCCCTGGAAATAAAGAGCAGTGTAACAGATAATCTGATAAATCCTACATTTTCAAAGAACAGGCAATTCTGAAAACAAAGTCAATTTATAAAAAAAATCATTTCAGTTCAGAAAATTATCTCCACAACAATTCTTTAAACAAAAGATCAAAGTTTTCAAAACTAGTGACTCACAACATAGTAATGCAATTGGTTACTTTTTTTTTTTTTTTTAAATTATGAGCTAAATCTTTAATCAAGTCATATATTAGGTTATGCTAACAAAATGTAGTCTCACTAATTTTATTTTTATAAGTGTTTTACCACTGTAAAAAGTCTGAAATACTCTGCAACAGACCAATGTTACATTTTTATCCATAAAAACAACCTCCACATGTAATTAAATTTCTTGACAAGTTTTTCCAGCAATAAAAACATCTTTTCATGACTTCTTTGATGTTGGTGTTTGAGTTTTTCCATTTATAAAATGAGTTACCATGAGGTAAAATATTTTCCCATATTGCATAAGATTCCTATAAAAATATCAGTGCCAATAAAAACCTGACAGCAGATTTTCATTACAAAAAAACAAAAAACAAAAAACACATTGCAAAAGAGTCAGATCAAATTGACTGAACAAGTTTTTACTTTTTACTTTTCTTCATCTGTTGTTGTATAAAACTAATGTGAGCAGAAAAATCTTCAGATTATGAAAGCAACAACAGCTACAAGATTTTTATAAATAATTCTGTTATGAATTACACATTGGAATTTCTATTAAAAAAAAATAGATCATTTTCCTAAAATATTTTCAACATGGTATAAAATTACAAAAGTAGTGTCTTCCTCCCTCAAGCATATGGTAAATTGTATTTAGTTTTGGCCAATTAAGAAATTATTTTTTTTTGCATGTCAGGTTATACTATTTTATTATGTCTGCATTCTGACACCTATATGAACAAAGAATTTATTTTTAATTGACAAATATTAAGCACGAGAAAACATTACTTTAAATATAAACAAGACTGTCCTTTTATTTCATGAATTTGCAAATAAAACCAATTAATTTTGCTGCTTGTGTTTTATTTGCTTCTTTGGTTCCTCCAATTAGTATTGAAGCTATTACTAAAGTTCTGTTACATGAAGAGGTTTACCTTTTCACTTGATTTTATAGTAGTGTAATATATTCAGCAATTTGGTATAAGCAAAGTCATGGCTACTATGATCAAAGGACTTCTCATTTGGTAACATGACATGAGTACAGGACATTGCAAGTATTTCAATGTAACCTACTCAAATTAATTGAAAAAAAAAAAAAAAAAAAAAAAAAAAGAAAGAATCTTGTTCCTGATTTGATCTTTCTCCCTCTATTTAGTAAAGGCCATTATCAACCATAGAATAATGAACCATGCTTGGTTTTTCTTGTACAATTCCTATGCAAACAAAAAGTCAATGCCAAGTAGATTCACTAACAAACCTGTTGATGTAATATCATTTATAAATATTTCTAGAGTAAGCATAATCAACAAGGAAATTTCAAAACCATTAAAAAAAATAAAACATCAATCCCAGCTGTTATGCCATCAAAACAATAAGTTGGTCCTTTTTTTTTCCCCCTCTAATCTCAGGGACAATAATGTAAAACCATAAGGGGTCAGGAGACAGGGAAACACTTTTTTTGTCTATCTTTTTCCACAATAGTTCATTGGTTTATCACTAACTCAAGTCACAGTCAAATAAATGACAAAAGTAAATATAAATATATGTGGATAAATCTTTTTTTTAATGAAGAAACAACACTTTCTGGATAATTGCTGAATAAAAAAAGGTGAGGGAGATTAATATTTTAAATTTTTTGACATTCAGATTTGCATATATCCAAGAGCTACTTCTTAGAGCAGATTTTTTATGCAGAAATTTCCTTTGTGAAGAAGCTTTGTTTCAGAATTTAAAATCCTGTTAATCTGAAAATTATATTTTTTTCTACATCCCTGACAAGTTGAGATGAAATTAATACTTAAATTCAGAATATATAACAAAAAAACTTCCAAGAAAAAGACTTTCCAAAGGACTAATAACCAAATTTTTGTCACAGGAAATTCAATTTTAGAATTTTTCATGATACAATATTTACTCTACTTAACAAAAGCTAAATAATGAACCTCTATAAAATGCTTTTTATGTTTTTTTTTTATGGCCTAAAACAAACAATTGGGGTGGAGGAAATAAAAGATTAAATATACTCACTGCTAAATAGGGGTCAACAATATCATGAACAAATAATGTTAGAGCGCCAATTCGGATAAAATTCAATACCCAGGACATATAGAGGAGGATTATTGTGGCAATGTGATGAATTATCATTACTTTAAAATCCTGAAAGTAAAAATCAACAATTTAACATGTGAAAAATCAGCTATGTGCACTGCTTTCAAACATTTATATAAAAATATACATGCAAAGAAAAGGCTTTTAAAATATTAATTGATTTATAGACAAAGAACCCCATCAAATCTATTGAATATGAAATTTGAAAAATGGAGTCTTCAAATTTTACATAGTTGAAAGTTTGGATTTAGTTTTATAATAGCATAACTAAAGGTTAACAAGCCTTTTATATGCCGAAATAAAACAGCTTGATTACAAGAAACTGTTTAAATGGCCAGTTAAAAATCGAGATCCATTTCAGGTGTTAAAAAAAAAAGAAAAAAAAAAAAGTCAATCAATAATTGTGATAAAAAAGAAAACATTTTAAAGCTATCCGCATTTGAATTCTCTCCCTTGAATGATGAACCTGTTCATTTGACAGAGAGAGACCAATTAAAACATGCAAAATTTGTGTGGATTTAAATTAAGAGCGATTTAATTTTCTTCAATATTAATTGGGGAAATTATTTTAAATTTTGAATTCAAAACATTATCATTGAAGCCAGGAAAAACTGCAAATCCATTTGTAACCTTGTCTTAGATCCAATTTAATGCTACTAAGTCAACACTGGATCTTGTAATTAAAGTCAGATGATAGTAATTTGTTATTGGAGACATTGCAATCATAATACGGGATAATTGAAAACTACTGTCACCACCTGCTCCTTCTTTAACAAGGTCCAAAGTGTACAGGTGGTCAGCAATTGAATGGTGTTAATAGTGATGGATTTGGAGGATCAAGTCTAAGTCATTTTGAGTGGCACATTGTGGAAGACTGGTATTATAGGTCAAGTTACTAGAATTTACTTGTTGCAGTATCAGTTCGATACAAATACACTCACAAGACACAAGTGAGGCCTAATCCATACAGAGTAAAATTCATTACAATCTTCTTCACACACATATATCACAATGAATAGATAGAAACTAAAAGACATGTAACAAGGCAGACACAAGAAAAGTTATTTCCACATCAAGATTTATTCCAACTTTTAAGACACTGCATTTTTTTTTTTTCTTCTGATGTTTGATTTTTTTTTTTTTTTACCCAAGTAATGGTGATTCTTCAGCTTTTATACCTTGGCCATAGAGCCATTGCCTCTCAGTGAGTTTAGTTGGAGCATGCATATTATGTACGCATCAGCTGCTTTCATAATATCTTGAGTGAACCGAGTTAGTTTAAAAATGTCCATTGCCCAAAAAAACATTTACTAGTTACCTGATGATTGCATGCAAATGCAGGAAACTAGTAGTAACAGTAGAATTAGCAGTTGGTCAATGCATACCAGAAAGTAATTAAGAAAATTATATATGATGATGATAAAAAAAAAAAAAAGAAAAAGAAGGGGGGGTGACCCTGGCTTACCTTTCTTTTTATATCCATCAACAAACTGAGTATTAAGCTCCAGTAAAAACCAAGCTCTATCAGATAATAGATGTATAAGTCTGTGCCAACAGGCTGCAAACATGTAGAGAAAACATGACAATGCAACAAAAGTTATGGTGTTGAAAAAAAAAAAAAAAAGGAGAGAAAGTGGTAATCATGTAAAACAAGTAACTTTACTTCAGGATTTACATAATTTAAGTGAAAATGTGAAAGATTTGAAAGAATTGAAAGAATTTCCATACCTATGTTAGTCATATATGCCCAATGTAAATTCAAGAAAACAAAAAATTACTATATTTGTGAATAACTTTAGTAATGTTTTAAGAGACTTTAGCATCTACCCTGATCATGTGGTAGTCAGATCATGCATTTACAAAAATACTGTCCCCTTTTTTACACACACACAAGATATCTTCACAAGTCTTCTGGAAAATTAACTTAATTTGAAACTAACCAATAAAATCCTGAAATTCATCATTGTAAAAAACTGTTTTGGTAGCTAGGCAATGAATGAGGCAGGAAGGTTTTCAATCATGAAATAGGACATATTACATTCAAACCTCTCAATCAACAAATACTTCTCTGTAAAAGTATATCTCAATTATGTTTTTCTCGTTATAATTGTTTCCTCAGATTACCAATTAATGACTTGATTCCCAGGTTTAATTATCATTTAAAAACAAAACAATTGCTGGAACATTCATTTTAATAGTTATTAACAAACTTGTTTGTTTTCTTGTGGGGGTGGGATTAATTCATTAGTGCATTATGTTCAATCCTCACTAAGTGAACTACTATAGTCTCACTGTGTCAGACTAAGCTGAATAAGTAACTGACCAACAAGACTGAACATGAGAAACAGAACCAATCATAGCATTTGTTGAAAAAGAAACATATGAACCAAGAGGTTCCATTCAATTGTAATTGACAAAGTAATACCCAGTTTGAAGATTGTAAGGAATTTTTATGGTCATTAATTTTTTTTTTTTTTTTTTTCTAAATTAGAGTGAAATCTGTTAAGCACTTTAAAACCAAGAAATGCTGTTGGATAAATTATATCTTCAACCTATCCTGAAATAGTTCAAAATTTTGCTTTGCTTTTGTGAGCTCTGAATTAGAGCAGAACTGCAAAATAACTAGAAAATTGATTAATATTCCAGATAGATGCCAATTTTTGATAGAATAATTAGATCAAGTCTTGTTGGGAGAAATTAAGTTATCTAGTATTTCAGTCATGGTGATGGAGCTTGAATATTTTTAACATCAACTGAGCTTTGTATAAAGAGATCATAAAAAGGAAGTTAGCCCAGTGTTTAGGGATTTGACAACTTCCTATTGCACTTGGGTGTGGGTATGTGTGTGTGTGGAGAAAGAAAGAGAAGGGTAGGCTAATAAATTCCATAAATGCCATCAGCCAGTCCAGTGAGTGAAGCTATTGACAAAGCACTTTAATACTGAAAGTATCAGGCAAGATATTTAAGAGATGAAAAACAATTTGCAAGTATTATCATTGATTAAACATACAATAGAACTAGAAAATCAACAAAGATTAACTGATTAGAAAAGAATCTCATCCTTACATGGTGAGGCCAACCTTTCCAGCAGTTTTCTGTGTGCCAGACCCAGTTTTTCTAAAAAGAAAATATTTCCAAGTTCATAAAATAGAGAGACAAAATATTTGCAAATTTCTATCTGAAGCAGAATTTTTTCTTCATAACAAGAACTGAAGAAAGAAAAAATGAAAAAGGGAAAATACATAAAAATGAAATTTTAATGAAATCTAACTTAAAATAGATTTAAATTTTCTTTTATAATTATTTTGAAAAACACTTATTTTATTGAATATTCTCTTTCATGCTAAATATTAAAGTCAGTTAATTTATAGGATAGTTTAATCCCCAAAACTTTATTATCGGCAGAAGCAATTATGGAGTTTTTTGGTGATTTGTTGAAATTTTACTTTCAAGTATATACAATATATAAAAGTTATGCTTGTCCATATTTGGCTGAAGCCATGAAAATTGAAACAGACATGGTTTTATGTATATCTACCAGCATGTGTCTTGTTTGTTTCCCAATGTAACAGTTTGTGCTTAATAGAAATAAATACTTTATATTCCACTTTGACCATTTTGTACCTAGATGGCCATTATACCAGCTGCTGTGTAAATGGACATATACTGGGTCAGCTGGTACACTAGCCAAAGTTATGTGTATGTCATTTATAAACACTGATTTTCTCCATGCCATTTGACCGTCAGTCATAATTTGACCCAATGTATTTCAACCAATCACAATTTTACCATATATTAAGCTTCCTAAACTTTAATGAATCAAATGCAGTCATTTGTCACTGACAAAGGAAATTAACAAGCAGAAATTTTGGATGTTGTCACAGACAGCATGGAGGAGGATACAGATGACTGATTATCCCCACATCAATGACATTTGACAATCCATAAAGTGGAGCCATTTTTGCAAATCCTTATGCAAACTTACCAGTTAGAAATTACATTAGCTTGAAAGATAGTGAACACTAAATACAAGGAACATCAGATGAAAATTTGCAAACTTGAGGGAATACAGACCATTTGGTCATTATTATACTGTGCATATGATGAGGATGATCCTCAGCCAGAGAAGAGAGGTAAAAATATACAAAATGTATCCAATGATTGACTGGGTACTTGTCATGTTCAAGCATTATTAAATACTGGGTAGTGAACCACTGATAATAGTATGAATATATATATATATATATATATATATATATATATATATATGCTGAGATCTACCTTAGTAGAAGAGATGATGCCAGTAGTCATGGTGGTTGTTTGCCTTATGAAAGAGTTTTCTGGACAGAATCTTTTATTCTACATTGCTTGCTTTATACCAGTAAAGTTAGCACAGTACATGCTTGAAAAGTGTGATATTAAAACATGTGATATTGTAATGACATAATGAACTTCCCACAAACAATAAGTGGATTTTTAACTGCTTATCAACTCTTTAGAATCATCTTATACCAAAACTGATTTATTTTGGTTTATATTTAAAGAAAATAGTCATTTTTTTTTTAAAATATATTTTCTGATATAATCAAACTGATTTCAGAATGTTATAATTCTATTTATTTTAATATTTTTGAATAGTTCTTTTAGGCTTTTTGCCTTGAAGAAATTGTTTCTTTTGGAGTCAAGATCAATGCATTCAATTAGATGTTTTACCATATATTGGGTTTGGCATGTATGACACCATGGTGGTTCTTGTTTCAATAAGAAAGAACGCATAATTTTAGTGTGACCTATTCGTAGTTGTGATATAGTAACCTCTTCTCTTTGGGATTTTCCATGATGGCAGTTTTTTTTTCTGAGGGTTGGTAAGATTGTATTTAGTTTATTTTGCAACGAAAAAATAAGAAAGCAAAATACAGTAAATGGCGAAAAGAGGATGGGACATTCTTTACAACTGCAATGCTGTAGCTGTTATCATATGGCAAGATTAAAAACAAAACAAATCTGTTACAGCAATGTACATTATTGCTCCAGCAGAACAAATTCTGAGATGATGCACATGAAGACAGACAGCTACCAGCCAATTGCCCCAAAACAGTCAAAGCATACATTTCGTTGGGCAGGGGAAGAGAATAGACAAAAAAAAAAAAAAAAAAAAAAAAAAAAAAAATATATGATCATATGACAAGACTCTAGAAATGTAGACATTACTATAAGTGGTAGAGATACTCAATTAAGATTCATCTTAGTAACCTACAATGACTACATAGTAACAAATATCACAAAATCTATTTAAAATAGATAACATATGTCATTCATGCATTTTTGGAAGACCTGTTGGAGATGTTAGAAGTCTGCAAAGTTAATGTCATAACCTTTGGATTCAAAAGTTCTTTGATACCAACTGTTTTAAAAGTGGATGTTCACCATGAAGTTGTCAGTGCAGTTTGGAGAAAAAAAATATGTAGTAGGCAAAAATGCCAACTGTACATGTCAAAGATTTAACTGAAAGGTGAAAGCTACTTACAAATGCACAAAGAGTATTTCTGTCATGGCATCACAAAGTACAATATTGGCATTAAACATTTCTCTTTATCAAAATTTTATGCTTTTTGTGTGTTGCATTATAACTAGTATAGCAAAGGGAGCTGAGCTTAAAAGATTAAAAGTCAATTTCCCAAAATAACTTTTACTCATCTTCTATTTGGTCTTCTGTAATCTATATGTGATTGTTTTTGCTGAGTGATTTCAGTCATTTTCTTCACCCAACCTTAACTTGATTAGGAGGTATTCGAAAGAGAAAGATTTGGCAGATGGCACTTTACCAGAAAAGATAAAGTGCAATGCTATTCTGGATATTGTGCAGTCTGTTTCATGAGAATAAAAAAAAAACAAAAAAAAACTCCCCCACTAAAAATCAATGAATGAAAACCTAAATGCAGTTATATTACATCAAACCTCCATCTCATTAGTGTTTTCTTTACAATGATACATTTTAATTTTCTGCTGTAAACATTTTTTAAAAGTTTTGCACACATTCTATGTTTAATTACAACAGTGTTTCTTAGGGTTTCAGTAATCTCGCTAATAATGTGAAATTTGAAAAATCTGGTAAAATTTATAAAATTATTGTGAAAGTGTAAGAGTAACAGATATTCTATATAGGTAGTCATTTATTTTAAATACTTCAAATGTTATTTTTAACAGATACCAGTAATTTTATTTTTGGTAGATACCTGTAATTGAGAATTTAAAAAAAAACAAACAATGTTTATTTTGTCTACTGGCCTGCAGATTCAAGAAAACTCAAGAGAATGCACCTGCCAACATAATTAAAACCTGTGTCTCTTCAGAGAAACCACCGTTTGATCCAGTGTGCTTTAGACCACTCAGCTATGGAGAGCCTCACAGCTCAAAAAGGTTCCCTTCACTTTAAACCACATATCCTTGTTTAGATATTTTCTTTAAAGCTATATCTGCTCAGGTTTGTATCAGAAATGTAAACAAAGCAATTTCTAAAGTGTTAATGATTTTCTATTTTTAATCTATTTTTTGAAAATGTTATTTTTAACAGATACATGTATTTGAGTAGAACATCTCATTTTATAAACAGTATAAAATTGACATTAACAGATCAAATATTTCTTGCAAAACTCAGTTTTCTAAAATCAAGAAAAAAAAATACTGTCATGCATTATAAAATCCTGTACATTAAAAGCTTGCACTAAAATGTAAACTGATTAAATTGTTTAAATTACAACTTCATCCATAGCATTTTACTGTGTGTGATTCTCTCAAAGAAACAACTAAATAGTTCAGTGGAGCAAAGGAAAGGTAGCTGACCCATCCAACACTAGGTATATCATTGAAGACTGTATTATCAAGTTCAATGTTTGTACTTAAATATTTTGTCTTTATTAAAGAAAAGACAAACAATAACAACAGAATGACTTGTGTATACAATTTTTAATAAATCAAAACAATATTCTAAAAACATTTTCCTTTAAAATTTATTTTATACAAACACGAAGAACAGGAAGAACAAATATTGTGTATTTACTTTTGCCAATACTCAAAAATTTCTTACATCTTTTTCAATAAATTAAACATAAAGGTGTTTGGAATTATGATGCAGCAAGTACAAGTAAACTTATTTGGAGAAAATAAAACTGATAAATGTTTATGCTTATTCACATAGATTTGAACCTTTGCTGATTTGTACACTACAGACAAAGTAAAGGAATTAGGGAAAACATGTAGAGAGAATCTACTTACATTCCATAAAACAATCAGGGCATATATAAAGGCAGAGGTGTAAAATAACAGATGCCAACTGAAAAGCAAACAGAAAAATGTTTTAAAATGTAAAGATAAAAAGATTCACAAAAATAAATATCTTTTATGCCATTGCATATAGGAAAAAAAGTTTACAATATTATTCCAAATAAATATTTTTCTACTGCCAATCCAAAGAAATAATTTTAGAAAGTTTCTATTTCAATAATATTTTTGTTGTAAGTTAGACTGAGTTTGTCAGATTCAGTATCTTTCATTAGAAAACACTGTAGCAGATGGAATTAAATTCACAGGTAGATTTCATATTTTAACACAAGTCTTCACCACCCCCACCAAAAAAAAAAAAAAAAAAAAAAAAACAAAAAACAAAAAACAAAAAAAACAAAAAAAACAAAAAAAACAAAAAACAAAAAACAAAAAAAACAAAAAACAAAAAAAACAAAAAACAAAAAAAACAAAAAACAAAAAAAACAAAAAACAAAAAAAAAACAAATAAATGTAACAGATTTTTATTACCTTAAATTTCACTAAAGATTTAAATACTTGGACATTTTTTGAAAAGAACAACAAATAATGACAAACTCTGTTATTAGATTTTAAATATTTAAAACAGAATGGAACTGCTGTGCTGAAGATTATTTCAGATGATTCTTAAGATCTGTAAAGTATTTTTTTTATCTATAACAGAAATGGTAATAAAATTCAAATAAGGAGAAAAATACTTTGGTATATTTTCAAGAGTTGTCTGGACAACTTTGCTTATCAATTTAATGGTCTTCTTCAAGCATGTTATCTTATATGGAAACGTAGGGTTTCTCTCTTTTCCCATTAGTGTAAACCAGAAATTGAAAATGTTCACATAAACTGATGTAATTAAGGTTATCTCATTGTTTACCAACCCATTATTCCATAATTTATACTCAAGAATGTTCTATATTCCTTCCTCTGCTAAGCAAAGAATTGAGCAATAAAATGGGGAACAGTGTGAGTGGGTGGGGTTAACCATAAGCACCAACAAGAATTAATTCAATTTGACTAAGAAGCCCAATCATCAAGTTTTTCAGGAGTGTTTCTGATTTTTCTCCTTAAAACCAAAATCAGAATGAAAAAAAGAGTTCTAGATATCAAACAATTCTAATTCTGGCTCTAAAATGTATCCATTGAAAGTCATTCATCTATGGCATACATACATAAATATCTGAAAACATTAAAAAAATCTATTAAAAAAATACTTTTCATTTATGATAATTTATTAAATTCTAAGTTTTCACTCCAGCACAAGATGAAAGGCTGCTCCTTTCTCATCTTTACAGCCTCAAGATGTTGACATTTACATGCAGTAGGAATAGCAATTAAAATTTATATTCCAACTTGACAAATGGGTTATTCATCAGAAAACAAAGATCAAAGGCACAAGACAAGAACATTCCATTCACATTTTCAGAAGTGCTGAAAGATAAACTAATATACACTTTCTTTCAAGGATTCTTTTAATTCCTCTTAAGCTGAACAACAAACAATATTGTCATTGTAACACTAGGTGTTACAGTGTTACTAGCTGTTACTGTAACACTAGGAAAGCCCAAGATGCTAGTTACAAATGTCAACATCAAGCAAGAAGCTTAAAAATCTAGAAAATTTTAACAGAGGATGGAAAATGTGACATCAAAATCTGAAGGCACATTGGAATAGCGAAAGGTGCCTTTCAAAAACTAAGCAAAGCATAAAGAAACAGGAAAATTTCATTAGAAACAAAGAGCTGGATTGCCATGTGATATCCATCCACCTATATATCAGTGAATGTTGTACAGTCTTCCTATGTGGATGAGGAGAAAAGTGGAGGTAGTAGAAATGTGGTTCTACAGAAGAATGCTGAGAATATCAGGACTGGAGCAAGTAAGCAATGAGGAAGTCTTAATGAAAATGTCAACAGAAAAAACACTTATGCTCAGTATCAGGAAGAGACAGCTGAAATTCCTTGAACATATGAGGACGGAAGGCCTGGAAAATTTAACCTGCACAGGGCATATTGAGGGCAAGAGAGTTAGAAGGCAGCAAGCCACCAACATAAGCTAGCTTGTGTGAATGGATTGTGAAAAGGTTATGGGAGGGGGGAACTTTAACAAAAGGAGAAAAACTGCTAAGAGCCACAGAGATAGGGAGTTTTGGAGAATTGTGATCATCCCCATCCTGAATGGACATGGCACATAGAACACTAAAGCATCTTAATTGCTAATATCTTGCAAAGTCATTGATAAATTCAGAAGCACTATTGGTTAGAAAGAAATGAAAGAGAAATTAGTAAGATTATAATCCAGTCATATACTATCAACAACATAAATGAAATTGTCAACTACCAACCATAACTTACCAATGACTTTGAAAGTTTTGAAACTATATTTCACTGTCATTAAGTAAATCCTGGAAAGGGAAGATCAAATTGGAGAGCAATGTCGAACCCACTATATTGAAAGAATCAGAAGTAAAATACAGCAAGCAATTTAAAAGCCAAATTTAACATTACTATTTCAATGAAAATACATACAACTATTTTATCAAATAAGTTCTACCATAGCCAGCAAAGGCTTTCTGTTATTTTCTTTTATTCTTACTAATTTTGACGAGAGAGAAAATGTCAGATTACCTTCTAAATAATCAGTTTAAGAATAATCAAAGTGTTGAAAAACTGAGCTACAAGTGGAAGCAAATCTGCTGTTATTTCCAGAGTTGAAATCCTTAGCTTGTTTATTATTCCAACCATAATGATTGTCATTCCAAGTTTTTCATAAATTCTTTTAGTATTTAAGTATACACAAAATTGTTAAAACAGCAAACCTGACCAAAATGGAAACCTAACTGAAGTTATTACAAAGAAAATAAAACTTGGTTAACTAAAATTTTAATAAATTAAAAGGTAAATTAATTCTGTAAGCATAGTAATTATTAATATGCAAAACAAAATCAGTAAACCAAATTTAAATTCTGGTTGAGAGTGTTTATGTTCATTACACACTAACGTTCGATAAATATCCTGATGAAATGTGTCCCACTCCTAGCATGATAGACTGATTTTTTTTTTTTTGTTTTTTTTCTTTTTTTACAGCTTATTAACCTTTTGCAGATTATTTAAAGCAAGAAAGTGTTTTTAGAGTGTAAGAACTTTTTGGAGATAATGATTTATTAATACAAGTTCTACTATTTAACCCATAGCTAGGAAGGAGAAGAGGTGGATTCATATCATTGTCCAAGAGTATTTGTGCATAAGTACAGATTTTAATTAAATTTAGCCCTATTTGGTCATTTGATATAAACTAAGCTTAAAAGATGAAATTCTGGCATCTCCAATGCCTTAATAGAAAAAATAATCTTTTTCTCTTGTTGACTAAATTTAACTTGGTCTTACTATTTATCAAGCAAGACAAATTGATTTTTTCATATAAACAAATGTAAAGAATTATTTTCTTAACCATATTTCAGATAAGTATTTAAGTAGCAGTTCATTTAAGTATTGCCTGATTTTTCAAGATGGTGTGATGATAGATAAGAAAAAACAAAATAAAAAGACACCAAATTAAATGATAATCTTTTGTCAATTCTGCTCTTTCTAGAAAATAATCAGTAATTACACTTTATTTGGGAGGCACAGCAGGCTAGTGGCTCAGATTGAGGAATTGGAGAGCTGAGTTTGAATTCCAGTTGGATCCATTACATTCACTTATGTGCTACTACCCTTGGGGAAGGCATGAGTGCAGGTCTTCTCCCCACTAGCTATAGGTAAAATAGTAGGACAAACTATAGCCTTGAGTGGCAACCAGTCTAGGAGAGGCAAACCAACCGCTACTTTGTAGAGTAGGTCCTTGTTCTAAGCAAAGGCTAGAAGATAACTTCAAAACCAAACCAAACCAAACCCAACCCTGAGAGGAGGGATGGGTAACTTCAACATCCCCGGTGCAAAAGAAAATGCCTTGAATGTCTCCATGAACCACAATCATGAGATGGAGAGGAGTGGCAACCACAGCAGTGAAAAATACGTAAACTGGATCAAATGATGATGCCCTATCAAAATAAACTTGTAGGTGACAAAGTAATTACATCTACAATTTAATCAGTTAATCATGAAAATATGCTTAATATTTAAGGCAATTTCATTTTGAAAAATAAATTCACAAATAAAATTTCCCTATCCTAATAAAGAAAAAAAAAATCATGACACCCATTTCTTTTCAGTCATGTAGGAGAAAAGAAGAGGGAAAAAAAAACAAACATCTGCTATTCAGTTTTGAAAAAGACAAGGGAAGCATTAATAAAATACTCCCTTATTCCTGCCTAACACACAGACCAATGCAATGTATTCTTTGTTAAGTTTTACAACCATCATTTTGCCCACTTAATAGGCTAGGCTTTTTTTGTTCTCTTATCAGTCTTATTCAAGTATATTTCAAATCTGCTCAACTTGCACAATAAGCTCCTTTCCTCCTATTCAAAAGGACTCTTAAACTATTAGGAGGTCAAAGGGAAAAGTATTTTTTCATCATGATGTCTGGTGAGACATTAACAAGACATACTTTAGACACAACATATCTTTAGCTATTCATACTTAATCAGTTGGTCTCATTTGATAAAAGGACCTCAAGAGTTCACAAATGTTTAAATTATTAATAGTTTTAAACTCCAATCAATTTTTAACCACCCCTTTTTTTAATTTGTGAATACTGAATAAAACAAAAATATTTGCTCTTCATACACAATTCATGCAAATTTTTTTTTTTACTTTCTAATTTTACGACTACTTTGAATTCAAAGCTTAGCGATGTTAAATCTCTCATATATATATATATATATATATATATATATATATATATATATATATACACACACACACACACACTAGCCAAATTACCTGTGCCTTGCTGAGTGTCACATTTAATTTTTATAAGAAAATGATGATTGACTCTAAATCATTGTTGTAATTTGTGGAGAAAAAAAATGATGCATTTCAATATTATTCAATAATCTTGCTGATGTGATCTCCATCTTTTGGCTTTCTTCTTCCATGTTTTGGCTAGGAGACATTCGCTTGCTCAAATTTAAATTTAAATCTAAGGAAAAAATTTTCAGTAGGGGGTTTGTGCAAAAACAGCTTGATTTGAACCCTTTGATATGTATTTGATGCAATACTTGATTGAATGAATTGATGAATAGATTTCAACATTTATGTGACAGTTGAATTGTTGCAACAAATATGTATTGTAAGGAACTACCCACTGATTGGTGATTTCTTGCTCAACTTGACGTCCATATTGTCTCATTTTGATCTTGCTGATGTGACCTCCATCTTCTGGCTTTCTCCTATATTTTAGATAGGAATCATTCTCTTGTTCAAATTTAGATTTAATTTAAAGCAAATCAAATGGAAAAATATTTTCAATTGGGGTTTTGAGCGCCGCGGGATCCCCTTTGATCAAAATAAAATATACTTATCCAAGTACCCTGGATAATAGAGTTTCATATATATATATATATATATATATATATATATATGTGTGTGTGTGTGTGTGGTCATGGGAGTTTATCTCCAAAACTCGAGGAGAGTTCAGTAACAAACAGACAGAAGCTACAACTCTCTCTCTCTCTCTATATATATATATATATATATATATATATATATATATTGGACAATGTTTATCTTTATTTTAACCAGAAATTAAAACAAACATACAAACTATAGAACGGCTCATGATCAGACATAACAGACATTGTCTGTTATATTTAATATATATTTAAATAATGATCTGCTGCCCCAATGCACTAAATATATACATACATACACACATGATCAGTCAATCAAAGTGTTTTATCTAATATTATAATTATTAATGAAAGTTTCAATTGATAACATATCCATTATCAGATGAAAAATCTGACAAGAAGTCTTACAAAATAACAATTAGTGATGTAGGGTTAAACTCTTTACCATACAGAAATCAATATTGCAACTTAGCCTTATAGTTTTGAGGTTATGCCATTAGAGGGATAAAAAGAATTTTTGGTATCAATACCATCTGTGTCATGCTTTGTAACCTATAAGAAACCAAGCTATTTCTAGTCAATCAATTCAACTATATATAATTCTAACTTTTCTTGATGCATATCCACAGACCAAATCACAGACAAACTTGCCTATGTGCAAGGAATTGACACACACCAAATTGATTCAGTTATAAAAATTTATTATTTGTGACATTTACTTATTAAATCTCTAAGAATAACTTTAAACAAAGAGAATAAAATAAGTAAAAAAAAAAAAAAAAAAAAAAAAAAAAAAAATATAGATAAGGAATTTAAATTACCTAAAACCTTTGACAAATATAAAGGGGTTATTTTATTTTTAGTCTGTGGAGATTCTGGCATTTAAGATATTTGAATAATGTTACATATGATTACACTTTCTATTTGAAAGGTTGAATTTTTATGGTAAAAATTAATCATTTTCTGTCAAATTAAGATATTCCTTCAAGTTTTATTCATTTATTTGTGTATCAGGGAGCACATACTTACAGAATATCTGCAGTCTTCTTGATACAAAATATCAAATTTCATGTGAAAAATCAAACAGCTTTGAAAATTTTCACACAAAGACAACTTGATTAAAATACACCACAACATTCCCTTCTTCTGAACATTGTCAGACATGAATGTTGCTAAGTGCCATTAATTCATTAAAAAAAAAAAAAAAAAAAAAAAAAAAAAAAAAGAAGACAAAGAAAATCAAGGAATATTCAGACAAGTCACTCACCTGCATTCTCTAAACTTTAACATTGTCGTTGGTGCATCTTGTAATTTTCGGATTCTCATCCAATTCCTTATATGTATACTATTCATAGAGGTTTCTTTTTTAAGAAACTAGATTAGAAAAAACAAATACAATTAGAAAAAATATTTTGCTTAAAATGAATATGAAGAATTTAAGGCAATCATTAAATTTTACGTGTATAATTGCAGTCTTTGTTAAACTTGGATGTTTATTTATGGAATAAACACTTAATGATATTCATATAATGAACTGTTTTAAAGCACAAATTTCACAATATTCATTTATACAAATTGTTTCACTGTTATTGTTTATCCTAGGCAGTCAAAAAAGAAAGAAAAGAAAAAAAGCAAAGTAAAGTGGTAGGAGTTCAAAATGTGGTACAAAGTAGCAGAAACTGTTTTTAATATCAACCAAACATTACATCAGGAGATGATAAACAGAGCTCAACATTGGTTCCCTAAAAAAGAAGAGATAAGAGCTTCTTGAATATGAGCTGATGCTTCTGCAATTAATGATCATCAACTAATGATTGGAGCAAACCCATATAAAACTAAAGAATTTGCAAAAGAACTAAACATTAACCATTTAACATTTGCTCAATATTTTCACCAAGCTGGAAGAAGAAAAACATCAAGAAAATTCAAGTGGATGTTGCACAATCTGAACAAAAAAGAATGTGTTATTAAAACATTTGCTGTGTATGCCTTTGTTTGCTTTTTGTGTGCAACACAAACAATTCATTTTTTTTTTTTATTGTATCGTGACACATGAGGAAACTTTTTTTTCTAACTGCATCAAAAGAAAGTTATATTTTAATGTTTGGTTGTAGGCAAGTGTAATGATCCACTACTACAACTTATTGAAACTTGGTAAAAATCATAACAAAAAAAAAAAAGAAAAAAAAAAAAAAAAAAAAAAAGAGTATTAATAGGAAGTTAAATGCCTCTAAACCTGAATGCTTATATTCAACATGAGTTAGGATCAAATATAGATCAAATATGGAATCGGAATCTGACAGAATAAAATGAAAAACAAATAGGAAACATTATCAGTCTAACAGGTTTCACTTTTAAAGTTTTGTCAGAGACAGAGATATGGAGAACAAGTATTTTTACTTTTGTGTTGTTTGATTTTCATTGGTCAATCATGTATCATGTGCATTTGATTTTTAAAATGATGTGAGTATAATGTGGCATTTTGAATTCAAGGGGAGAGGACATGTCCATCTGAAGTCTCAAGAAATCAATGAGTTCTAAGCCTATGTGAAAAACCATAAATATTACCATATGTATGCAAGTGTAGAAAAATTCTAGTTTGTTTATGTTGGCATCAAATGATAATGCATATTCATAATTGTATGTATGCGTGTATATCTAGTAGACATTATGTTCGTTGGTGTTTTGCATGTTGATTTGGGAATGTTTTTACATACATACTGTTTGTTTTAGGTAAACCAATGCTAAATTCTTTAAGAATGGATTCAATAAAAGTCGGCAATGTTTTTTTGACAGGTGATAAAAGTTGGTAATATTGTTGTTATTATTAGGCTCTCAAAGTACTTTCTTATTAAAGTATTATATTCTTTTTTAATGAGGGTGGCATTAGTAAAATGAAAGTTATAGCTAATTTTGTTTCTGTGTATTACAAGAGAGTGTGAATGGTTGTCTATTAAATGTAAATCTCTTTTGCGCAAGCTTTTAAATCATGTGATGTCTCCCCTATATAAACCTTTTCACATTGAAAACAATTTACTTGATAAGTACTGGCATTTCAAGTAGTTTTTTTCTTTCTAATAATATCTCCAATTATATTCAACTGAAAAAAGATCAATTACTCTCTATGACAGCACCTGACATCTTGCAAATGATATCAGACATCTGCTAAATACCACTTTTTGAAGCAAGTTTCATGCAAGAAATTATCTTTAATAAAATAAGCTGGAGCTAAAAATGTATTTAACAAATACATTTTGGTCCCAGGATTCTAAGCTGCCAGAATAGCCAAACTCCTAATGGTTCTTATGTCAATAAATTTTATTTTAAGCCAAGATATACTACCTTAAAGATGAAGAAAATCCAATTATTCTTCATCAAACAACTTTTTATTTACAGATGTTAATATTTTTCTCATTTAATAAGCAATCTTCAAAGTTCCATTACAGTTTGTGTGAAAATTGTAAAGATTGTATTTATTTTAGGTAATTTATGAACATAGACAAGTGTGAGTAAAGAATTAATGGAAGGGGATGCAAGCTCAATCCCCTGCTGGAGAACAGCTTTTCTTTATTAGGATATTTTAAATGTGATAGATACTGTTTAATAAATAATAATAGGGTTTCTGTTTAAAATATGAAGTAAATAATATTTGAGGAGAGAGAGAGAGAGAGATAACTATAATGATAACACACTTGCTATCATGTTGCATTGGTGAAGAAGAAGAAAAGAATTTCTCAATGTCATGCATTTTCTAAAATCAGAAAGAACAAAAAACAAAAAACAACAAATCTAAGCAGAACTAACAGTTTCATGCTTAGGCATCATTGGACAAAGTAAAATATGCATACAAATTTATATCAGATTAATAGTGAGTAATTGAATAGGAAAATGGAAAAAAGAAGTCTTTAAGTAAGGAGTGCTAAAAGGAACTTCTTCAGAATAATAATGATATTGATGGAGCTATATATATATATATATATATATATATATATATATGTGTGTGTGGGTGTCTACATACGCACACAGAAGGTGAGAAATACAAACAGACTACAATTTTATATATATATATATATATATGTGCAGTAAACAGGAATGCTTAGCTTTAAATTTTTAACATCTAGTGTATATTTTATGACTAATGTATTAAGTGTTTTATTTAGCAAATCCTTTTTATGTTCCTATAATCTTCCATTTCAAAATGGTTCAACCTGTGTTTATTTTTTTTGCAAATTCCTGCTTCAGGTTTAATGTTATTTTATTTAGTGATAATTAAATCTCATTTCTTTTTTTTTTTTTTTGTAGTTTTAACAAATTTTATATTAAGTTTAAATTCTTTTCAGATGTATTCCTTATTAAGTTGGTAAATAGTATTATGTAACCTAGTATTGTCAAGGTTATTTGTGTTATTTTCTTATGCAGAATACTAACTGGCATTTATTATAGCTGCTCCCCTATATTTATTAAGTAATAGTTTATTTTTGTAATGTACCTTCTCCACTACCATTTCACACCATTATGGCAATATTCAGATGGAAATTAATAATTGCAACAGAAACTATTTTTATGTAGATTATTTACATGCAGACTATTGTCCCTATCTTTGATCACAAGGTTTCAGCCATTGTGACCTCTGGCCTTCATCCAATGATTGTCATTCTGAGTAAGCTTCACAAATTTTGAAACTAAACCCTTTATTTAATCTTTGTTTGACTGATTGCTCTTGTTCTGTTGTCTATGACCAGGGAGATATCTAAGCTCAGTCCCTGCTCTTTCTGTTTCAGACAGAAACAAACAAGTTTTTTTATTTAATAATAAGCTCTTACTTTTGACATGAAGCACTTCTTGGGTTATTTACATTTAGCACACTTTTTATTTATTGTTAGTATATATCTATATAATAAATGTGAATGTCAGTGTGTCACACTTTCTCAAATTTACTCCTAGAGGCTCTAGCCCAACATATACCATTTTGGAATCAGGCCAAATCCATGAGCAAATTAAAAGCATTCTGGCTCAGGTCTGGGCATGCAATCCTGAAAGTTTTGATTCCCAAGTTTTCTGAAATTTTTCTTTACATGATTTTTTGTGATAAATTTTTTTTTGTACAATAATTTTTATAACTTGGAAATCAATTTGGGAATAATCGAAATTAATTGTGAAATCCAGTGAAAGTCACCCATGAAATAAGAATAATTGTTTGTATGTAAAGTAAGGACCTACGTACATCAAACTGTCTTTAAATTAAGTGGTGGTAGAAGAATTATTGTTGAACTTTTAAAAGTTAAGTTTAAATATTAATGCAATACTTGTAAGCGTGTGTGTGCGTGTGTGTGTGTATATATATATATATATATATATATAAAAATAAATTGATTCCATCAATAAAACCATTATTAGTCTGAAGAAATTTCTTCTTGGGATGAAATAAGTTTCAGTTTTATTTCATTTTGAGAGATAAATATGGACCAGTCCATGATTATATGGTCAGTAGCAGAGTAAGTACTTGTTCTTGTGCATACACTTGAAAACTTTGTAATTTTATTCAATAGCCTGTCCTGTTGGAGCAATTCTTTCAGGCATAATCTGCACCAAGATCCAGCATATTTTTTAATTATTATTTAACAATGAAATTGTATAGATCAAGAAAGATGATCATGGCAGCTTTGATATCACAATGGAGGGGTTTGATACTGAAGCAGATACTGACCTAGCATCTACATTTCAGTTACTTTCCTACTGCCATAACAAATTTAGCTTTTCTATAAATATTTTCATGGTAATTGTTCCGAGATTTCCTCTTTGGTACCTTGATTTTACAAATTTAAACACAGTAATAGATTGGCAGATATCCTCATTTTACATATGAAATTAAAAGATGTAACCATAACTACTATGCTAAGTTTCTTCTCTTGAATTTCTCGCTTGGCATGTGGAACTCTTCCTGTCTTTTGTTTTCCAATCAACTTTGATCTTAAAAAAAATTAAATGCAATATCAATTGTTACCTTCTGTCTTCTTAATTTGTGTTTTTATTGTTCTCTGTCTTTAATGTTTTTCTTTTCTTCATACTTTTCCACACTCAGTAACCCCTTGCATATTAGTGACTAGTCTAATGGTTCTCATGAGTTTCAATGCTAGGAGTATGGATAACATCAGAAAAGAGATTTGGAGCTTTAAAGAAATGGCCCTTTGACATTAAGGATAAATTGAAAGGAGGTGGATTTTGTTGATATTATTTTTGATCTTCATAACTGTCTACTGATTATACAGAAAGAAAAACCACCCATTGGCCATTTTCAAAGAGATTCTAAAGTCTGCTATAGAGAGTCATAATTCATAAATTTAGCAAACTCAACTTTTGGGGGTAACTTTACAAAGAATCCAAGATTAAAAAAAAGTACTATTGAAAATTGATGTATCACGAAAATTGATATTCTACAGCATAACTTTTTTCATAATTCTTAATATGGTTCTGTTCTTGTGTATGTTTGCTTGATAGCAGTTCATAAATAGGTGCCAAAAATATCCTCTCTAACCCTATTTGAATTGCAACTGATGAATCCATATAAACACATTTTCATAAACTTCAGCAAATGCTCCTCCTAATCAAGCTATGATTTATGATTGACAAGCTTCCACATACACAAATCTAATTTGTGATCATGATGAATAAAATTCTAACTAAAGCTGCAGCAGACTTAACACTAAAGTTCACTGGTAGATTTACAGGCTAAAGTATGAGATGACATGATTTTATATTAGTCTCATATCAAAACAATTGACATTCAAAGAAAAGTTGATGGATGTTTAAAAAAAAAAACAAAAAAAACAAAAAAAAAACAAAAAAAAAGGGGGGGGGCAGATAGAAATTCAAAATGAATTACTGAAGGTGAAAATTAAAAAATTATTCAAGGCCATTTACATCAATAAATGACGACTACAAAGACTAGTAACATCCATTAGGTTATCTTTTTCTTCATTTTAATTTTTCTTTTTGCATATAATTTTTTAGCCTACTTTGTCATCCCAAGGTCACAAAAAAAAAAAAAAAAAAAAAACCAACAAAAAACCAAAACACTTGATATTGTTTCTGTTTAAGTTTAGTTTGAGTTCATGTTTACTTTGTGACTAATAGTAGCTTGGATATTTACTTATACCAATCCTCTCCCCTTCAGGATATGAATAGGCTACCTGCTGTTTAAAAAAAAAAAAAAAAAAGAAGAAGAAGCAGGTATTTGGTGCACACCATTAACTTGTGTCATTCTAGTTTGTTTAATAATTTTAGGCAATTTTACCAGCAACTTGTAAGTTTTGAAGGGAGTCAGAATGTAAAGTTGCTTGAATATGCTTATATACTTATACTCAAATGTGGCATTGATTTTCCATGTTTATCTCTGGTTTTGCTATATTTTTCAAATTTGTCATATAGACAGTTTTACCAAATTAAAACATTACTCGACCCATAGACATCAATTGCCTAACATTTCTTGTGCACTGAAAGGTTGCAACAGTTTGCACCAATGTTTGGAGGTTAAATAGTTTGACTGGACAATATTTCTTAAACTCCTCTTTGACCCATGATATGCCAAAATTATAAAAGTATCCAAAATTTTGCTTTCAAATATTCACATGAAATGAAAAACACTTTACATGATTTTGAGGATATGACAAGAAAAAGAAAAAAAAAAAAAAAAAAAAAAAAAAGAAAAGACGATGTCATGAAGCAAACATTTTCTGTTATAAGTAAACACCATAAGTTATTCCATAGGTACACAATTGAGCTATTGCTGCATGGACAATGTAAACCAACTAATAAAACAAATATGAAAGCATTGTACACACAGGATACAAATCCAACTTCCTCTTGTAACTTCAGAAATAGAGAACTCTTTGTTGTGGAGAAAATGTTCAGCTACCAATATAGTTTACCAGGCAACTGTTTTAAAAACCCGAGGTGAATCAAATAGGTCTTGTACTAGTGCTTCTGAAGCAAATAAAATTTATAACAACAAAGCTTCCTTGAAAAGAACACAGTATGCCAATGATATGGTATTTCCTAAATATTTGTGGAAGATGAAAAAAAAAAAAAACAAACATACTCTTAATGTGGAATGAAAAACAATTAAGTGAACACAGTTGTATATAAAGCTGGATCTTGAAGGTGTAAATTATATCTTGGAAAAACAAAATCTGTTTTAGCATTCCCTCAATAAAGATAGACTACTGAAAAAACAAAAAAAAAACAAAACAAATGAATTACATTTGTATTTCTGTCAGATTTCCTAGATTTTACACAGGTAGAGAAGGCATTAGTTGGTGAGGGAAAGATACTTACTGTCATTTGTTTTTCATCTATAGATTTACCATTTTTATAGACTTTTTCTAGATGTGGGTTGTATATGACTTTTCTCTGTGTTTCTCGAATTCCTAAATATCGACCAATAGGGACAATTATTAAACTGAAAAAGAAAATATTCATATAAAGTTTTAATAACCATTATATCTTCAAATATAAAATTGAATTTGGTAAGATAAATTTAAATATCTAATAAAGGATAAAAATAAAAATTTAATAAAAAATATAGATTTGTAGAAGTCATATCAGCAGGAAACTTTCTTCTAATTAATGAGAGAAATACTTAAAAATGGACAAATCCTATAGACAATCAAAATGTTTATAAACAAAACTTCATGATTTTTATAAGCTTAGAGCCAAGTCAATTGTTTTTATATCTCCACATATTTTCAAGCAAACAAATCACCAACTGAGTAACACAAAAACTCCTTTGAAACAAAGTGTATTTGCGCAGATATTACTTCTATTATATATATATTACTCTTTATTACATAAAAAATATTCTTATATGTAATAATAAAGGTAATTTGACTTGAAATATAATGCATTCCAGTTCAGAATAATCAAAGATGTTTTATGGAGGAGGGGAGTGGGGAAAGAAAATCAAACTGCCGAATTCTACTTGACTCGGATTGATGTTAACCAAAAAAGACAATTTTTCTGAAACAGGAAAGTATCAAAAACAATTACAACTGATTTTGCCTCATTTAGCATATAATAGTTTTAACAGTAATTAGTTTTACTACTGAAACATGAAAGAAGCTGAAAAAAAAAAAAAAAAAAAAAAAAAAAAAAAAAAAAAAATCAATGTCAACTATAAGGAGCAAGGTAATGCAACAAGTGATTTTTGTTATTGACAAATTCAATCATCATGTCTTAATTGCTTTAACATTCATGTATTAACTTGCTGCATTCGACTAAGCAATTTCTCTTTATAGATCAGTATGCTGACACCAAATATACAGAGCAGGGAAACAATATAGCACTAATATTTGACTTTTATAAACTTTTGACGAATTTATAGGAAACATTATATAGATCATATAAACATCAACATCATTAAGCAGTGGTTGATAGTTAATGCACTAATGAAATCTCATACATCAATAAAATCATTTACATATTTCAATAGAATTACTATAATGAGATCATATGTCAATATATTTCAACAAATTCACAAGACATTTAAAGGGGGGGTGAATGTCAACATAATTGGGGGGATCTGAATCTTCAACCCAGCCAGTGGCTCAATTCAAGATGTTTTAAAAACTTTTCAAAATGATTTTTTTTTCTTTTTTACAAACATTATCGTTTAGAGTTTTTCTTTTCTTTCTTTCAATGAATATTATTTGATTGATAGTTATATAGTTTATAAAAAGATATTCAAATTGATTTATTTTTTAAAAATTTTTTTTTTTTAAAACAAGAAGTACAGACTTTTCAAATTTTAAAAATGAATAAGCACAAAAACAAATTAGTTAAATTTTACTGCATTTTTTATGAAAATCACTTTTACACATTTTGGTTAAATAATTTTATATATAATTGTTCTTAATTTTTAATGTCAAAGTAACTTTATCATCCTTTAAAAATTCTGCTTCAAGCATTCATTTTTTTTACATAAAGAATATTAATGTATTTTACCTATTTATAATAATGTTTCATGTCTTTATCAACAATTATCATTTACTATTTGCGTCATGACCAAATTTTATATTACAGTGTAATCCAGATATAAGAGTTGTCGGGACCGGATAAGAAGTCTCTTATATCCGGGTTTCTCTTATATCAGGGTTTAGTCTATTTTGTTTAGGTAAATATGGGAACACTTCATATAACGCTTTTTACGTACAGAACACTAGTTTATTTAACAGTTATAGACATAAAAACACAGACAAAAATACATTTTCAATCAGTTTTCAAAATAATTCAATCAAAAATTACTTTTTCTTAAAAAAGTCATTTTTGATTGTACAGAAATCTTTGTTAACATCATGAACACTTTCATACAGTCCGTAAATCATTTTCAATGCACCATCAGGATTACTGCTTTTTGCTTCAAAGTAGGCTGTCAGAGTTTCAAGCGCATTCAATGCAGCCAGAGAATTTGGCACTGGTTTGTCACTTTCAGAAACTTCAGAACTTTCGCTTTCAGCATCATCATCTTCGTCAAAATATTGATCATCCGATTTTATACCACGTGTGATGTCCGTGTCAGTCAGTTCTCCATAACATTGTGTACGGTCGTCGAAGCTGATAAATTTGTAAAAATCTGTTTGCTCCATGCATCGTGAGTCTGTCTTTGGGAACTTTTATCCCATTTGACTGTTCGTTGCCAGCAAATCGCAAAGATCCAGACGGCATGGCTTTGTAGAAAATTTCCGTTTCATCACAGTTCCAAACATCTTTTGGATCATATCCATGAAAGTGGGCGGCGCTACCCTTAGACACACAAAGCAAAATCATAAGGTAGAGGGTGTCTCCTACAGACACAGATTGGACACACCGTATCTCTAGACTAGTCAAGATTAAGTCATTGAACTTCACTCTCTAACTGACCTCTGTTTGACCGATTTACGACATCACACTGTCACTCAAAACGAACTCTCTTATATTGGGGAGGACGGGACCAGAGAAAATATCTCTTATATCCGGGTCTAATTTATATACATTAACAGGAGGACGGGACCAGAGAAAATATCTCTTATATCCGGGTCTAATTTATATACATTAACACAGGCTATAATTTGGGACCAGAGAAAATCTCTCTTATATTCGGGTTACACTGTATCATTTATTTTAATTCGCATTTGTATTTTAAATTTAGTTTATGATAAGCAAAAACATGTTCATTCAAGTTTTTAACTCCTTCCCTGGCATAGATGTGTATATACATTTTTACCATGTCTTTCAGACACCAATGAATGAACACGTCCAAGACAACATTCAAAAACCAGCTACAGACATATTTATATATTGATCTCTATTATTTTTATGCCCTTCTGAGCATGAAACAAATCCAATTGTCAACATATACCTGGTAAAGGCGTTTGCTACTGCTCGGGTAATTCAAGGTGCCTCAGTTTCTTACTATATTAAATACAAATAAAAAAAAAAAAATTGGCTGAAAATGAAACCTTTTCCCAAAAATAATTGGCGGGGAAGGGGTTAATCAAAAATGGACAGAAGAAAAATGTAATTTTCTTGCTTTCTTTATTAAAGCAAAACTAGTTATTAAAATTTGATAAACTTTTTCACATTCAGAGATAAATAATACAAGTATATGAATTGAAGTTCTTTTAAAAAAGCGTTTATTTTGTATGTACATAGTCCATTTATTATTAAAGTTTGCCATTATTGGTGAACAGTAAGAATTTTTTAAAAAGAAAATAGTTCTTTTAGAATAAATATGATTTTAATAAAAAAACTTCATGCACTGGATATTAGTCAGAAATTGAGATGGACTAAATAACTATCAATCAAATAATATTCATTGAAAGAAAGAAAAGAAAAACAAAACAAAAATAAACTATTTCCTTTACTGCAAAATTTTAAAATATATACATTAAAATTATTAAGGAATACTTTGACTAAATAAAAGCTTGCTACATTGACCCTACACCATCTCAAAGGAATATAGATAACCAGTGGATTGAAAAGCAAAAAAAAAAAAAAAAAAAAAAAAAAAACACACAAAAAAAAATAAAAAAAACACGCATAAAAAACACAAAAAAAACACACACACACAAAAAAAAACACAAAAAAAAAAAAACACAAAAAAAAAAAACACAAAAAAAAAAAACACAAAAAAAAAAAACAAAAAAAAAAAACACAAAAAAAAAAAAAACACAAAAAAAAAAAAAACACAAAAAAAAAAAACACACAAAAAAAAAAAACACACATAAAAAAAAAACACACATAAAAAAAAAACACACATAAAAAAAACACACATAAAAAAAAAACACAAATAAAAAAATACACACATAAAAAATACACACATAAAAATACACACATAAAAAATACACACAAAAAATACACACATAAAAAATACACACATAAAAAATACACACATAAAAAATACACACATAAAAAATACACACATAAAAAACACATAAAAAAAAAACACACATAAAAAAAAAAACACATAAAAAAAAAAACACACATAAAAAAAAAACACACATAAAAAAAAAAACACACATAAAAAAAAAACACACATAAAAAAAAAACACACATAAAAAAAAAACACACATAAAAAAAAACACACATAAAAAAAAACACACATAAAAAAAACACATAAAAAAAAACACACATAAAAAAAACACACATAAAAAAAACACACATAAAAAAAACACACATAAAAAAAACACACATAAAAAAAAACACACATAAAAAAAACACACATAAAAAAAACACACATAAAAAAAAACACACATAAAAAAAAACACACATAAAAAAAAACACACATAAAAAAAAACACACATAAAAAAAAACACACATAAAAAAAAACACACATAAAAAAAAACACACATAAAAAAAAACACACATAAAAAAAAACACACATAAAAAAAAACACACATAAAAAAAAACACACATAAAAAAAAACACACATAAAAAAAAACACATAAAAAAAAACACATAAAAAAAACACATAAAAAAAACACACATAAAAAAAAAACACACATAAAAAAAAAACACACATAAAAAAAAACACACATAAAAAAAAAAAACACAAAAAAAACACATAAAAAACCCACAACTACTAAAAAAAAAAAAAACAACAAAAAAACCCACAACTACTAAAAAAAAAAAAACAAAAAACCCCACAACTACTAAAAAAAAAAAAAACAACAAAAAACCCCACAACTACTAAAAAAAAAACACACAAAAAAAAAAAAAAATTTCTAAGGTTTTGATATTTTCTCTAGTTTTGTAGTTTTCTGTACAATAAAAGGTATGAAAAATAGTGAAACAAGAAAGGCAAATTAACACAAGCTTTTCCACCTGACATTAACATTTACTTTTCAAGAAGTCCATTTATTTCAGACTTGAGTTTCCCCCCCCCCCACCTCAGGTTTCCTTCTTAAAAAAATGTCTCACCTTCCATTCACCCCCACCTTTTTTTTTTTTTTTTTTTTTTTTAAATACTGATTTCTTTTTGGCATCATCTAAATGACCATTATTTTATGAAATATTACCAATTTCTGGATCATATTGAATCAAAAATGTAAACTCAATTATTTTGGTGTGGAAACATTTTGTTGTTAAGCATTATTTTCTTGTTTGACTTGAAACTATTCAACATGAACAAAAAGATTTAAAACTACTTTAAATGTTGATTATATTTTGTTTCAGTTGTTAAGTTCAAAAATACCCATTCAATACAAACAAAGTTTTTTTTCTAAAAATCTTGCCTTTTGTACACTAAATAAACAACATCATGATTAAAGTACTACAAACAACAAACAAAAAACAAACAAACAAAAAACAAACAAAAAACAAACAAACAACAAACAAAAAACAAACAAACAACAAACAAACAACAAACAAACAACAAACAAACAACAAACAAACAAACAAAAAACAAACAAACAAACAAACAAAAAACAAACAAACAAACAAAAAACAAACAAACAAAAAACAAACAAACAAAAAACAAACAAACAAAAAACAAACAAACAAACAAAAAACAAACAAACAAAAAACAAACAAACAAACAAAAAACAAACAAACAAAAAACAAACAAACAAAAAACAAACAAACAAAAAACAAACAAACAAAAAACAAACAAACAAACAAAAAACAAACAAACAAACAAAAAACAAACAAACAAACAAAAAAAACAAACAAAAAACAGTTATTAGATATCGCTGCTCTTCTGGGATAAATTTTGTGGTAGGGAAAATGTGTTACTCATTACTAAATTTTTATCTTCCTTTTCTAAGTGAAACATGATAATGAAATGAATTTGCCTAAAGGGTGGAGCCATTAGAGTTTGCTGTTACATAAGGCAGACAAAATAACAGAACTGCTTGATGTCAATTAGATGCAAAAGTACCATGTAGTTTTCAGTGTGTCATACAAACTGTTCATTCATGATGAAAGCTATAGACAATACTAAGTCTTTGCATTGCAGACTGATAACAACATTACTTAGAATGAAAAACTTGGAATCCCTGGGTTTTAAATACATTTTGTTTTAATCTGATTTCATCATCTACAATGAACATATTAACAAACTTTTTGAGAATTCCCCAAAAAAATATTGATGTGGAAAATAAATTTGAAATTCAAAGAGTAGTTTTTCATCAATTGGGTCATCAATAAAGTCTAGTGTGATATTACGAAAAGTGAAAAATAAGTGAAAACATTTAACATTGTGCAATAAAGATCATTTGCATAGTTGATATTTTCATGTATTTTCTGCTTTGATAAAAGGTTTTAAAAATTCAAAGTGCAGTTTCTCAAAATTTTCAATAACTATAAAATACAGTGTGAAAATGGTTCAGGATATATATATGTAACTTTTCAGCACTAGCAGACTGTCAGTTTGAACTTGTAATGGCCAGTTAACCAATGTTTTAATGTCCTAATCCAAAAGGTGAAGATGACAGGTGTCTATTAACTAATATGAAATATCCTTTAAGCATAGCAAGTGAAATAAGAACAAACGACACCTGTGAATTGAATAAAGGGTTTAGTTCAAAATTCTGAACAGGTTACTGAGCATGACAACAGACACCTGAAGAAGGCCAGCATGTACAATGTCCAAAATGTGATGAGACCAAGCAAAATGAACATGAATAAGAACCTGATAATTCCTCATCTCAAAGATTCTGAGGGGCAAAAAAAATAAATTGTAATCAAAAATTTCTTGGCAGGTCAAAGACTTCAAGAGGAATTTCATTAAAAGAGATCTTATAGCACAAATGGAAAGCTCATAGCCTATATAACTGATAGCCAAGAAATGATTAACTTGTTGATTTTAGGGAGATCATAACCTACCGGTTGAAAACAGTGTCTAGAATGAGATTTGAGAATATGTTAATTGAAGATTTCACACTAACAGATCATCATAGATCTCTAGTTGAAGATAATCTATTCAAATATTTGAACAATGTAAACAATGCACAAAAGCGAAAGCTATATGAGAATCCATAGATAATCAGAAAAGTGCCAAAGTGATATTTACTAAAGGAATTTATTGGACAATTTTCTGATATATACTCTCTCGTGCAAAAAAAAAAAAAAAAAAAATAAAAAAAAAAGACCTTTAGTGTTGGTGGGCAATAAAACAGACTTAAATATGTCTACATATTCTCACAACTTTGATATAGAAACCAAGATGATTTGTGACAAACTCACTGCTTTCTATGTTCCTATTTATAGAGAGCATTCCAATGACACTTCCAATTATTCAGTGTGGTATTGCTGGCAATACCACACTGAATAATTGTAAGTATCAGTACAATACAGAAAGGTTCATTACAAAGTCACTACACTCTCCTTTGCTAAATAAAATTATCTGCATGGAATTTAAAAAAAAAAAGAAGAGGGAGGAATTTAGTATCTGCAAAAGAATAAACTAAATACAACTATACTTCATAAAATAATCACTTCAGATGACAATGGAGATTTGTCTCCATTGTCAGATGAGCATATTGGAAGCTGATTATCAAGAAAATGCACATCTCTCAGGCAAGAAATCAATAACTTGCCCAAAAGTGTAATGGATTCAGTTTCATTCTGGCTGATTGGTTTGGTTGGAATCTTCAAATTCTGATGAATGTTATTTGATATAGTTAGATTGTCGGGAGTTAGCAATTAATCTTCAATTTCAAACTGGCTATTTCATAAACAACCAGCTGGGGTTAAAATTGAGTGACACTTGTTATAACAAAGACAAATGTGAACATAAAGGAGGATTTGCCTCAAATAGTTCTTGAACATCAACCTGGTCATACTTTTTCTGACATGACATCTTCAAATAACAACTTCAGGTAAAGACAGCCATGTTGGAATCGAGCATCCTTCAGTTAATCTGTAATGGAAATTAATTGTTAATAGGAAGTGATGTTGGTAGCAGTCAATAGCTATGGAAGTCAAGCGGGACTTTTGTAACAGCAGTGTCACATGGTTTGAAGATCACTTGAGGCATAACATTGACAGTCACCATAAAGTATCGATTCCTGTTTTCAAAGTGTGTGTGTGTGCACGTAATTAGTTAGCTGCTATATTTAGAGGGAAATATAGCTCAGTATAAGCAATTGAGCATTCCTGGTATAGACAGTGTAGACATAGGAAACAACACTGTATAATGAGTTTCACACCTCAATATAACCTTCCGACCAGCATCTTTGAAGCATGAAACTGATTTATTAATGCAATGCTAATTGCTATGTTTACTCTATTATATATATTTATAGTGGAATTAAGATCTATTTCTTAGCTCTATTCAATAAATAGAAAAAAAATTACACGTAACAGTAATCTATACAGCCTTTCACTAAGAAACAAAGACACCCAACTTAACACAAGAATGAATTCATTTTTTAACCCAACATTTTTATTACTTCAAATGTTATTATAGTGGAAACTCCAGATTTGAAATAGATGTCCCATTTTTATTTATTAAACACTGTATTATGCCTAATGACCTAAACATTCAAGAAATCTTAGTAATGAAAAACATGTTCCCTGGCATATATATATATATATATATATATATATATATATATAGATATGATAAAATCTCATTTTAAGGTATGCCATAATTATGGGTTAAGTGCTTAAATAAGTGTGGATATTGAAGTCAACACCTAGATGTGGCAGTCTGTTTCATGCTTAAATGCAACCGTTAAGCCATGACGATTGCATTTAAGGTGTTGACTTTTATAAACATATGTATGCATGTTGCCAGACACAACACTAGAAATGCTGCACTGTATAACCAAAAAGTGTTATGATAAAAAAAAAAAAAAAAAAAAAAAAAAAAAAAAGAGTGCATAAAATTACTAAAAACTTTATGCTTTTATTATTTATTTCTGCTCTAGTTGGTTAGTGTGAATGCATGTGCACACTAACTCAAAATGAAGTGGTGGTGAGAGTCATTGGAATTTACATTTATTAAAAATGCTCACTAATTTAGTAGACGAAAAAGTAATCAAGTACTTTCGTCTTTCAAATGAGTATTACGGGATTTAACTTGTCAAGTCAGTGGATATTTCTAAAGTCTATGAAAAGTTTTTAAACTGGACAAACTTAAAATGTCTGGCACTAAGTTGGCAGACAGAAGACATACATTTTATTAAGCCTATCACTATTCATAGAGGTGAGAGGGGAAAAAAAAAGTTTCTAAATCTCTAAGTGACTTTTAGATACAATTGTCAGTATCATTCTTTTTTATATCCCACCTCAAACAAAAACCTTCATTTAAAGAAACTTTTTAAAACATACTGCAATTATTTCACCATATACAAAATATATGAAGCCATATAAAGAATATCAACTCTTATATATGATTAGGAATTTTTTTTTTCCCCACATGAAGTATTTATTATTATTCTATGAATTATTTTAACTTCTATAAATATGTTTTAATCATTGTTTTACTGGACACGTCTTCCAGCCTTTCTCAAATGTATACATTAACTGATGATCTTTGAACAACATTCTTACTGCACCTCATTCAGCGTTACCATTTTTGATTGTAATGTGATGTCTACATGATTCAACTTTTGAACAAAAATCTTAGTTATACCACTTAAATCTATTGATTTTTTTATACAGTTATTAACTGGGTTCTATAGTAACTCTAAAAGTGTAGAGGTTAACAGAGTTCAATTGAAACTAAATTTTTCTCATTCAGCAAAATTCAGTATTCTGAAATATAAACAGATGTTTACATTATTTAATGAAACATGTTTGAGTGTGCGTGTGTATATATATATATATATATATAAGGTTGGTGCAAAAATAATGACGTAATAATGTTTTTTGACGTTAAAAAATACGTCAAAAACGACATTATTACGTCATTATTTTTGCACCAACCTAATATATGCTGCCTATGTAATAAATACATATCCTCATTCAAACATATTTCATTGAATAATATAGACATATCTGTTTATATTTCCAATATGAGGTATTGTAATTATTTACATTATTTACATTCTTCAGACTATTGTTTCCATCTTTGTTGCCATATTAATGATGTTTCAGTTATTGCATGCTCTGGCCTTCTTCAGGTGACTCAAGGAAAAAATGAGATCACTATCCACTGTGGGATAAGGTTGAAATAACAGAGAGAGAATATCACTGGAAAATACAAAAACTTAAGGAATCAACAGATATGCTAGGCCACAAAAATCTCCTAAGCTGGCCAAGCATAGAAATGAATACAATATAGGAACCAGTAATACAGAGTGCTAGAGAAAAGATATGAATAACAACAAAAATTGCAATATGAGTTCTGGTAAAACATGATTATGGAAACATTAAATTGATAAGTCCCAAAAATTCATACACTGATGTCCTCAAGGACACATAGATAAAAACATTGGGTGAATCCAATGACTTGGCCCAAATAGTTGTGAGTTCAATACCTGACTACTGCAGTGGTGAACAAAAACTTAGAGAGATGATTTAAAGGGAGATAACAGAAACACCCAGAAGAGGCATGGCATGTGAAACTAGAACTACCCCAGTGGACGAAATAAAGGGTTCTGTCTGAAATTCCAGTCACCTGAAGAAGGCTGGAGTGTATAATGGCTAACACATCGTGAATATAGCAATAAAGATGAGCACAACAGTTCGAAGAATGTAAATAGTGTAAATAATATAGACATATTCTCTGATATTAAGATGAAACTCATCAAGTAAAGAGCCATAGTTTTTTCCTTACCCAAATACTTTCTATCTCCTCCAAGATCATCCTCAAGGGTAAATTACAAAGACAAACATATTGTAACTGTGATAAAATCTGCATTTTGTTGATTAAAATCTGCATTTTTTAAAAATCACACATGAACATACTTGGTTATAATGATTTCAATTTATTTTAATTTATATTGGGACGTTTGTTTTGCAAAAAAATTCCACAGCTGCATCTGGATAAATTTTAAACTACACACAGTATCAGCTAAACAACCCCTACCAATACAATAAAAACCTTATTTTTGAAGCTTTAAAAAAGTGCTTTCTCCAATAAGATTAAAATTGATACACAACAATTTAGTAATTAGTAGTGACTTAATCATTTAATATAAGACAATTTCAACAACTTTCCATGAAGTTCAAAGTTTCATTCCACCATAAAAGGTGTGTGAGAAAGATGTGAATAATAATAGAGAGGAGGAACAGAAAGAACAAGAGAAAAGATTTGAGTAGTTTCATGTCTGGCAATGTGCTATGAATATTAATTGGTCAACAGTTGATATCAAAGAGGACATTCCATTGAGATACTTTATCTACTTAGTATTACACCCATAATCTGGGGTAAAATTTGATAAGGTCACAGATCCTAATTAGTCTGCTTCAAGACATGCTTAAACATTTTTTTTTACCTTGTTGAACTTGTAATTTATAAAAAAATTACTTGTTACTTTGACAATCATTACATAATATGAGCTAATTTCAAAGATTCTGGGAGGTGGGGAGAAAATTGCTTAAAAATACATACTTCCATTAATTCACTGGAATAAGAGCATACCATGATGAAAAAAATGCCCCAAACTTGATTATTTAATTATATTTTTAACCCTTTCTACCACATGAAATTGTTTTTCTTGCACCAGCCACGAGTGGGAAGGGGACCAAAGATTAGTATAGGAAAATTTTAGCATCTTTTTTGTGGAAAAAATAAATAAAAATAAAACACTGATTTGGAAATTCTTGCAAAAATCAAATAATTGTTGGATTTTTATGAAACTTTCAGGACTTATTTGCAAATGATTTTTTTTGTTTTTCTTTATATGTTACCCCGCCGCCAACTCAATTTTATAAAATTTTCATCCCCTTAATATTTATATTAGTTAAAAGTAGTTTTCATTTTTTTTTTTTTTTTTTTTTAAATTAGGGTAAATTATTAAGTTTTAAAATTAAGTTTTTTAAGATTTAAATCTTAAATTTTGTATTAATTTCACCCTTTAAAAGTAAAAATTATATTTACTAATCATAAACTGAAAAGCTTAGTACAATTCATGAAACACCAATATTTTTTTAAAAAATTTACATTTTTTTTATTTGTATAAATGTGCTGATTTTTGTAGATACAGATGTTCATACACATTATCAGAAAATAAGAGCAAAAACTACAGTAAATTTAAAGTTAAAGTATCTAAAAGTCAATAAAACAGATTACAGAAAACATCCTAAATTTAAGATTACTGAGTACTTAAAAATTATTTTAAAAAAATAGCACTTACATTATATTCCTCAATTAGTTTTTGCAGATAAAGCCCCCCCCCAGAAAAACATTAAACATCCATGTCAACATTTTAAATAAATAGCTAACACTGTGTTAAAAAAATGCATTTCTGCAATATTTTAAACTTAAAGTAAATGATATTTGTTTCAAATCAGATTAATTATACTTTAAATTAGCTAATATTCCTCAAATCAATTTTCAGAAAAGTAGATTTTATTTTTGGGAGATTTTTTTAAAGAAAATTATATTGTGATGAACGAAAACTAAAACTGGCATGGAAATATTTTTTTTTTCTTTAGAAGCCCCCACCCCAAACCCTTCCAGTCAATTTAAATTAGTTTTGAAAAAGAGCAAAGTATTTTACTTATTGGAAATATTAAATTTAATCTATTAGCTTAAAATTAAAAGTAAAATAAAAGCTTCAAGAAAGATTTTTCATTTTTAAAAATTCAATTTAAATCAAGTATTGTGAGTGTGGAGTAACCTACTTAAAAATCAAATTATCTAGTTTACAATGGAAAATACAATTCTATCTGACAAAACCAAGTGCAGCAAAATAACTCCTTTCCATTAAATTGTATAAATTTGTTTTCATATTCATTAATTTTAAATATTTCTCTCAATGATAATCTTCACCATTATCCTTCTATTTCAACAACAGGGCAGGTCAATTAAACTCAATGCTCCTAATTGATTTTTCTGACTGAACGGATTCCAAAGAGTTTTTAAATTTATGCTTTAGTTATAGAAAAATCTAAATATATAAATATAAATATAATATAAAAAAAAAAAACAAAAAAAAAAACACCAATAACTATAGAAATGTAAAAATTTCTTCAATCAATCAAATGAACTTTTTTCTATTTGGCAAAGCTAGGAACCAAAGAAATTTTTATAAAGAGTAGCTTCATTTACAGGATAATATTTCAATATGTCCCTAAATGTTCAACATTTTTCTTAAAACTAAAATCTATTTTAAGAAATTCAAAGTATTTCCTGTGAAGTCAAATGTCTTTTAGAAAATAAAGAGTAGAGAACCTTTTTTTGTTACTAACTACTTTGTCAATTTGTTAACAATTATCACACAACTTCAATGCTTAAACATTGTGCAATGATTACATCTGAAAAGGTTTCCAACAGGATCAGAATAAAAGATTCCATTGTGCAGCTGCAAAAATAGACATATTGATACAATTTCATAAACAATCACTAAATGATTTTACCAACTTTACCAAAATAATATATACTGAAAAAGTATTTGTTCACTATAATTTTGGTTGCCAAACAAGAATGTTATTTTATTCAACTCGTTTTCAAGAAGTTACCATCAGTTAACGTTTTCTGTTTGATTGAAAATACAAGTTGAAACTTATTTGAAGATTAACTGAAAAAAACAAAACACAAAAAACAGGATTTTATTGCATCAAATAAATGCTCTGTTAAAATCAATTCAGGAAGAAAGGAGGAAAATGCAAAAACTTTTATTCATCCTCATTTTTATAGTCATGAGCAAAAGATGTATTGGTGTAAGAATTTCTTCAAATGAAGCCTTGTCTTTTTATTAATTTCTGACATCTCTTTCATCTAATTTTTAGTGTATGCTCCAGATTGTCATTCTATCAACTAGAAACTGTATGGAAGAAAAGTAAAAACAAGATTTGAGCCTTATCCTTAGAGCCTGTATTTTTTTTTTTTTTTTTTTACAGAACCTTACAGATGAGGCCACAAAGGCTAACCAGAATTCATTTTGAGAGATATTCTTTTGCTAATCCTATGTGTTACTATCTAGTAATAGATCTAACAGTATTTGAATTTTTTAGCATTAAGTTATCAATTCTTAATATTTCAATTATTTCTTCCTTTTATATTATTTCTGTTGCTTTTTATTGCAACTCCTACTTTATCATTCTATAATCAATTAAATATACAATGACAATGTTGGAGTAGTAATAAAATTTAATGGGAATAAAATAAAATGAAAGAATTCTCATTCATCATCAGGTTTTCTTGTTGCTTGTAAGATATAAGGTTCAATTCCTAAGAATAAAGATAGAAGAGATACAAAAACCAATTCTGCTTTGGAGGAACTTGTGTAGTCTAACAATAATTCAAATTAATAGATTTCTAACTTTTTGTTCAGTAAGTATTAAAAAAAAAAAAAAAAAAGTAAACATTACAGTTTTAGTGCACATTGTAACTAAGACACCAAATTATAATAGATAAACTTTACATACTAAAAAAAAAAAAAAAAAAAAAAAAAAAAAAATCATGGCCATGGAATTTCTTTATAACTACAAATTTCAGAACTCCCCTCCAATTTTTTTCAATAGTATTACTTAAATTTTTAAACATATCTTATTAGAAAATATATTTTAAATGTCATTGTTGTTTTTCTGGTGGTATATGTTTTTTTTTTTTTTTTTTTTATAAACTTTATAAAAGCTCACTGATACTGTTAATTGCCCTATGAAAGTGGATCCCAAATTAGTTAAGTATATTGAAATCATGACAGCAACCAGACAGACGTCTTTTTAAGTAAATAAAGAAGTTAAAGAAGTTGGGTGAAAAAGTACTTGCAAACTGATTTCTCAGCAGTTATTTTTAGTGATGAATGTAGAACTACATCGGATGGAGCTGATAGCTAGGATAGTGGTTGGTTCTTCAAGGAAATATTTAACCAGCATAAGTCAAAAAGTGGAGGTAATGTTTTGTGCTAGTATTTTAAGTTCCTTCCAAGTTCTTGAACAAGACATGTTTTTTGCGTGGTAAAAGTCACAACTAAGAAGCTTGAAGATAAAAATCATGCAAGATAATCCTCCATCTTGTAAACCTGACTATTCTTCATCTTGCTATTATAACAACATATTTGAAAAGACATCAAATTCATGGAAAGGTCTCCAAACCTCTCCATATATTTAACCATTAGAAAAACTTGTGTTCCATCATTAAAAGAAAATAGAAGCAAAAGAACTCTGGAAAGCAATAAAAACTGCTGCAAGTAATGTCAAAGCTAAAGCAGAGATGTTAACAATCAACAGTAGAAAAAATGATGAGTTATAGAATTTCAAGAAGGTCATTAACTTATGGGAGTATATAGTATATTGTATTAGTAAAATATCATTGAGCCATATATACTAATATCTTTCATATTTATTGGTGAGTGTGATACATGCAGCAGGAAGAAGAGTGTGACAAGATAATGTCTACAGGAAAAAGATGTTTTAGCAAGTTGACATTTTTCTTCTTGTGCCTACTGCTAGGTTTATAGAGAATCTTTTTGTATGCTCCTTGTTCAAATCTGGGTTAAGTAAATTTCCATGGTGCTTCTAGATGTCTGCTGTACTTATATTCTTAGAGAAGGGAATCTTATTGCTCACCTATGAAAAAACTTCTGCAATCATTCCAAGCCATGGAGAAATCAAGTCTTAGTAGCTGTGTGGTCTTGATTGGGACATACACACACACACATATATATATATATATATATATATATATATATATATATATATATACACACACACACACGTCCTGAGAATTTTACCAACATCTTTTGGTTAAAACCAATTTTCTTATGAAAATGAGGATTTGAATTTTCAAATCTAACAGTGTCTTACATTTTGTAAATTACTTTTTGAATGCTATATTATTTTATCATAAAGTTAGTCATGATTTACAATTTAAGAAAATTATTAACAAGATTGTTCAGAATTATTCATGCACTGATGTTCATATTAACAGACATATACATCTATTCTTAGGTTCCTTTTAAATTAGCAGTTGAAACAAACTATCAAAGTAACATTGAACAACAGTAAATATAGGTCAGTCTGAATGCAGAATCAAAAATTAACTATACATTATTATAAGTCAGGTTAAGAAAATATAACAATTTCTTCTGCTATTCTTTTCTAATGCTTAAAGTGATTGTGAAGCCAGTAAAAAATTAAGTTTCCAGTTAATTAAAGGATCAACCATTCTTATAGAAAAACCTGAAAATATTATGTATAAATTTGTCAAGTTTACACTGTCTATGTCTCCTTGATGTTATATTTAATCTTAAAAACAGTATAGGAATAGGAAAAGGATAAGCTTTACTGCTTGATGATGCACAACTAAAAACAATAAAACCAACCAATTGCATGAAGATTAATATTTGAGAGAAAATGCATTTATCAAAAAATGTTTTTTTTCATCGTTTCATCCCAAGACAGGCAGTAATGTCACTAGAATGTTGTGGGGGGGGAGATATCAGGGTTACAGGGAATAAAAGAGAAGGAAAATTTTTAGTGGGGAGGATTATGGACAGGACAAAAAAGGGACAGGATTCAAGAAGACAGAAGATGGCAATTGATGTTGCATTTAAATTTTTGAAGCTCATAGTTATCAGGGAAGCAAGAAATTAGAAAGGAGTTCCACAGGTGAGAAATGCAAAAAAACTGTTAAGGTAAAATTGGCAGTTGCATCTAGCTCATGTGATAGTAAAATGGTTGAGACCTAATTGCCAATCTAGTAGCATGCTTACACATTAATGTAGTTGAGGAAAAAAGTGGAAAAAAGCTCATCAGAACAGTTGTCATGAAAATATTTGTAGAAAAGACAGAAGGAAGCCATATAGTGGCTAGAAAGTGAATGAAGTCAAGATTACATTACAGACCCTTATAATACAGCATAAAATAAGAATTCTAATTAGTTTAATGTTTGAAATTCATGATATGAAAAGGAAATCTGATCACCAAGCAATTTAATAAGTCAACGTTAAATTTAGATTATAACCTAAGAGGCTGAATGAAAATCTTTGCAGAATTAAACTAAAATTGATTTTCTATAATTATTTTATTTTCCTTCTATTAATATATCACACTGACAATGATATGGTAAAATTATATTGTTTTTGTTAAAACATTATAAAGTACTTATAGACATTGAATTTACATTTTAAACTTCGACAAACTAAGAGTGAAACACAACCAGCAGCTGAACGGATGTAAATAAGAGAAAAGCAAACTAAAGCGGGGAAGGGGAGGGGACAAAATGGTATTAACCAATGTACAATACATATCAGCATCTCTCCCTCAATTTTACAGGATATCCTCCTTACTGGAAATCTGTTTATATTCTAATATTGTGAGCATATTAAAGTTTTGTTTCTTTTTTTAATTCAAATTTTTCTTATTGACAGCTCATCTTTCCTCTGACCCAGCTCTAATAATTCAGGGGGGGGGGGGAGACAAAACTGACTGGTTATATTCAATGCCTCAAAAACTGAACTAGTTACATTCCATCACCATTGCTGATCCAACCCTGAAATATCAGTCACAATGAATGGATACTCCCCCCAGAGAAGCCCAGTGTCTTTAGCACATATTAGTCCTTAAACTCAACCTAGACCTCAAATGGAGATCATACATACAATCCATCGCTAAAGATTTTGAAAAAAATAGTAAGTTCCCTGTACTGCTCCCGTAAGTACCCGACTTCTCGTGCTATCCTCTACCATTATAAGAACCAGATCAAGCCTAAAATGGAGTACAACTGCCATAAATAGGTGGGAGCTGCCCAGTCTTCACTTTCCAGTCTCAATAGTATTTTTGCCTCCTTGTCGCTGACAAATTATTTTCCATCCTACAACTTGTTTCTTAAACAAAAACGTGACAAGCTCTATTGCTATTTCATGGAAAGTTCTCAGGTGAACTACATTCCTTAGTGTAGCCAGTTCTAAATTTCATGGCCAAGACCTGCCATGCTACACACATTGTAGTGAACCACCCTCATTCCCTTCATATTTCATTTGTGAGATGTAAATTCCACTTAGCTTCTTCCCATGAACCGCTGCTCTGGGGAACCGATTCCCAATAGGGTGTTTTCCCTGATCACTACAATCTTAACCTGTTGATGTCTAGGATTAACAGTTATTTTCCCCACATACACTGGGGCTTTTATTCTGTAACCCTCTACCCTGAGTGGCTCCTGGGCCTTCTATAGGGTGAACACCACTGTAAAAAAAGAAAAAAAAAAAAAAAATTTTGTAAATTGATTTATTTTCCACTGTATATGTGCTTAAATGTTGTCCTGTTGCAATTTGATATTATTACATAAACCAGGTTACAAATACTGGTGTAGAAAGAAAAAAAATCACAAAATTGTAGATTGGCTACAAAATGAGAATGATGCCTAACCATTCAAACCTCAAAGTTAGGATATGATCCTGGAATGTGGGACACGAGTTCAACTCCTGTGGGAGTATATTTTTAATTTCAAGAAATAAATGATAATAAAAAGCAATAACTAACAAGCTAATGAAAAATTAATGTGCAATCCTATTTATTAAAATACATTTTTCTACAGAGAAACATAACTATTGTCACCTTAGTTGACAAGGAACTTCAGATTTAATAAGTTAATTTATAGATCCTATGCATGTAAAGGTAACAAGATATGCCATTAGCAACAGAAATGAAAAAGAGCAAATAAAAAAAAAAAAAGAAAAAGAAAAAGAAAGTGTTTTAGACTTTATTTATGTTGTGATTTCTCACCAAGTGCCTTATTACTGTGGCCTTTAACCAAACAAAACTAGGTTTAAAATGTTTTAAGCCTCCTCAAAGAGGAGAGATATCTTCTGACATTCTTGTTTGATTAATCATTTTCATTTTCTCTAAATATTTACTAAATTTTGAATATTTTTAAAAAGATTTATTAAATTACCATTTGGAAAACCAAAGTTCTTTGAATGAAATGTTTACCCTACACATTTTAATAATACAATTCAAGCAGAATTTTTTTTAAAATCAGGAATTGGTCAAGCAAAGATGATGTATAGCTATAAAGTCATATTAAAGAGTCATAATATTTAAGCTATGGGGGGAGCAACTTCAAAAAGTTCTATAAAAATTCTACAAATAAATTTCAAATGCTTCACATGAAGATGACTATTGAAAACTGCAGCCTATCTCACCTATAACCATGATAAATTCAATCGATCGATAAATAATCCTATGCAAATGCAATAGCAAAAAGAAAAAAGGGGGAAAAAGTGTGAGCAGTTGTCAACAATTTTCACATGTCCCAAATTCAAATTCCACCATTTTCATACCTTTTAGAATTTAAAGATATAGTGTTATATTTTTTTATTATAGATTTTATGGTAAAAAATATAAATTTTCAATTCAGTTATTTACCCATGAGAATCTAACAAGTGAATCCCATTAGGATACATGAAAGATAGATACTTACAAATTTGTGATACTTAAGGTTTAAAATGAAAAATCTTTCTGGAAGCTTTTAGTTTTAAGCCAATAGACTAAAGTTAATATTTCCAATAACCAAAATACTTTGTTGTATTTGAAAAACTAAATTTAAATTGACTGGAAGTTATTTATTTTTTTTGCTTAAAAATAAAAAAAAAAAAAAATCTCAGTGCCAGTTTCAACCCTTGTTCATCACAATGTAATTCTTTATTTCTCATTAAGAAATCTTTAAAAAAAAAAATAAAATAAAAAAAATAAATAAATAAATAAAAAAAAAAACATTTTTATGAAACTTTATTTAGGAATATTAGCTGATTTAAAGCATAATTAATCTGATATTGAAACAATTATTATTTACTTTAAGCTGAAAAGTTTAAAATATTGCAGAAATGCATTTAATTTTTTTCTATGGGGGCATATCTGTAAAAAAATAATTTAATGTAATGCATGAGCCTTTTATATATAATTTTTAAATAAATAGTAATCTCAAAAATTTAGAAAAATTTTCCATCATCTAATTTTTTTCTTGAACTTTAGAAACTTTAAATTTACTATGGTTACTGCTCTTATTTACTGCTAATGTCATGTATAAAAATTTCCATGTTTATACACATACAAAAAAGAAAAATTCTTTAAAAATATTGGTATTTAATAAATTGTACTAAGCTTTTTGATTTATGATTAGTAAATATAACTTTTACTTAAGAATATCACATAAGGAGTCAAAGCAATGCAGAAATTTAAGATTTAAAAAAAATAAATAAATAAATAAAATGAAAACAAGTCTTGTAAAAATTCATTATTCATCAGAAAGAAAATAGTGTCCTTAATATGTCTTATTCATAAAAGCAATTAAAAATTTTTATAATTAAATAATGTTTTAGCTTTATTGCATTTTTTATTTTACAATTCAGAATAGATTTTCAGTAACTGGTGTTTTTGCTTTAAAAAAAGATTTAAATTCTCCCAGTTCTGCTTTTAACTAATGTAAATATTAAGGGGGTGAAAATTTAATTTCTTAAAATTAATTTCATGAGATAAAATAAGTGTGTGTGTTAACTGATATTAAAAAAAAAAAAAAAAAAAAAAAAAAAAAAAAAAAAGAAATTCCATTCATTTATGAATAAGTCCTGATAGTTTCATTAACATCTGATAATTGTTTTTTTTTGCAAGAATTTCCAAATCAATGTTTTTCACCACACAAAAAAAAAAAAAAAAAAAATTCCTATACTAATAGTCTCAGATAGAAATGTGATATTAGAGCATTTGTTTTATATATATATATATATATATATATATATATATATATATATATATTAAATATATAAACATTAAATACAATAAAATAGAATTTTTCATAAAGTAATGTAACATATCGAAACAAAAACTTATATTTTGGAGCTCATTCCCATAATAATAATTGTAAGAGTTTTTTTATGAGAAAACTAATTTCAAAATTAATTTTTACAGAAAGTTTCATAATAAATATCAAAAGAGGACTTCAGTATTTATGGAAGGAATCTTTGTCCTGCTGATTTATTTACAAATTAAACAGATGTTGTACATGGAAAAATGGTTAGAATCACAAACTTCAGTCCTATATTTAAAAAAAAGTTTCTAATAATAACAACATGCTGGTCTATTTACTTCAATTGATTTTCATTGTAATTATTAATTTTATGATGGTTACTAATGAGCTAATAGCAAGGCTTAAACCCTCACCCCAAATCAAACATGCTCTTGAACAATAAAAATGTAAAACAAAGGTAAGGACAATAGTCTATATAAAAATAGCGTAAATAATCACTGGTTTAATTATAGTTGGAGAAAATCAACCCAGGAGATGACACGATCAAGTCTGTGGGTAAATACACTAAAAATGATTGGAAAAAAAAAAAAAAAAAAAAAAAAAAATTTAATGGTGCAACTGAAATTTACAAAAGTTGCTGTGTTTAATATTTGGGGTTTGAACTGGAGAAAGTTTCTACACACAATACAGTCATTAATTCATTTCTAGAGATATTCATAAGACTTTCAGGATCTTGCAAAGAAATAATACTATTGATGTATTTTCTAGGTGGGTAAAATTTGTATAAATTCGAGTGAAGTTGATGTATTATAGTTGTGTGGTATGTTTGGTAGTATAATCTGTTTGGTTTTGATAATTGATAAACTTGGGTAGGAATTTGGGAAATAAATATACAAATTTGTAATCTCCAACAATTTTTTGCAGTTTGATGCATTCTATTTCTGCATTGTTAACAGTGATAATTTAGATTACAATTTTCTTTAACAAGGTCTTTTTTTTTTTTTTTTTTTTAAACCAAATTTAAGAAACTTAAAAAAAAAAAAAAAAAAAAAAAAAAAAGTTTCTTAAATTTGGTTCCGTCATCAAGAATTATTGTCATTCCAGTAGTTGTCAAAAATAAGATTATATATAAATTGCCATTTCTACTTAGGATCAAAGTTTCTAACTCGCTATCTGCAAACAAATTGGCAACTACTTTGCACCAGACCTTGGAACCACTAGAAGGACGTTGTCTACCCTGACCTCCAGCAGATTAATCGGCACTGGAGGAGGTTCTGATGCTCTGCCAAAACTGTGACAGTTGATGAGACAAGGTGCCTCAATTCATTCATGAAATGAGATGCAGCAGCAGCAGCAGCAGAATTTCACTTAGTTGCTCTGCCTAACTTAGTATTTGTAAGTTAATTTTAGTATGTTGTTCAAGATGTTGATGTAAGGGATATTAGGGTTTCAAAACTGATATGTAAATAATGTTTTTAAAGAATAGTTAGCAATGTTTCAGATACACAAATACCAGTTTTTTAAATATTCAATTAATATCAATTCTTAAAACAGGCCTTAAACACAAGATTCTGCGAGAAAAAAAATTATGCTGCAATTTCATATAACTTCTGGTAATTGAGGACTTTCTGAACTAAATGAAAATGTGTATTTTTTTTTTTTTTTTCTTTTTCTCTGAATTGGGATTCCACTGCTAAATGAAGTTTTGGTTACAGTTTTTGTTAATCAACTATCACACCATCTCAAAAAAACAAAAAAGGGGATGGTGGGAGTAAACTTGTAAACCAGGCCATATGCATTCTATTATGACAGTTTTGTTATCAGCAGGAGTTTCATTAATGCTGTATTTAGGATGAAACTTCATGTGACTACAACTTCTTTCAAACGTGCCCCACCCCCCAAATCTATAACTACAAACTGACCTAATTGGAACATGTCGTGTTTCTACAGACTATTACTTTCAGGATCTTTCAGCTGCCCTTACTTGGTAAATAAAATTTGTAAATTAAAATTCTTTTGAATCTGTAAAAGGAGCAGATATTAGCCAGAAACTTACTTTACACAGTAAGTTCAAAAATTGGCTCCAGGAAAACTATTTCTTTTTTTTTTTTTGTTTCTTCCTAATTTTTGTTCTAATTATTTTCTGATTTATTTACATTGAAATAGATAAGGCTTAAACAACATTTTTCACATCACAATTATGAAAGAAAATATATCAAACTACAACATATCTATCAATTAAAAAATTATTCAACCATACCCAGTATTGCTTGAATGTCGCAAATTTGGTAATTTCTTTGAAAAATCTATAAACAGGAACAGTTTTTTTCAAGTGATTATCTACCATATGCATATGGCTGTCATTAACCTCTGAATATTTTACCAATAGTGAAACAGAATTTGCCAATGTAAAAGTAGTAGTAATTTCATTTAGTGAATCAATCTTTATTACAATTTTTTTAGTAAGTATTGTGTGTGTGTGTATATATATATATATATATATATATAACATAAAAACAAAATGTATTTTTAAATGAATATTCATCAGAAATAGGAAATTCTTGTCCACTCTCATGGCATTAGACTGAATAGTTAAATAAAAGCACCAAGTGGCTATTTATTTTGCCAAGATGTTAATCAGCTGATTTATTCTTTTTCTCAATCACCGAGATGAAGGGTAATTTCTGCTTACCAAGAGTCAATGTATAAACATAAATTGATATAACAAGTAAATGGATGTAATTTCAGTGTAAGCAAAAAATGATCTGGAATGCAGTAAAGGCAATTAAACCAGGTATTGTTTTAAGACTATTCTTTTATGTGCCATATCCCATCATGTGTGGGCAATCATGGCTCTCCACAATTTCTTGTCCTTTGTAGCTCTTAGTAAAGTTTGTCTTTTTGCTATCTCTCTTAATCCCTGTTCTGCCAACAATTTACACAAGCTCATTAGGCAGGGGGTTATGCACTACTTTCCTCTATCACTCTTGCTGTGTCCTGTGAGTGTCAAATTTTCTAGGCTGTCTTTTCTCATTATGTGCCTTAGAAATTTCAACTTTTTCTTTCTGATGTACTTATATAAATATCCTTTTTGTTTCTATTTTCTCTAAAACTGTTGTTCATATGTTTAGCTCATGATATTTTCAGTATCCTTCTGTTGTAGCCTTCACTGCTATATAAGAGGACTTATATTACATAGACACTAAGAAAAGCATGCTGAACTAACAAGATTTTCCTGTTTCTTAATACCTTGCTGGATTTTTGGAAGGTATCTTTCACTATCCCAATGTGCCTTCTGATTTTGGCATCACATTTTTTACCGCCTGTTAAGACACTTTCTAGATATTTAAATTTTTGTACTTGTTTGATTTTGGCATTTCCAATTTGTAATTTGCACCTTAGGCTGTTTGTGGACAACTATACATTGTCTTCTTACAATTGATGTTTAGCCCTTTCTTCTTGTTTTCCTTTACTATTTTCTGTAGGAGTTTCTGTAGTTTCTTTTCTGAGTCTGCTATTGACACTGTATCATCTGTAGAACTACTACTGATGCTGTTAACATTATGGCTGTCAATAATGAATCCGGATAATGGCTAATAATAAAGCTGATAATGAATCCTGATAAAATGTAAATGATTCTTCCAAGGTTCAATCCTAAATCAAGTGTATTATTCTGGGGTACCAAATGGGGTGTTTATATAAAGACAATATAAATGTCCATTAGGTTTTTGTAACTTTCTAAAAAGCAATTTAACTTAATTCAACAATGTTCTTCTTGCTTTAATGATATTTTCAATAAAAACATTCAAATGTTGCATTTAAGTAGACCAAGACAAATACAAGAGAAAAGTAAGGCAGAAAGCCAAGAAATTGGTCTACATGAACACCACTTCCAATAATTTAACCTGATATGCTTATGACAAACTCAAGTCACACTGGTGGGCAAGTGGGGATGGGCATTTTTTCTTTTTAAATTGTCCAAGTGTCCAAATCAGCCCAAGCTTGCCTTTTTCTTGTGAGAAAAAAAAAATTACGCAGTTGAAAAGTCAATAAAGAAATATTTTCCCTTGAAAAAAAAAATATTTTTCACTTCCAAATTTCCGAGGCAGGTCTTTTCATGTAGTACTTAAAAAAACAAAAAAAAAAACATTATATATATATATATATATAGATATGTGTGAGTGTGTGTGCGTTTTATTTTTCTTAGTTTATAATAAATTATTGCAATGTGCTCAAAGATTACCTCTACCCATTTAAGTAAATAGCCTGAAATAAGAAAAATGAAGTTTTCTTCAGAGACCTTGAGATATTAATGACTCAAAAGTTACAGACAATAGAAGACCCATTTTCATTTTTATCTTTCAGAACACACGGATGAAGTGTAACTGAGGTGATAGAAACTTCTTTCTCCATATTTTCTATTCTATCTTTTTCCACGCCAAATTTTTTCTACTTTTTAAGAACCGTTTATATATTAATAACATGGCTTGAGAGTAATCTTCTTTTCATGAATATTAAAAATATCAATTTGATCATACATTATTCTTAAATAGAAATAGCATTTATTTGTGGTTCCCAATAAAATAAATCAAGCTTTTCTTAAAACTTTATTCAAAGTTACTGACATTGTTACAAATCTAAAATTCGTGTATACCTTTTTTTTTTTTTATTTACTGAGCTGCAGCAGCCAAGTTGACATTTGTGTACAAAACGGTTAATTGAAGGGTTGTTTTTATTTTTTGTTTTTTTTTTTATTTTATTTTATTTTACACTTGCAAATCTACCATGTCCAAACTTGTTCAGTTTAGCCCATAAAAATTGTACCTTCCAACAATCAATGACAACATTTCTTTCTTTTTACCTGTTCACTGGTAAGGTTTAGCAATTTGTCTTGATGTTTTTAAGTGAAATGTAAGCAAATAATGCCAAATTTTGGCACTTTAGATTAAAAAGGTGGCTTTCCTTGTTGATGGAGAATAACATAAAAGCCAATATAATTTGATTTAGTTATTTACAAATATTTAAACCACTTTGGCTATTAAAGGCCATATGTGAAACAAAAAAAACCTTAAATCACTTTCATTTTTTTTTCTTTTTAAGAATTTAAATATTTGCCTAAGATAATCTTTCAAACATTTATCAATCTTAAGTTTGTTTGAAACTTGTAGTGACAACTCAAATAACAGTATTGACATAGTATTTTGTGGAGAAAGTTATGAGTACACACATAATGATCTTTTCATTGTTGGCTGACTGGTTAAAACTATTTTCAGTTTTCACTTTGTTACAAATCTACAGATTTGTACCTACCAACAAAAAGAGACTAAGAAAAAACCAGTACAAAGGAAAGAAAAAAGAAAATTGTAAAAGATACAACTTAGAAAGTTCAAGTGTACATGTGTATTCCTACAATTACAAAAGTAACCTTCACAGAGATCTTAGTATTCAGAAAATATATCAAGTATTTATAAAATAAATTCTGTCTGGAACAAAAACAATTTACTCATGTGAATTAAATAGAACAAAAATAATTTACTCCTGTGAATTAAATAGAAGGGTTCAGTTTGAAATTTCCTTATGTTTCTGCAGATCAACAATCCCCTGATGAAGACTGGAGGGCATAACCAAAATACTCTGGCAAAAATAACAAAGATGGGGAAAATAGTCTGTATGTAACTAATGATAAATAAAATTATTACCTTTAGTTACATTTACCAAAGTTCATTTAAATTTATAAAGTGTTAAAACAACTGTTGGTTATATAACATTAACATTGGATTTTATAAATTGTTAACTTGTTTGATCAGTAGACAAGGACTTAGTAGTGTTTTTAGTGAACCAAGAACTCTTATTTTATGCTAGTCAACAGGATAATATTAGGTTGGTGCAAAAATAATATCGTTTTTTTGACGTTAAAAAACGATATTATTTATGCACCGACCTAATATTTTGTTTTATGAACCTTTTGCTTGATTTTGTTTAGTGGCACATAATTGTATGCCCTCAGCTACAGATAAAATATGCTGTTGGTAATTTTACTATAAATATTTTTTTTTTTTGTTAACATAAAAATGAACTGCTCATATTTTTATTGTAAAAATGTATTTTTATAACTTTCATAGTTGTTTCTGTTTTTTTTTTTTTGGGGGGGGGGTCACTATTTGCTCATACCTGGGACCCTAACAGGTGCTACTGCCATGGGGTCAGGTTATAGCTAGGAACAACAGCAATTAAAAGGTGGTTCAAAAATGAAAAAAAAAAGGGGGGTAGTGAAGGCAATGACAAGCCATATATAAGAAACAGAAAATCAATAGTCTACACAATTATGTGAAGGTTGAAAAGAATATAAATAAGCTTCATGTGAGTGAATATGTTCAACTGAAATATAAACAGGTTTGTGAAGGAGTACGTAAAAGTATTTGTAAAAGACAAAAGGGAAGTACAAAGTGTTACTAGTTTACTCACATCTGTTACTAAATGTATTGGTTAAATTATAAATTCAAATGATGCCATATAAAACTGAATTATGATGACAAAGCAAATTTCCAATAAAACGAAACCAGTTTCATGGTGAAAAATGAATTTTGGGCATAAGGGACAACAAGTTCTTACTAAGCATAAATTGGGTCATATTTTTTAACACTTTCTCAGCTCATCAGTAAAATACTTCAAATCTAATTTCAGAAAATTAAAACTCATGAATAAGAAAAAAATTTATTTATTTAAATTGTAGCTAAGATCTCAATATTATGCAGAGACAGGAGCCAATATAAATGAGCAAAAATACATTAAAAAAAAATTCTATGATTGTACACATTAACAACAAAGATATTCTTGAAAATAATTGTTTATCCCAGTCTTTAATGCAGTAAAAGAATTATTAGCTAAAAATCAAAACAGTCTTTGTCATACACTTTATAAAGCTTTTTATACTTTGATTAATTAACAACAGTGATAGTGATTAAAATATCTAACAAGATTTCATAGAGAAAAATAACTTAAAGACATCTGTTTTAGAATAAATATAGAAGATATGCAAAACAGAATAACCCAAACATGTTGCTGCTAAGCATCTAAATTCAAATTCAAGACAGGAAAGAAATGTAAATTTTCTATTTATGTTTTGTCAGAATTTTCTTCTCAGATCTATTTGAAATTAAAAAGAAAACGTTCATTGCACTCCTATAAGCACAAATTTGATTTTATGTCTTAATTTATATTATAATAATTGATAGGAACAAAGTCTCTTATCAGGTACTTTTCAGGAAATGTTTTGTCTTAAAACCAATGGTCTTATATGAATTAATTCAATTTTCTTGAATGGATATTATGCCTGTTAGCCAAAGTTCAATATTATTTTTGAATAAATATAATTATGCCAATAATGTTAAAAACTCTTCATTATTAAGACAAAGATAAAAAAGAATAAAGTCATTTGAGCTAAAAGTTAGACTTGTGAGAATTTAAATCACTAACTCTACCCATAGTTCTGTGACACTGCCCTAGAATGTTAGAATATATACAAGAGATTCACCCCTGACCCCAACAGCACATATTTTTATGGTGTTCAAGTTTACATTTTTGTCTAAAATTCAACCAAGGAAATTTTTATTGGAAAAGAAATTTCCTTAGTTTCATTTGGTTCTTGACTTCATTTAATTAGTTTTGAATTGACAATTTTTAAAATTTATTTTTTGCTGTATATTTTCTTTCAAAATTAATCAATAATTACCATATATGGTCATGTCTAAGACGACTTCATGTATCCATGATTTTTAACCTCTTCAAAAAATTTACATGCAACCTCATTGTTTTGTGTTTAAAAAAAATAAAAGATCAGAAAAATTTTCATTTTTGCATTATACTCAAGTATATACAGTAATATCATATTCTGAAGATAAAATAAATACAGATGCATACACTAAAATCCAATATTAACCCTCTTCTATGGCATAGGTGTGTATATACATTTTTACCAAAAGTGTGTTTTCCAAACACGGATGATTAAACATGTCCAAAACACAACAATCAAAAACCAGCTCCAGACGTTTTTATACATTGATCTTAACACTTTATTCCTTTCCGAGTTTGAAAGGAGTCCAATTGTCAACTCATACATCTGTAGAGGTGTTAGCCACTGCTTGGGTACTTGAAGGTGTCTCCGTTTCTAAGTTAAGAAATTTAAAAAAAAAAAAATTGTCTGAAAATGAAACATTTTTACCAAAATAATTGATGGGGAAGGGGTTAAAAGAATAAAAATCTAATTCTATAGATTTGATAATGATAAAAATTGCAGTAAATATTCTTAAAAACATCTTACAATTTAGGAATTGGTAAATTTGCATTAAAAAAAAAAAAAAAAAAAAAAAAAAAAAAAAAAAGTTCTGACAATAAAATAAGGTAATATTGTAAATAATATAAAAATATTTTTTTATTTGTAATTTTGCTTCCAAAATTATTAATGTCAAGCTATTGCAAAGTTGAATTGCTCAGGCGCTGGACGGTCATTGATTTCTACTATTGCAATATAAGGTAATAAATCTTGGAGTAAATTTCAAAATATGAAAAGTCTCATGATGATACTGATTCTTTTAATTTACTTCAAACACCCGGGCGAATATATATATATATATCATTAGAATTGTGCCATTCTAAAACTCCATGGTGGACCAATTTGACACAGCAGCAGGCAGTGTGCATCAGGTAACCAAAGGATTTGGCATATAAATATCTCCATGGAATATTGTCTCATTTATGTGAAGCAGAGCATTACACATATCGTGTGCTCTCAATCACCAGAGATTAACCTTTGCAAACAAGTACATTGCCAATGAATATTGGGGTGGAATATTCTTCAATGAAAATAAGAAATTCAGGCAACATAAAGAGGAGAAATTGCTTTTCATGTGTTTGTACATAGAAGTAAGGGGAGCAGTTAAAATCAGAGGTGGTACAATACTGGTATGGAGGATGTTCTCTAGCACTGGAGTTGGCCCATTAATTCAATTACATGGCAAAGTGAATGCTGCAGCATGTAAGAAAATTATTAAACAGCATGTTATTCCTTTGAGAACATCTCTTGTTTTAAATGTGTATCTTCATGAAAAGAAAAAAAAAATGCCCCTTTTCATCCTGCAAGAACAATAAATTATTTAAAGCTAAAAATATTGCAGTTGTAGTATGGCATGTCTAAAGTGCAGATCTTAATTCAAGTGAAAATCTTGAATTCATTAAAAGATAATTTTAGAGAAAGAAAATAATTTTGTTATATGGTAGAGAAGCTGCACTAGGAATGTGACAAAAATCATCCCTGACTAATTAGTAGTCCTGTGATTGTAGATGTGTAAAAGTAATGAAAAGCCATGGCCTGGAAATGCTTATTAATATTTTGTATCATTATGAAGCCAATGTTATGAATTTACAATTCTGCTCTCTAATCCCTTGGTTCTTTTCTATGTAAATTTACCATCATGCAGAACGAAGATATTTAGTGCAATCTTTATCATGATCAAATCTGTAGAGTTAAGAATTTAAAAAAAAACAAACAAAAAAACTGTCATTGTCTAATATTGGATGCTACCATATATATAAAATTATATATTAACGTAATTTTCAACATTATCAATGACCTCTTCCAATGCTTCACAAACTTCATTTTTTTTGGGGGGGGAAAAGTTTTTTTGGTTTTAAAGAAAACCATGTAAAAAAAAAAAAAAAAAAAAAAAAAAAAAAAAAAAAGGTATTTTCCAGCTCCAGTTTTTAGAACAAGTCCATCAAAATGGTTCTGTAAAGTCTAGAATAGATGGCACCATCAGATGGAACAAGGTCTGAAGAAAAAGAAATGCATAGAATACTCTTCAAGACTTTAATCTGTTCAGATCTGATCTTTGTCATATGTGGCCATGCATTATTAAATAGCACCTTTGTAATTGATCAAATTGGGCCTCCTCAAAGTAGTATTTAAATACTTTAACTGTTGACAATAGATATCTGTTGAAATTGTAACACTGACAGGTAGCAACTTAAAGTGAACAATACTAGCACAATTTTAGTAAAACCTCAACTTTTCCTAGATAGAAATGCATTTTGGATTTTGATTTAACTTGAATTTCGCAAAGCCATTGTCTGCATCCCTTCCAATTTTTTGTAATATTTTCATTTTTTCATTACCATCCTTAAAATGCTGAGATGTATTCAAGATAGTATGGGTGTCCATTCTTGTTTAATGATTAGCTTCTAATCCAGGCAAATCAATTTTTCAAGCTCAAAGTGATAGTGAATCATTGAAGGTTTTTCTGTCCAGTTTCTGAGTTTATTTTCTAACTATAACAACACCATTCAATTTCAGACAAAATCAGGCCATCATTAAAAATTCAAGACAACTGTTTGTGACATTTCTTAAACTGAACTCACTTTTTCTAAACCTTTGAAACCATTTTCAGTATTTTCTGATTTAAAAGAAAACCTCCCATAAACACTATTTGGTGTTACTTCAGCATTAATATTAGTGCTGTTTTCCAGATTTTAAACATTATATGTCGTGCATAGTAGACACTTGTATTTTTTAAAAGGGTAAAGTTAGTGTACTTGAAATAACAGTTGTATAATTGCACAAAACTCTACAAAAATTTATTCACATGTACTGTTAAGATTTTAAAATACTGAAAATATAATTTAATCTATCTTATCTCAGATACTGCTTATATATATGCTTTCCTTACCCAAGTGGAATGAAAGCCCATTTAAACTGGGCTATCATAAAAAAAGCTTGCATATAAAAGTGGGGGAAAAAAGATCTGATATTCTTAATAGCAAAAAGGACATTCAATGACAACTCAGACCTGAACACCACCCCTCTCTCTCAGATTATCCACATTTTCTAACCATGTTGTTACTCACCAAAACTAAGAACAACTGAAGAATTATATATATATATATATATATATATATATATATATGTCATTGGAAGACCAATTTCTACACACCAGAAGATTTTTTTGCCATTATCCCCACTTGGATGCTAATTTATGTGCTGCCAGACAATCAAAAGACGGAATTAAGATTCTGTAAATAATGAATAGAATTGGATTATACAAATGATCTTGTTAGTAAATTCATTGTCTTCTGATTTGTACCAATGTTTAGATTTCCGTACATCATTTTGGTAATTGGTTATGGAAGGCTATCTTTTTTATCAACTGAATAGTGACAAAAGTAGGTCTCCCATTAAGCCAGGGAACATGTTGGAGGTTCAGAAAATCTTTACACAAGTTTATGAAGAGTCATAATAGCTTTCATGCAAAGTAAAGAAATACTTAAATTTATTCCCAATGGTCATGAAAGATTTTATTTTTGAAATTCCTTCAAGTTCTGGGTGAGTCATCTTTTGTCTGCTCTAAATTCAATGGCAAATTCTAAATCCTGATCTGTATCTTATGGTAACATGAGATTTTCATGGATTTTGAATTTACAGGAAGATGGGGATGAAGGAAATAGACAGTTCCCCATAGACTATAATGATTTAATGAAATATGTGCATATATATATATATATATATATATGTGTGTGTGTGTGTATGTGTGTGTGTATGTGTGTGTGTAAAACATGGTGTGCATGGCATACAGATGTGCAAACAATGTCCATGCATTACTAATAGCTGGAGAGGACAATTTGACGATTAAATTGTGTACACTCAATGAGGCAGTTGTATAACATTGAAAACACATTTAGCAATTATAGAGAAATTCACTGAAGCCATTGTGCACAAATTGACAATCTAACCCACGATGCTGTCATAGCTTGAAGTTAGTAAAGGTATTTGAGGAGGAAAGAAGAACTGGATGATGTGCCCCTGTATAATTCTCCTAGATTTTGTTGAGAACTACCATTATATGGTTCAAGGCAGAACACAAAGCTATCTTTGGAGAAGGGGTTAGTGTACAGTACATCATGTTGTATTGGATTTAAAGAATAAAAAAAAAAACAAAAAAAACAAACAAACTATAATACTGATCATTATGTTTCACCTCTGATGATCTGGACCATAATACAGGGTTGCAGTGAACCATTTCAGGTTATAATAAAGTGCAGTTGTCTAACATAAGTGATGGATGTATTGGACAATGCAAGAAGTACAAAAATTTCATTAACTTGTGTCACCATAAGATTGATTTGGGCCTCAATACTGTTTGGTTTTTTTTTGGGGGGGGTTACCAGTTATAGGGAATGCACTTCTTTCTCTGATGGAATTGGTGGAACAGTTGGGCACCTAATATTCCCAAGGGTATTTGCACACAAGTAAATGAAATGAACCCGACATGAATTTAAACTTGGTTCTTACATTTCTCACCAAGCTACTATCCATCCCACTACCTGCACATCCATGTCATCATAACCAACAGATTATGTCACATATAATTTTTTTTTTCTTTTTTTTTCAAAGTGATACCGGTGGTTGTTTAGAAAGCCATTTTAGTTTTTACTGTCTTGCACTAGTTATATTTTTTTCTGTCCTGAAAGTTGAGTGCCTTCCCTAAAATTCATGCTTTGTAGAAGATAGACAAAAAAAGTTTCCTTGCTCTAGGGATTTTCTAACTCAGGTTCTAAAACTTGAGAATAGTTTCAGCCAATTTGAAAGCTTAGTTTTAAAGTTAAACGATGTTGATTTCAAAAGAACTTTTATAGACATTGATAACTGTATATAATTTTGAATTGCATTGAAAATTGTTTCAGTCCATTTGAAAAAATATATGAAATTTACTTTTCTTTTTAGTGTATTGTACCACCATAACATGTGAAGAAGTTTTTTTTATGTGGGTGTGGTGTCAATTTGAAAAATTGCTAGTTGACCTGACAATGAGTACCCCAAATAAATACTAATTTCTGCAATACTTAAAAACAAATTAGAATAGCTATATTACAGTTAGAAAGAGAAAATATTTGTCATTTTACAACAATTTACAATGTCCTAACCAGGGTCTCTCATCATGGGGTAAAAGTTGGCTATCTAACTTGGTTGATCATTGTTGCCAAGTGCACAACACTTGTAACCTAATACAAAAACTTAGCTAAGCTTAATAAATAACATGTATATACAATTTTTTCTATTTTTTAGATCATGTGAAAAAGGAATTGGCCAGTGGAACTAGAATCACATTCCAGTAAAAACTGCTCTAAATAATTGCAACCTATTGTTTGTTAATAGGACTTAAAAACAAGAAAGAAATTATCTCAAAACAAACTCAGAGTATAAATTTATTTGGAAAATCATTCAAATTAATGTCTGTTTTCAAACACAAGATAGTTTTAAATGCAAATATTTTGCTTGAATAAAAAAAAAAAAAAAAAAAAAAAATCTTAAAGCAGCATTTGTTCAGCTGGCACAATCTATGAAAGAAAACTGAAGACAATTTTGTTTACTTCTTATTTTCTTTTATAAGTCTCATCAATATCTTAGAACATTTGCATTGCTATTCTTTATGATGTCATTCATGTCAGTGGCTTGATCCAGTGATAAAAACATTTAACAAGGAACATACAAATTAATAGAATTATGGATGGGTTATATGCTCTAACTTTATCAGAAGATAATTTATTTGACAGATTATACACATCTGTAAGCTTAAGTTAATACTCCAATCATTGGAAAATAATCCATCTACAAACTACCCAATTTTGGCCAAAATCATTAGGAAGTTGTGTTGGCTTAGCCTAAAGACAGAAGAGAAGACAAGATGAATACAAGAATTGTGGAAGAGAAATGATTTTTGGATTGATTTTGAGAAAGCCAAATAAAACATGCCACTAAAACCAATACTCTGAACAAGATCAGAGAGACTTTCAATTCTTACTTGACAATTGATATGACAACTCAAAATAAATTATTACATTACAGAAATACAGCAAATAAATAAATTGAAACAATTTCAAAATTTTGAAGATTATATTGACAGGCTGATATAAGGAAAGAAATTTGTTAAGGAGGGAAATAACTTAAAACACTAATCTTAATAAACCTTATAATTTATTTGTCACAACTCACTGAAAACTGGCAAGTCTCAACCCTACTGAGATGATCACTTTTTGTTATGCATCACAAATCAATGAAACTCACACGATATCATGGAAACACACAAAAGAAATGTTCAAGAGACCAAAAAAGATTATTGTATAAACAATGATTAGCAGGTTTACAGAGCAGATCCTTCTTACTGCATTCAGTAATATTTACAGACTAAAATAAATATAATAACAATTGTTATTATAAATAAATCAACTCAATTTAATCTTCATTTGATGTGTGAGAGGATACTGTAAAGTTCTTAGCCAAACCATCAGAATTTTTTTAGAATGGCTAAGAGTTTTTCTGTAGCCCTTTGTAAAAATGCACACATATATTCATAGTTAGAAGACTGCCCCCCCCACTGCTTACTTGAAATTGACTAACATATTTTAGACATGCAGATCAATAACAAATTGAACCATATTGTGAAAATTTTATTTTTAATTAGTCATCTTCAATATACTTGAAATTCAGCCACTGCTTCCCTGCTTCTTTAAGAGCTATGTATATGCTTTTGTATTTTCTATATCCTGGCTATAAATTTTTTGAAACATTTTCTGTTTATATAATTATCTTTACCGAATTATTTAGAACTTGACATTTGCCTTTGAACTGAAACTCAAGTTTACCAAAGAAATTAAGTTGAATCTGGTGGTTCAAATGGAGAATTCAGATAAGATAAAAACAAAATTATCAAATTTTATACATTATTTTATCTGTTTTTGATTTCATCACAAGGCACAAAGTTTAGCTGCTCTTAATTCCTGATCATAAGCACATTCTAACTTGATTGGATACTTATGCCATATTGTTTAAATGATGGCCTTTTTCAGCATATCATTCATGTTAACACTGTTCCAACAATTTCTTTGCAGTCTCAACTTCAAGAATTCAAGTAGCTTATTTTTCAAATAGAAAATCCCATCAAGAAAAAAAAAAAAAAAAAAAAGGGAAAAAAAAAAAGACAATTTCAAGATCCCATTAGCAAAGGCTATCCCATTTTTTCTTCACATAACCAAATCAAATTTTTAAACATAAGGAGAAACATTTCCAAAAACAAGGTACAAATGAGATATAGTTTAAAAAAAACAAAAAAAACACCTATTCAACATACAGAAAACAGCTCAAATTAGGCATTTAAAAAAAAAAAAAAAAAAAAAAAATCAGTAAAAATATTAAAAAGGGCCCAACTTATTTGTAGGCAAGCAAGAATCTAATTTCATATTTCATGTCTTTATGCTTTCATGGTGGAGTAATGGATAGCAGCTTGGATTGAGGAATCAGAGAACGGAATTTGAATTCCAGTCAAATCCATTACATTCACTTATGTGCTAATACCCTTGGGAAAGGCATGAATCCTCTTCTCCCAACAGCTATGAGTAAATGACAGGACAAACTGGGTTCTCTCGCCTGGTCTACTGCAGAAAGAAATGGCAACCTACTGCAGGAAAAAAAAATTGGCACATCAGTCATGTATTGAAAGATACATGATCGCTTAAGTGTGTATCATGCATGACACACAACTGACTGAAGTAGGATTTAAAAAAAAAAAAAAAAAAAAAAAAAAAAAAGAAATTCAGATTTTAAGTTACACATCAGCATGTATTTTATTTGATATTTTTTGTCTGTTCCTGCTCATTTTCCAACACTCAAAAACTATAAATTTACTGACTGAATATAGTAGAGCAAATCTTTATACACTGTGCCATTATAAATTACAGCATTTTTTTCCTTTCTATAACAAGTCATTTGTGAAAATGACTTGTGTTATAGAAATAAATAAAATCTTTACATACAATTTGTGTCTTAATTTTTCTAATTGAAGCTGTTGATGTTATTAATCACAGTCCAAGCAAATTTATGACTTGCCTTGGTACGTAGGAAGGCATAGGGTGTCCAGAACGTGATTAACAATTAATACATATTGAAATGCCTGCTCAGAATTAGAATTTGTTTTAATAAACATTTCTGGCACAGTGACCTTGTTTGTCAAATCCTTTGTGACCTTTATTCTTTGATGCACCACAAATGATCAGCTTGAAAAAAACAAAAAAAAACAAAAAAAAACAAAAACAAAAAAAAAACCTGCTTTGGGGGATCCCCTATCATCAGACAAAATGTTTCATTTATGTCAACAGCATAGTAAAACACTTTATTTACACAGTACATCAATTCAATTAACTTCAGTTTGTTTAGATATGAGGGTAGAATAATTTCCTAAGGAATGTTTTAATGAAATGCAGTCAAGTCAACAAACAGAAATCGTAAATATTAGGTTGGTGCAAAAATAATGTCGTTTTCTCACATGTGAGAAAACGACATTATTTTTGCACCAACCTAATAGATTAAAAGAAACAGATCATTTAGCAATATTAATATTCTCCCTTTTGATTTTTTTGGTTGGTGGGGGTAAAAAAAAGTATTACTGGAATTTTCTATATTGACTCCTGACATTTGGCACCAATAGGGATAAGGCAACCGGTAGTAGCTAAACTGTTCAAATTTGAATTCTTGAAAGTGAAAATTTATTTTTCTCTTCAGAACAAGTTTTATGTTTTAATACATTATACACAAATATTTCACACATTATATATACAATATTAACAAAAATTTAAACATAGCTCTATTATCAAAATAGAAATTATTCTTTGCTTATTTGATGGAGGGTAAATATAAGTATGAGTAATAGAAGTGCTTTTTACAAAATCTTGTTAAAAACGTAAACATTTTTTCACTTTTATTCCATCTACTCAAAGGATCTGAGATTTTTTTTTTTTTGTTACATTATTTAAGTCATCAATTTTCTTATTTGCCTCCAGCTTAAAATCCACCGTCATTTAAGAAAATATATACTAAATTTTATTATTAATATACAAATTTAAACTGCTTTTCAATCATCAAAATTTACAATATTTCTATGAATCTTACAGAAAGTTAACATTTGTGCTGACAAAAAAAGGCACACACAAAAACAATTTAACAAATAAAGATTTTCTTTATTGTCATATAGTGTGGACAAATTATTAGATTGGTGCAAAAATAATGACGTAATAATGTCGTTTTTTGATGTTAAAAAATACGTCAAAAAACAACATTATTATGTCATTATTTTTGCACCAACCTAATAGATGAAGTGGTTAGATCATAAAGACAGGAAAAATTGGTGTGACAATGTCTGTGAGTGGCCTGGCAGATCATTCAGAGAATTAGATATTGGTATGCAACTGAGACACATGGAGAGATATGGTCAGGTGCCTAGTTGTGTAGTAACCTTATGATGGTACCTGGTCATGGTAGTGACAATGCCTAGATCATAGAGATGTTTCTCTTACTATCACATGTCTTCAAACTTGTGGAAAACAGAATTGTCAGTAATTGAGAACCATAAAAAATACATCAACAGATACCTTTTAATGCAAACCTTGTCATTTAACCCATAAACCTTAACATCAATGGGATTATTAAGATAAACAGAAGAGTCTAGAGACCCTAAATAACTTTTTTTTATAATTTATGTCATATGTTGGATTTTTTTTTCTAACAGCCTAATTTTTTTTTTTTTTGCAATCAGATATGTTCTCTTCTTCAAAAGAAAATAGAAACTTGTATTAAAAATTGTTGAAATGATAGCACAACTGGAATTCATTCGAGAGAAAGAGAGAGTGCAGGAGATTAGCAAGTTCGCACTCTGGTGACAGGTGACAAATCATTGGGACAGAGCATTAATGCCAAGTTAGTTCACCTTCTGGGTATAAATGATCTAATATTTGGGAGAGAAAGAGGAAACCTGGAACCAACAGAGTTCACCATTTACTTAAATGACACATCAAACACTTTTTTTTTTTTTTTTTCCACTCCCTACAAAAAAATTATTTTAGAAAATTGACCCCAATCATAAGAATTTAAGAGTAACATCATAATAAAAGACAGAATGCTTCCTTAGAATTGAGGAGATCATTGATGAAATGGTACTATTTAATTTGGGTAGGGGATACACTAACATCCCTTACCAACCTCTGTAACCCCCGATCCTTTCCTCTGCTAGTGGAATCTTTTAGTCCTCAAATGTATGCAAAGCCTGTCTTGGTGCTTGGGCTCCAACCTTAGTCACAATGATTCTGAGTTGAAAAGTTCCATTTTGATTTTGGAGTCAAGGACATGTGCACTCAGCAGAGTGATATGCCTGGATTTTTCCCCTCTGCTGGATTATTTGTCCGTTCATCAAGAGTGGTGGAAGATCCTTAATGAAGAGACGAATAATGGATCCAAACTGGAGGATATCCCATTGACAGGTGTATAATATTGGGAGCATTGTACTGTCAGTTTGTCAATACATTATAGTCTCCAGTAAAATAAAAAAAATTGAACAGAGTGTAGTGATAGAATACTTTGTTTTTATGCTAAATTTTTAATATTACATTTATTTTTGGCATGCATATCTGGTTATGGTTATATTTATTAATTTTTTTAAATTTTTAGTGATGATTATATACAAGAGGGAGCTGAGAAGTTCTCGGTCTAACACTTCATAAAATATTATTTTGGTATCCCTTCTTTGGTTAGGTTTAGAATTTTCTAACATTCTCTTGAAAATGGTAAATATGTAACTCAAATCATTTGTAGTCCACTCAGTCAAATTATGTCAAATATTTAACAAACAAACAAAAAAAAAAAAAAAAAAAAAAAAAAAAAACCTTTGCAATTAAATGTAATTAGAATATGGGCAATTTTACAATTTCTAAATATTTTGTCATTTTACATCTTAACCCCTTCCCCAGCATAAACGTGCATATACGTTTTTACTGAGAGCATCTTTTTCAGACACTGGCAAATAAACATGTCCGAAACAAAACATTCAAAAACCAGCCACAAATTTGATTCTTTTTATGTCCTGAGCTTGAAATGAGGTCTGGTAGAGGTGTTAGCCACTGCTCAGGTACTTCAAGGTACCTCAGTTTCTTATATTAAAAACAAATAAAAAGAATTTGTCGAAAAATGAAACGTTTTCCACTAAATAATTGGCAGGGAAGATGTTAATGACTAACCAGTGCCCATCATATAGTTAGGCACTGCACTGAAAACTACATAAAGAGATGAATGCCTTTCAGCCACTCCTCTCAAAATAGGAGGTAGGAATAAAAAAAGTGACAACTTTAACACGTCCTGTATTCATAGATGCTTATACATGGAACAGCAGTTTGAATTAATCAGTGCATAATTACAATTATTCATCACTAAAATTTAGACAGAAATAAATATAGTTTAATCTCTCCAATATTGCAAAGAATATAAGGGCACAAAACAATGTGCCCCACCCAATCTTCCTAGTGGAGGCAATACGATTGTATGGAAGAGAGGAAAAAATTGAAATACTGAAGGTTTCATTATGTTTTTGTTTTTTTTTAAAATACATTTACAGCAGATCTATAAATATCCAACTCTTATCAATCAGACAAGCAAAAGGTATTAAAATATAGAGGGAGGAAATCAAGCATTTTTCTTTATGGTAAGTGCAAAACTGAGTATTCATTTTTACAGTAGGATGTTAAGCTTTTTTTAATACATTAAAACAAAAGAGGTTGAGTAACATTTATAAAAATATAAATAACCAAAATAAGCCGAATTTGAAATATATTGCCCAAAATGAATATAGTTGCTCATTGGGTCACTAGGTGCAACAAATTAACACTATACTGAACAAGTTGACACTGACCGATTTGTTTCCTGCTGTCAAGCACATTTGTTTCTGTGACAGTGACATGCATAATAGCGCTTTGGTCATATTTGCATTTCAAACATGATGCAAAGAACTTTAAGACCAACCATTGATAAACAGAAATTAGGAAAATCTTGAGAGCATGCCATAGATCAAAGTAACTCATTTATCTTGGAGTTTATAACTGATAATTTGAAAATGAAATAAATTTCTGCAAAATTCATGCTTCATATACTGACAAAAATATTTCTAAAAACAGTTTCAATGTGTTGCATTGTGGGAAGAAGTTTGTAATTATCCAGTTTCTTTCCAAAGTTTCAATCGATTACTTTCTGGGTGACCATATTATAAATCTTATTAATTCAGATGAGAGAATGGAACACTTTTGTAAAAAACATGAAAGGTTATTTAAACACACACCAACAACTACTAAAAAAAAAAAAAAAAAAATAGATCTGTAAAAAATTTTTTTTTTTTTTTTTTTGAACAAAACCATATCCTTTCTTGAATATTCAGTCACTTTTGTTCACTGATACAAGATTTAATTTAATCTTATTTTCAGTTTTTGAGATTGTGTTTTATTCTTTTTTTTAATAGTGAAATACTTAAAAAGAACAGTAAGTGTTACTTGTAAATAAAAACAAGGGCCTATTTGTAGAAATGAGGAAAGCCACTAAAAAAAAAAAAAAAAAAAAAAAAAAATCCCACAATTTCCTACACACACCTACCATATCACCAAGCTAGTCAAAAAAAAAAAAAAAAAATACAACTGATAAGATTCTGCCAACTGAATTTTTCCTCCAACCAAACTTTGAAATAAAAATAGCATTAAATTCTCATATACAGTTTATTTCAAGTTAAAGGGGTGGGGGGTAGAGTTTTTAAAACATACAGAAGCAATTTTCTTGTTGGCAAAAAAAAAAAAAAAAAAAAAAAATCCACTGCAAAATTATTTCTAAAACCTTTTAATTAAGAAGAAAAAAATCATTCAAATAAAAACAAAGCACTTATGAATTTAAGTTATAGCCATTAAGTGAGAAAGAAACTTCCACTTAAAGTTTAGAGCTTTAAGGTCTGCTACATTTAAGGGTAAAAGTGATCAATATCAAGAGTTAGAGTGTGTGCAAATATAGGGAGGGGGACACCAAGGTCAACACCAAAAGGTGACAAGCTGTTTCATGCAACCTTCAAGCCATGTGTTGAGTGGTAGGTCATTATATATATATATATATATATATATATATATATATATATATATATATATATATATAGATATAGATATATATATTTATTGTGTGTGTAAGTATTTTTTTTTTTTTTTTTTTTTATGAACTCTAAATGTTATTTTTAGTGGGTACATGTGTTTGAGTTGTGATCCCTGTTTTTTATTTTATCAACCAGTGAACTCAATAATGACCTGCCTAAATTGGGAAGTCATACTAAATAAAAAAAAAAAAAAAAAAAAAAAAAATGTGCCTCCAATGGGATTGAACCTGCATCTGTTTTTTTAAATTTTTTTTTTTTAAAATCAGGAAAACCACTTTTTTTTTTTTAGCCAAAGCATGCTGCTACCAGTTTGGCGACAGAGACATGCCTACTTTCCTTTAAATAGGTAATTCAAATGATGCTTTGCCAGGCTGGTCTCAAGGGTCAAAATGATCTAAATAAACAAAATAACATTTATTAATAATATATTTTTCACCTTGTCTATAAATATACTTAATTTTCCTTGGTTTTTTAGTTACTTTTGACATTTTGTTGTTAACAAATGACAAATTAAATTCTATAAACTATGTTTAATGAATGAATGTCAAATCATTTTGATAGAAGACATTTGGTATTATGCTATCAAATCCTGGAATCAATTATTCAATTGCAATGATTACTTTTTCATTTTTAGAAAATAAACATTAAAACCATTTTCATAGGATGAATTTCATTTTTTTTTCTTGAATAGAGTTAGATGGGATAAGCAAATAGCATTTCTCTGGTTTGTAGAGATGATTACAAACATTCTGGTCAACATATTCACCAACAAAAAAGTTTACAAAAGGTACATAAAAAATGTTAAGTAATATTAAACTATGACTTGTAACCACACTAAAGTTATTTTTACCTTTCTCAAATTTATTTTCTTTTAGTATTTCCTCATGCTGGAATTGCTCATTTGAAATAATTTAAATCCAAATAAATCACCAAATTATTTATGCTGATCCCAACAAATAAGGTTGAGACAAGCTATTTCAATTCACTTCATTAAAATAATAACATTTCATATGGACATTTCAAATTCTTAATTATTTCTATATAAATGCAATGTGACACAGCGATGAATTTGTTGCTGTCACAGATTTTTTGCATAAGTGTCAACATGAAATATGCAGAATTTCTTGATGCCCCAAGCTCCTAAAAATTACCTACATATAGCCAAGAATATTTAATGCATGAATCATACTCAGTTCAAATTTAACCAGGCACTAATTTGGAAGACATTTAAAAAAAAAAAAAAAAAAAAAAACTACTAGTATCCACCTCAAATTACAAATGGTTATAAATGTTAATTTTCAAAACAAGGAATTTCCAGTACTTAACACATTTTTTACTTATGTGCAAAATTATCACTTCTTGTATTACAATGTTATTAGACAAGCTAACCAAAGTGTTTTGTTTAAACAAATGATAGCTGCTTTTATACCAAGAATTGCAATATTAATATTTTTGTCTCTCATAAAGCATCAGTGTTATCAAGATTTTCAGGCTATTAATAATTTACTGACTAGTGTCTTCAACAGAAAGATCCACAATATTTATACCAAGTTAAAGAAAATTATGTCTAAGGTAAATCTGAGGTTACTGATATCAGAATTACATGTGATCTTTCAACTGAAACTAAGCTTTCAGTTAACAAAAGTTAAGATATGCAAAGATAACAGCTTTTAACAAATATAAAAAGAAAAAAAAAAAAAACAACAAAAATCCTGTTTGTAACAATACATTTTAAATCTGTTTAAATCATTAAATCAATTGTTTCATCATAAAAAAAATAAAAATATTAAATAAATGGGCTCGAGTCAAAAGGAATGTCCGTTTTCTGGCCCATGTTTGTACAAGATCAGGATTTATTTCCAGCAAGGTGGCGGTCAGTTTCATTAAGGATGTCATGTTCATCATCAGCTTGATGAAGACCTTCCTAAAAAGGTGTATTGAATGACAATCCAATTGAGTGGCCAACATGCTCCCCAGACCTCATAGCTCTCAGATTTCTTTGTTTGGGTGCTCATCGAAGATCTTGTTTACCATGAATAGTCTTGTACCATTAAGAAAGTGAAAGCTCAAATTACTGCAAAATTTGAAGAAACTGATATCAAATTCGGCAAGTATATGTGCCACTGTACATGGATTATGAAAATGAGCACTTTGAACATTTTACGTAAAACAGCTTGGTACAGTTCCTTAATAATTCCCCCACCCCAAATAAATGGTTAGATGAACTTACTTTTCATTTATTTCTACCTTCCTGTACACTGTAAAAACTAATTAGGTGCTATGTTTGACTTACCCTGCATAATAAATTATTTTTATACAGTTTTTGCCAACTTTTTATTTATATTTTATTTATTTATTTTAATTTTTTTATTAACTTTCAACCATTTAAAAAAAAAAAAAAAAAAAAAAAAAAAAGAAAAAAATCTCAACAGACCTAAAAATGTAATCTTTCAGATATTTTAAGGTGGAGGGTGAGAAATTATTGGCCCAATCCACATCCCAAAATTTGACCAAATAACCAACTGTCAACCTTTTGGAAGGGTCTTTTGGTTAATGTGATTCTTTTCAGCAACCAGTCAATAAAAATCAGATTAAATTTTGTAAGTCTGGATATACAAAAATCTAGTGACTGAAAGTTACAGCTTGGCAGATTCGGATCATTGAGGACAATGTCATCTCAAGTGCCGGATTACAAAAACAGCCAAGGAAAGACTGCTGATATCAGAAACAACAAATCTCTTGTATATCTTGTCAGTGTCAAATTTGACAAGCCCTCGTTTCTCAATATGTGCCCTAGAAATTTCAACTCTTTCTGATGTTAATTATAAGTGTCCTTTGTTTCCATTTTCTCTAAAACTTTGTAATTGTTCACATGTTCAGTCCATAAATCCTTCTAGAGAACCACATTTGTTACCTAAACTTATTTAGCAAACATCTTACATAAGATTAGCTAGATTCTGATAAAACAAACTAGAATGAATGTTTCATAGAATTAAAACTATTTCAGAATATGAATTCTTTAATCATGTACATCAAAAAAAGTTCGGTATCACAAAATACAAAATTTGCAAATAATCTTAAAACAAAGAAAACTTCAAAAACACAACCTTTAGCTTGCCTTTTGGAAATTAGAACAGAGAGTACTAATATTAACATTAATTTACAGTCAGACAAGTGTACTCATCTTTGTTGTGGCCATCACAATGTTTCAACTGTTGTGACCTTCTTTAGGCATTTATCAATCAAGGTAACCTTCAAAAAATTTTTAATTGAATCTTGTTTAGTCTATTGGGGTAAATTGGTCCCGGTCAGCTATCCACTTAGATATTGTTTTATTCTTATTTAGTATTGCTTAATTTAGCTCAATCAGTTTGCAACACATCTAAGTCTGTATTACCTATACCAGAAACTGAACTCCTAATAACTATATCACCAAATTCTCAAACCAACACTTTAATCCACCAAGCTATTTTCAATCCTTAACTTAGAACTTTGAGTCTTGAACATACTGTTCTTTCCTGCCTACCTGCTGCTGTCATCACACTTGACTGCCACTTCTTTTCTTACTACTGCTGATGCCTTGTTATCATTTCTCTATTAATAGTTTCCATGCAGTATTTATTTCTATGTTAGCGAGAAGAGTCTACTCATAGGTCTAAGTAGATGCATTGATTCCTTAAGACACTTAATTCTAGTGTTCTCTAGTATTTTTTTTTTTTTTTTTTTTTTTTTTTTTTAAGATTATTCCACAGAATACCAATAGATAATCTGATGGAATGTTAACATCCTGAGCACAAACAATATTCTTTCAATTAGGGTGTGATATATATCAGAAGGAGAAAGGTGTGTCTATGGTTTTGCCAACATCATTAGTTATGGTAAACATATATATGGAATACTTTGAGAAAATGGTTTTAGGAACAATACTATTATATCCTTAGATGTGGACAGTAATCTATTCCTTTGTAGATTAAATAAAGGGCTCAATTTAAAATTCCCTGAAGGCTGAACAAATTGACAGACATGTGAAGCAGGCCAAAAGCACAAAGGTCAGAATGTAAATAATGAAAATGATAACTCCTTATAGAAATTAATCATTGAGAAATCAACAAACAATTTGAAGATTTTTCTATAATGAGACATCTGGATCTGACTTCTGAACAAAAGTCGAGACTAAAAATGTTGATCTGTCATATTTAAGGACAATGATACAATCTCCCTCCCCACCTTTTGTTAAAATTGCATGCATCTTTTTTTTTCCCAGGGGTATTATTTAAGATCAATATCTTGAAGTGTGTGGAATTATGTCTCATTTCTTTTAAGAAGAAGAAAAAAAACAAAAAAAAACAAAACAAAAAAAAAAAAAAAAAAAAAAAAAAGTTTAGACTTTCATATTTTCAGCAATTACACACAGACACACAGTACTTAGACATCTTGTAGCCAAACATGCCTGGTTTCAAAGCTGTGTATTAAGAGCTTTTGAGACCCAAATTGATCAAATAAATGTTCTCTTTTCCCCAATAATTGATTTCTTAAAATTTTCTCATGTATTCATACAAGCTTTAATCATTCAACCATATCATTTGAAATAGCGAAATTTTTACTGTCTTTTTGAGGTTAGGAGTACCATCAAGAGTTTAATATTTTGGTAATCATCAAGCAGTTAAAGAAAATTCATCATGCCTAAAAGTCAATCTAAATATTGAGAACTCTTATGTCGCACTAAGGAAAGTCTCAAAAAAACAAAACCAAAAAAAAAAAAAAAAACAAAAAAACAAAAAAAAAAAAAAAACTGAAACATCAATTTTACAACAACTGCAGGTTTTAGATTAAGATCATAAAAAATATCACATATAATGCTATTTAAAAATGCATAAACTTGTAATGAAAAACAAACTTTCATGTTTTATGATTTACTTATTGAAGCATAGCATATGATATGCTTTTATAATATGGTCACTTCCAGTCATATTGGTATAGAAATGCATACATATGTACACACTAAAGGATGTATTACTTATAGTTCAATATTACAATGCTCATGTAAGGAGATGAGAAAAAAGTTTGCAATAAAAGCCTAACACATCAAAATGATAGAGGTTTTGAAAAAGTCCAACCAATAACAGAAAACAAAAAATGAATTAGCTTTTAACTCACAACTTATCAGCTAAACAGGTTGTTGTAAGCAATTCTAACAATGCAAGAGAAACAAACCTATGATTTCTTATTCTTAGTATAGTGCAATGTTGGAATTTTTATCTTTTAAGCTATTTAATTTCATAGTTAAAACTAAGATTAGAAAAATATATTAATTTTAAATAACTGAGAAGCAGATCAGTAAAATATTAAATCATTGCAAACTCATATTCAGTTTTGTTAAAAACCAAATTCTTTGCTGACTGATACTTGTTTGATGCATTGAACAAAAAAAAAAAAAAAAAAAAAAAAAAAAAAAAAAAAAAAAAATTTTTTTTCAAAAGCAAAAAGTTCAGTTTAAGATTTACTTTTGTTCTCTAATCACTTTTATTCCATTGACTTTTACAGACTAAAATAGGAATCTCATCTGAAGCATTTGTGTCTGTTAATATTCATATTTGTCATGTGGTCTATATTTAGTAAATGATCTTCCAATTCTTCACAGTGTATAGTACACTTTTCATTAAGTTATGGCTTTCAAGAATAAGTGGCTTATGGCCATATCATGTTGAAATACAGTTTCTCGTACAATTTTTAGTTAGGCAACATTGAGCCTGCTCAGTACCTAGTTGGGTGATCCTTTAGGAATACTAGGTGCTGTAAACTTGGATGCGCAAATGGTGTAATGGATAACAAGTCAGAATTGGAAATCAAGGAACTAAGTTCCAATTCCAGCCGGGTTCATGATATTCACTTATGTAGAAATACCCTTGGGAAATTCATGAATCCACCTCTTCTACCTCCAGCTATGGGTTAATTAGTAGGACTCCTATCAGTAAATCATTATCTCCCAAAAATTCTTACAACTTAGAGACATTTTCTGAATTTAAATGACCTGCAAAAGGTTGATAAACTGTAAAAAAAACAAATCAATCAATTTAAGAGTAAGCAAAGTAATGATATCAAGCACAAAAGTTAATCCATAGCCATATGAAGCTGAGAAAAGAAAAAATTTTTTTTGTAAAAATCCACATGATACCAATAAGAGATTTGTGAAACAAAATTGACATCAATCAATTCAGGAAGAAAATTATTTTTTTAACTGTAAGGTTCATCCGAGGATTACTTGTGGTAAAGGGTTATGTTAAGAGGTAGTTTGTATGGATAAGACAGGGAGATAACCTGTTCACATCTAGGGTTCACAGTTAAGCTTGTAGACATCCTCTCAGGAGTCAATTCCACAGAGCAGTAGTTCACAGAAAGAAGCTGTTAGAGTGAAACTTGCTTCCCACCGATAAAAATATTGTGTCTTAGGCAACCATTTTTATGATTTTGTTCAAGAAAACAAATGAGACAAAGTAAAAATCTTGACAATATTTCAGTGTTTATGCACAAAAAATAAAAATCACCAAATAATGAGGACAAAGTTTTGTAAATGAAGAAGGGGAAAAAAAAAAAAAAAAAAAAAAAAAAAGAAAAAAAAAGAAGACATTTTCAATTTTTTTTTTCTTACCATACAAAATTATTTTACCATAAAAGTGTGATTGCTACAAAAAAAACTGTTCCAGACAACTCAATCTTGTTCATATGCATAAAAACAACACAGATCTTGTTTAAATAACTCATCCAAATTAATAAATAAAAATATGACATCCAGTCTTAAGACTTGGCCCTAGGAAAATGAAAATAAAAGTCATGACTGAGATGCTGTCATTCATTCATTTGTTTTTTTTTGTTTTTTTTTTCTTTCATTATCATCTAGTTTATATTCAAGTTTACTTATCTAACCTTCCACACCCATTTGTTTACAAGAAATTATCTTCCTACTTTAGGAAATCCCTTGAGAGTAAAATGTTATCAACACCAAGCAGTACAGTTGCACTTTTTAAATATAAATTTAAGATTATAGTCAAAGTCCTATCCTTGTTAAATTCTAATACAAACTTAAAAGGAATATATTAGGTTGGTGCAAAAATAATGACGTAATAATGTCGTTTTTTTGACGTATTTCTTAACGTCAAAAAACGACATTATTACGTCATTATTTTTGGAGCAACCTAATATTTGTAATCATTGCAAAATAAAATTTATATTAGATTTCAAAATTGAAATGTTTGTCAAATATTTGCAGTTATCTGAAATGCATGTCTCAAGTTCTAAGTTATTTGTTCAACCTCTGCTCAAAGGATTTATTGTTCAGAAAATATGCAGGCTGATAACATTTGTATAAAACCAAATACCGTGTAGCAAAGAATTTTGGAGAACTAAGTTAAATGGATCTATTCGTTTTGCTGCACCTTTGTAGATAGCAGAGATGTACACAGATTGAAATAGGCATGAAGGCGAGTCTGAAGTGTTCAGACTGTGTGGTAAATCAAACATTTGTCTCCAGCATACAAACTTTAGTCAACTTTCAAGAACATAACAATCATCTAAGATTTTGGTTCACATTCAGGTGGTGCACATGGAAAAGTTACAAAACCAGGGACAGTACTATTGTTGACAAATAACATTCTACATATATAATAAGTGTAAACAGAAATGCACAATAACACTTCTAAGAAATTTACATTTTATTTGTCAATATTTCTTTATATAAAAAAAATTCCAATTTTGCTATGAAATCAGAACATTAATTATGTCTAAATTATCGAATACCAAGTTCAATTAAAGCACCAACAAACCTAACAAGCATTAAGGACATTGAAAGTTTTAGCAGTCAAATGTACTTTAAGATTACCTTAAGTTCAAAATGGATCACTCAAAATTGGGAACGTGTTAGGCTGGTGAAAGAAAGTTTCTAATTAAAGAATTTGTACAAAAAAAAAAAAAAAAAAAATTGTTTTTCTTTCATATGTGAATTCCTCAAGGCAGGATTACATGTTATAGTGTTCAAACTTGGAAATTCACTGAATTCTATCAGGCAAGCAGTGGCTGAAATATCAGGTTGTGATGGCAAATACTAATGATGCTCCAATTCTATACCAGAGGATAGGATAGCATGACAGACATGCAGGATATCATGTGACCAACATTTTCACAATGGCCAGTGTTTCCATATAATAATAACAGAGGGGGAGCAGTCAACAAAGCAACAGGAAAAAAAAAAAAAAACAAAAACTAGAGAATTTCAAGATTGATAGCATTAGCAGCCTTTGCTGGGAATGCTTCCAAAGAAAGAGTGATTATTAGCTGATATGAGTTATCTCCCTTAAGCATCGAAAGCAGAAAGAGAACAATCTATCCACATCAAAATTCAAAGGTTACACGTATGACAAGAGGCACCTGAAGAAGACTGGATGGTACAATGGCTGAGAAATCAAGAATATATACTCATCTAAATTCAAAGGCAAAAAATGAAAACATTTTCCCAAACTCTCAAAGAAACTCATCAAATGTATCTCCAGTGTTGATAAAATTTTCTCAGTTATGAAGCAAAATATATCGAGTTACAAAAACGTCTCAACTTTGCCTGCTAGTCCAAAATGCAACCAGGAAAAAAAGAAAAGAAAAAAAAGATTGGGGATGGGAGAGTGAAATGGCAACATAATTGTTTTTAATAAAAGGTTAAATGAAAATGTCATCTGAAGAATATGTTAGAGAAAATTTTGAGCTGATGAATTACTTTTATTTATATTAGGTCTTTACAGTCTGACAAGTACCTTCATCTAGGGTGTTGTACTCACAAAGGTTAAAATGTCCTGAGTATAACAACTCTGGAGTATACTAGTTTGAATGTAATGGTATACAAATTTTAAATTAAAAAGGAAAAAGTGGTACTTAACAGTGTAAATGAAGATGATATATTTGCTATAAATAAAAACTTATACTTGTATAAACATATACACTTTATAATTAAACCTTGTTTCCATTAAAATGGACAAATACATTGTCCCAATAACCAAATTAAAATACCATATCACACTATCACTGCTATTATTTGTGAAGCTCATTTAAAACTCATCTGTTCAATGAGAGATCGTCAACTAGTTTCCCCATGAAGGATACAGAGATTCAACTTTTACTGATAAAGATTAAATAGAGTACAATGAGGAAGCCAATGCAAACATCTACAAACTTACATGGTGAAGAATAATTTGATAGCATTCCCTTTTATTATTTTACATATACTTAATTAACAAATAAAAACTACTGCAATTTATAATCTTCTGAGAAAAGAAGTTAACATTTACATATTTAAACAAAGTCACAATTCTTGTTGAAATATGAACCAGAAACCTGTTTTATTTCAGACATGTTTATCCTTGATATATATGTCAATGTAGGACAATATTTCTTTTTGTACAGAACTGTAGTTGAGCTAAATATACTTCAAAGCAAGCCATACAGCAACATGTTGCATCCATTCTGTATGTTATATTAATTAACATTATAGGTGATTATAGTCAACAATGTTGTGTTCAAAGAAGCAAATTCATTTCAGCCCATTCAATGCTAACATTTTAATTTCTAATAAAAGAAGTATAATGTAGAAGATCTTGAAGTAGACCAGGAAGATAGATGGCTAAGAATATCCATAATGGAAAAAAAAAAAAAAGTTCAGATTGCATCAAGAAGGTCAGCAGTTGCTATTTATCTATCAGCAGTAAATTACATCAGGCAAATTTCAGTTTATAACTTTAATAGAAATATTTACAATTTTATTTGGTAGATCAAGACTTCATGCAGCTCAAAGGTTGTTCATAATATAATTATTGATATTTATGAACTTGAAATTTTTGAAGCTATTAAATATCAGTAAAGGTAAGGTGAAATAAAAGCCTAAAAAGTAAAATGGGTCTGTTTAACATTTTGATCTTGAAATGGCACAAGTTTGATAAAAAACAAAAAAACAAAAAAAAAACAAGTTATGATTGACTATGTTATCAATGTTATGTGCTAAAAATGGTGGAATGGCGAAAATAAATTTTTCTGACATTTTGGATTTTCTTTATTGCCATCATAAAAGGTCTTGATATTGCTTACCATTATGGAGGAAAAAAAAGGGATTTTTCCATACAGTTATCTGATAAACAAAAAGATCAGGTTTTCTACAACAGGGGAAAAATGACTAAAGGCTTTTCCTGGCACACCTAAATAAGCACCATTTTTTTTTTAGCAGGCCATAGATGTTATTTGTCCAAATATACAAGTAGAACAATTGATAAGGATCTCACTGAAAATAAAGAATAATTTGATAGTATCATTCTGCTTAAGGAGAGCATCATTGTTCCCAAAATTGATGACCCAAAGTTTGAATGTCCTACAACTGCTACCAGTGAGGAAAACATTGATCATGTTCACCACATGGTGACAGGCAATTGATTATAAATCAAATAGCCAATGCCATTAACAAATCCTGTGAGAGAGAGAGTTGAGAATATTCTGCACAATGAACTTGGCATGACAAAAGTTTCTGCCCTGTGGGTTCTACGCCTCTTGATAACTGATCGAAAGTGTAACAGGCTGATCACATCACAGGAAAATTTGATATTGTTCGAGATAGATCCAGCAGGTTTCCTTAAATGTTTCTTAACCGAGGATGAGTGTTGGGTTCATCACTTTGAGCTAGAGACAAACCATGCAGTGGAAACACCCCTTCTCACCTGCTCCAGAGAAGGCCAAAGTTGTTTCATCGGCAAGAGAGGTCATGGCTTAAGTTTTTTGGGATGCAAAAGGCATTGTGCTTATTGATTTCAAAAGGGCCATGGTAGCAATGGAGAGAACTATGCCAATTTTTTGAGGCAGTAACAAAAGGTTATTAAAACTGAACGCTGGAGAAAACTGACGAAAGAGGTCTGGTTTCATTAGGACAATGCTCACGTTTTTGGTTTCAATGGCTGTTGTGAGTGACTGTCGCTTTGAACTGGTTGATTCCCTCTCTATTCTGATCTGGCCCCATATGACTATCATCTGTTCTCCAACATGAAAAACACTTGGCTGGGAGTCAGTATTGCAGTGATGATGACAACATATCTGCTGCTGCTGCTGACTTTTTTTTGCCCAACAAGATGAAAGCTTCTTCACTAATGGGATCCAAGCATTGCAACACCAATGGAAGAAGTATGTGGACTGCAAGGGGGACTACAGTGAAAAATAAATCTCATTTGGTCACATTTCATGAGAGTATTTTAGTCAGACTATGAACATTTTAGTTGACCCTCGTACATCCAAGAAGGTTAGCTGTCTATTATTTTCTTCTTCAATTGTGAATTTGATCAAAAGGTCTTACAGAGTTCACATATTCCAGCCATATTTGTACAGCTTCCTGGTAAGACTACAGTATGAAAGTGTCATCTATGTATCTCGGCCATATTGTTTGTTGTAGTGGTGCCATTCATAAAACCATTCCCTCAACATATTCCACGTATATGCGTTTGCCATCACCAGTAACAACAGTGAACCAATAGGCAAACTTTCCTTCTATCAGAATAGTTGTTTCATTTTATGCTTGAATAATTGTTATTTTCCACTGCAAGTTTTTCAAAATGGATAAAACAAATGGTCATAAAAAAGACAAAAACTGTTAATATATTAAGTGTAAACTAAGATTGTTTTGCCAAATTAGCTTATGTATATTTTTCTAAAATATGAAAATCATGTTTATATAAAGCAATGGAAACTGATGCAAAAAAAAAAAAAAAAAAAAAATAAAAAAAATTAATGAAAACAAGAGAAAAATTATAGAATGTCAAAGATCCCATATTAACATAAAATAAGCAATTTATTTTGGTATATGTAATTTACAACATATTTCTATTGTCTATGTCTTTTGAAAACACTGATTTGTATAATAAAATCTGGCAAATGTACATCAATATTCTACAAGTAACTCTTAATTAGATGATATTAGGTTGGTGCAAAAATAATGATGTAATAATGTTGTTTTTTGACGTTAAAAAATATGTCAAAAAACGACATTATTACGTCATTACTTTTGCACCAACCTAATATATACTCACATACACACACGTGATTATTGTATACAGAAAGAGAACAGTACAAAACAGTCAGTTCAAGTTGCTTGTAACATCAAGGACCTCATCAAGTCAACCATTCATACCGGAGCCTCAAACCCACAACATTCACTTCACTACAATCAAATGTTGCGAAAAATAGAGATTTTTACCAGTAGTTCATATTAATGAGTAAAAATGGATGAAGTAAAAACCACAAACCTAACACCGATAGGGGGGAAGGAATTCAACAGCTGTTAGCTGGTTTTCATTTGTTATTGCTTAAAAGTTATGCAAACCAAGTAAAAATATTCAATCAATTTCTGTAGAATTCAACAAAGAACCATACTTTTAATCAATTTCTTTTTCCACTCACAACAAAGAAATAGGATGTGAATTATTTTTTAAACTGATTTGGAAATTGTGGAAACTTTAAAATTGAAATGATTGAAAAAAATTACTAGTTAATGGTGTTCATGAATTTTCATTCAAAAGCTGTTATTTTAAAGCTTTATAATTAAAATATTTCATCAAGTGATGACAAAGTTCCTGATTTCTAAAAATAAAAAATAAAAATAAACATTGCTTTTATGTTAGTCCTGTAAGAAAGCATTTCAGAACAGAACTTGAGAAATGTTGAACATTTTGCCATGCAGTAAAAATGCTGTTACAGACCCAATTATTACTATATTGAGTTGATCCTCACTAATTGGTCCACATTAAGAAAAAAAAAAAAAAAAAAAAAAAATTGGTACAACCCTGCCCCCAGTACAAGTACTGTGGTCTGTGCTATCACAACATGCAAAGAATTTGAAGCTTAGAGTCAGGCAAAAATTGAGTATCCCTTGTAAACCTTTCAGTACCTGACATTTAACTGTTTGAATTATAATGCCATTTAATGAAGTGATTGCTCATTTCAGTCTTTGTAACTTCTAGAACTTGCAATTAAGTGCATTTGTTTTATAAAGTAATTGGTTATTTCAATACATTGTCTACTCATTCGTAATTTACCTCAAAGCAGCTGGGAATTCTTTGCATATTTCTACAATGTCACATAAATTTCAGCATGGAGCACCTTACTTGAACCCTACCAGCATTTGACCAGGTCCCTACTCAGACATTATATGACAATTGCCTTAAGTAAAAAACATACAAATTAAAAACATCTCACAAAAATAATCTCAAATTAATATAAAAATTTACAAATGAGAAACAGACCATGTGGATTTTACATTACAAATTATAATTTTAAAAAGGGTCATATATGCTATCCAACTCATAAAAGCCACACACACATATATATAACAACAAAATCCAAAATTACTGCATATGTGTAATCGATCTATTTCAGCTAATGCGATGTATGGTGATCTTATTCAACACCAGTAGATAGACTGTGTTCATGTTGGAATTAGAGATTTAAAATTTAACTTTGACAGCAGTCGAAAAATTGATACAGAACCTACCCATATCCATGCCTCAATCAGATGAAAAGTTGGTGGTAAGGGGAGGGTGGAAAGTATTTGTCTTAAAGGGAAGAGGCCCCACAAATTCAACCTAGATATTATCCTTATGGCCCTAAGTTGAGGTTATCTGAAGAATGAGGTGTTTAAATAAAACTAAAGGAGGACAGGGAGTTTTACATATAAAAAAAATTTAGGTTCTCGCTTAAAAAATCCCAAATTATACCTACAAATGAGATATATTAACAAGATTAACAGTATATCAGATTTAGATAATATTACATTTAACCCCATATTCCCGCGCAAAACAAAAAAAAAAGAAAAGAAAAAAAAAGACTTTAAAAAAGTATATGGATAAAGAGGTGTGAGTAAAGAAAAGAGTTCTTAGAATGGAGGGACAATTATAAAATATGATTAATATGGAGAAGAAATGGAAATAAAGAAATTAAATATAGTTATATATTCAACATTAGAGTTAGAGAATTAAAAGTAATAAAGTAACGTGTATAAAGTTTAAATCTGCCTCTATGTCAACATTTTAAAACTAATTCATTCCATTGATTTAGTGTTTGCTTTAATTATTGTATTATTCTAATTTTTTCTTGTAATCATTCATAAGATACAAGTAATTGTTGAAGTTGATAAGTTTCACCTAAGAAAGAAAAAAAAAAAAAAAAAGGGGCGGGGGAAGAGATTGAAATCAAATTTTATATCCAGCAGTACAGGTGAATGGTTGAAGTATATAAAAAAAAAAAAAAAAAAAAAAATTATCCTAAGGAAGATAATGCTTAGAATTGCCTCTTATCAAAATTTGCCAATTTATGACAAAATTTATTGTCAGACATTGAATATTGGATTAATAATTTGGGGGAGATATTTCAGAAACAAGTTCTACTACTTAAACCATAGCCGGGGTGGGGGTGAAGACATGGATTCATGTCTTTCCCAAGGTTATTAGTGTCAAATAGAAACTGTCTTGGACAGAATTTGAACTCTGTTCTCAGATTCCATTTTACATGCTATTAGTCATTTGGACACCTTCACCACCATGTACAATTGTTGAGAGCAGGGTCATAATCGACCCACAAATTATATTAAATCTTTCAAATTTTTATACAAAACCTATCGAAAGTCATTTTGCCCCTCAGCACAAGTTATACGGTCTAGGTCCTAATTCAAAGTTCACTCACGACAAATGAAATTTTGGTACAAAGGCCAAAGTAGACCCCCTCTCCCACATAAAATATTGCAACTAAAGAAACAATTGTAAAGGTCATGTTGATGCCAGGGAAATTCCACATTATCACAAGGGGTACAAGTTCCACAGTATATAACAGTAAGCAGCAAGACAGTTTCAAATTACTGATAATAGCAGAAAGTAGAGAAATGTGGTAAAATAAATATGTGCCTGACATTAACATTAGACAATTCTAATAAAACATTTCAACCTCAAACATTTTAAAGAGAGAAACGATTTGCAATAATTGCTGAAGAACTTCTTCAGAGATCAAAATGTCATGTATCATTGAATATCTCTTTCACATGACATTACAAAATGTATAATCTTTTTGAAGCATTCACAAGATTTGAGAGGAAAATCATGCTTGATTAATTTTAAGATTTTGGTGTTGAAAAAAGATAAATTAAAAAACAAACAAAAAAAAAACAAAAAACAAACAAACAAACTAAAAGCTTAAGGGGGAAACTAGATTTTCAGTCTATTTCCTCAAACTTAGTGTGATTTTTGTGCATGTCCATTAGACAAATGATGACAATGACAGCAAAATTTATCAACAATAATGATAATGTTCCATGCCTCACAGTACTGGGTTTGATGTTGACAAACCACTCGGCAGATACCAAGAAATTGCTCTTCTCATATATATATATATATATATATATATATATATATATATATATATATATATATATATATATACACACACACACAAAATGAAAAATCTAATGTCTCAATTTCTAGAACGAGTACTTATTTACATTCAGACTTAGTTACCACATTTTTACCTTTGTGTTCTATGCCCTTCTTCAGATAGCCTGTCAATCCTGGTATATTAAGAAAATTTAAAAAACAAACCCTTTATTTAATCTATGACGATAGATTGTTCTCATCCCTCCCACTGTTCATAGCTAAAGATATCTTGTTTTGTTCTTATTTAGCACTGCTCAGTTATATTGCCCACCCATTTTCTCTAGAGACACAAAAAACAGCAGAATGAGAACCAATCAACCGCCGTAGATTAAATAGAGTTCAATTATTCTCTGGAGGTTACCTGGATCAACAGAAACCTGAGAAAGGTCAGAGGGTACAGTGACCAAAACGTAATAACAGCAAAGGATGAAAACATTGGTCTGAATGTAAATAAACATTCCTAAATAAATCAACTACTGACAATAGCATGAACAAGATTTGTTTTTTTTTTATTAATTAATGGGCCACAAATTCAAAACATTATTACCAGGGTTAAGATTACAAAATTAAAAATTCATTAAAAAAATAAAGTACCACCTTTATAGAGAAAAAAAAATTCCAAAATCTATATTTTTACTATCAAATTCAAACATAAACCTGGTAATGAAACAGCAGAAGGAATGATCAATTACACTTACAGTATTGTCCTGAAAACAAAGACTAGCATAAAATTTAAGTTAACGAATCAACAACCACAACCTAAGCCAACCGTAAAAACTAAAGCTTAGCCAAATAAGGTTTAACTGATTACTAATCGATCTGTAAAAAGTAAAAACACTCATCCATTGAGTTTAAAAAAAAAAAAAAAAAAAAAAAAAAAGCAATAAAATTGAAATGGTTTATGAAGAATTTATCAATAAATTTAACTTAATGAACAGTTGTTTTTCTAGCAAATGATGTTTCCCATTAGAAATTTTTAATACAATATGAAAAATTGTTTCTGCCTTTAAGGAACAATGAATTCTCTTAAACAAAAATTTTTTTTAAATAATTAATCAAATAAGGAATAGAGTACCTTTTTAAAAAAAAGAATTATTAAACACTGCAATAAATATATATAGAGAATTTTTTTTTCAAAAATTAATCTGAAATACTCATCCTTCTTACCTAAACAAAAACAATTTTCGGTTATTGCACTTCTGATCATCCATAGTTAAACAACCTATGGACATCATGGCTTAATACAACACTAACAGTAACACTTAAGTTAACATAAACATGTGCGGCGATATTTAATTCGTACGATCACCCGATTTTTTTTTTTTTAGCAAAATATGGATTTGAAACTTCATCTTTTCGATAAAATTTCAAGTACCAATCGTGTAACAAACATGTGTCATGCTGAGTAGTTGCATCATCAGATGCTCATAACAATCAATCATTCAATAGTCAATATACTTTCTCCCCAACGAGCAAAGATAGAAGTGCAATTACCATGACAGCCAGATTAGAGTTCCCGTGTACACACACACGTGACAAAAACCTTCTTTGTAGATCTAAAAATCCTACAAGTAAGTACTAAAAATAAAACCAGTAGCTATATAGCAGTAGTAGTAAAAAATAAATGGATTTTAAAATAAAATGTAACAACCATGCGGCATATGAAAATCAAAATACAAGTTGAGGAGTATGGGAAAAATGCAACTATCCGTTGTTAATAAGGAAGGTTCGATTTTTGAGACAAATTGAAATAAGAAGCACGATTTGTTGCTTGGGAGTCGACAAACTCACTGCTACATCTTTATCGTTTTTTTTTTTCTCTAGCATCACTAGCACTGAAAAAAAAAAAAAAAAAAAAAAAAAAAAAAGATTCCATTTTCTTTCGAGGGGTAGGGGTTTTTTAACAGTCAAATGCTTAGGGTAAAAACGGAAACGATATGTAATGTCAAACTTGAAAGACTTGTTTTGTAAACAATCTCACAATCAATTACTATCACAGAGCACTTTGATACTTTTTAGTTTTTACTGGGGTCAGGTAAATTAAGAAGTGCTACTCTTACTTCTTAGCCTACTCATTTCTTGAATTGAAAGACATCGATTTATTCCGATATTGACAACAGGATTTTCTATAGCACATAACTACGTACTTATTTCACACGTTAAGTTGTCAAAACCTCACTATTTTTTCATCATTGTTCGCATAAAAAATAAACAACAAAACAAAAAAATAAACCCTAAAAAACAAAACGAAAACCTGAGCAATTTTGTAGGACAAACCTAAATTACAACTCAAACCATATTTTGAGATCTGACATTTCTTTATTCCTTATAGGAAAAAAAAAGGGGGGGGCATCGCTAAAAAATAAATAAAATGAAAATGTTACTGTTGGGTCGTCGTTGCTTCCTGAGATTCTTTTTATGTTCAAAAACTGGACCGCTTTTCTGCATGTGCGCCTGTTTTTTTTGCGCTTTCATAGGAAGAATTTTCAAAATTCTAGGTCCCCACTTTTTTATATATTATATTTAAGCCTAAGGATTCCAATCAAACTATTTAGTTTGTTTTCAATAACTGGAAGAATTTTTTAATGAGAGAAGTTGGCTAAAAAGCAGTCTGTCAGAGGTTGTGCGAAAAATAAAAAAATACACTAAATTCGTAAAAGGATAGAGAAAAAGAAAACCTTTTAAAAAAAGTTTTAATTCAGTTTCACTCAGTTACAGTACACAGAGTCAACGTTGATTAAAACACGTTCTTCTCGATGTGAAAAGTTAATTTTTCTCCAAACTTCGAAAAAGTTCAACTGTGAAATTATGAGTTATTTGAAACTGCCATCAAGAAAAAAAATAACAAAACATTTTATAAAAAAAGTGAAAACGTTAGAGAGAAAAAATAAGAAAAATGCACTAGAGTTTAGCGTTAACAAAAAATTTTAATTTTCTCAATGTAAAGATAAAAATAGCTTTGTTTTTTTAATGATTATTTAAGAATAAGATAAACACATTTTTAATGCCTCTTAATTTTAAATTATGTGCAATTAACTTTTTAAAAATAAGATATTTTTAATAATGTTCATTAGATACACTTGAATTGAATCAAATCGATCTTTTATGAAATCGCTTTTTACGTCATAAAAAAAAATATAGTTTTTTTTTAAGTTGTGACAAATGACTTAAACAAATCGTTCTTCTGTTATTGAAAATTGAAATGTTAGAGTTTTACTTCTTACTTCAATAATCAACTGTTTTTAACGATTGATTTACTTTTTTCCTTATTGTTTAATAATTATTGTTCCGCAGTTAAGTGTATTTTATTCACATCGATATGTTGCTTTTGGAAAAGAGAAGTTTATGCGAAAAAACAATCTGTTTTTTTCTTCATAAAACGACTTCATGATTTCAACAACAGTTAAAGAAAAATCAGGAGTGATAAGAACATTTTTAGACTAGAGTATTACTATTTTTATTAGTTTTCGTCGGCAACTTGAAGAAAATAGCCAGTTGTCCTTTATTGATGGGAACGAGAACTATTGAGTGAAATTATAAATATGAGAAAATTTAAATGAGGCCAAGTGACACTTCCGCGAGTCGTTCTGTTAACAAGCATGCTAAATTTGATATTAACACTAAAAAAGTTTACAAAAAGAAGTTTTATGATCAAAAATAAAACAAGTGAGTAATTGATTTTTTTTTTTTGGTACAGCTACTGATCTTTAAAATCCTCCAATAAATAGAAAACATGTTACTCTTTCTTACCACGAATAAAAAGAAAGAAAGCAATTCAGGAGGGACATTTAAAGATATTTCCCCGGAATAAAATGATGGGATTCAGAAATAAAGGGTGTGTACCCACGACGAGGCAGAGTGAAGGAAAACAAGTTAAAAACCGATTCTTTTCAAAGCCTCAACTGAAAGTGCTTGTTAACGATGGGGGGGGGGGAAGAGCATAAAGATCTAAAGAAAAAAAAAAAATTAAATACTAATGGAAATACGTTGACAGTCAGATTTTTAAAGAACTAAAAATAATATCCCCAAAATAGTAAAGGAAAAAAAAAAGATTTTTTTTTGCACAATACCACGCTCTTTTCCTCAATGAAAACGACTTATTTTCTGTCATAAAGTAAAGAATTCAATTGAGTTGAGAAGGATAAAGTTTCATTTTGTACAGTGGAAAAGTAGATTTTTATTTAACATTTATCTATTTTGTAACTTTGTTCACCTTATTTAAAGAAATTTTAAATCCCTTCATTATTCGAGGGATTTTAAAAAGGTTCCCCCACCCCACGAAAAAGCCCAAGTTAAAAAAAACTTAATGGCAATACCAATGGATTATAATCTTGAAGTAAAAAAAAAACTAAAATAGTTAAAAAAAAAGAAAAAAAAAAGAAAAGTAGACTTAAAGAAACAAATATTTTCTATTTTAAAATAAAGAAAGGAAATGTAGATTATCAACAACTGTAAATAAAGATCAACAATTTTTCAGTGAGGCCAAAAACGTGCCAAATTTATTAGTTTTTCTTTTAAAAAATACCCAATTTCCATTTTTAAGAAAAATGGTTTTACTTCTAAATGATTAATTAATCTTTTTTTTCCTGTTGATTTTTAATTATAAAAAAAATAAATAAAAATAACAATCTAAGTCTCTCTATATTTGCAAATGCAAAGCAAACTAATGATGATGATGAGAGAGAACCGGGTTGATTTTTTTCTTACTCATTTCAAACATTTTCTGCTGATGAAGAAAGAAACTTTTTTTTTTTCAAACTTGACACTTTCCCTTCAGCTGATTCGAATAGAGAGAAAAAAAAAAGTTGGTTATTTGCATTTTGCTTCCATAAAAAGCATTTTAAGCAGAAAAATGCTCGTTTTTTACTTTTTAAACTTGGATAAAATATGTATAAAAAAATCACGTAATAAAAAGTATTATTTTTTTTTTTTTCTTCAAAGTAACAGATAAATATGGGGGTCTGCGCTGATAATGCTTAAAAAAAAAAAAAAGAGACATTTACAATACATTCTTCTTACTTATAGAGTAGTTTATTTAAAAGAAATATTGTCTCCCACATATATTTCATGTTTAAAATAAAAAGATAATACAAAAAAAACTAAAAGCTAAAATAGAATTTCAAGCCGAATTATAAAATTATGGTTTAAAAAAAAAAAAAAAAAAAAATAACGCTAAATCGTCATTTAAAGTTTTTAAGATTCATCAACAAAAACAAATCTGTGAATCAAAAAAAAAAAAAAAAAAAAAAAAAAAACTTTTTAATAAAACGATCAGAAATTAGTTTTTCAAGAAAAAGAAAATAAGCAGATTTCAGAAAGATAAATAAAAAAAAAATTAAAATTAATTTTTCTACACACAATTGAAAATAATGTTTAATTTTTTTTTTATTTTTTAAATTCTTCTTCTTCTTGTGTAAGACACAAGAAGAAGAGTGAAATTAAAGAAAAACCTATAGTCAATTAAAAATCAACCTTTATAAAAGCTCTCTAAAACCCAAGTTTAATTAAGTTTTCAAATAATTTAACATAAAACATATGTTACTGATGCAATTGCGTAAAAATAAAATAGTCCTTAATTCAAAAAAATATTTGGCATGTATTTGTTACTTTTAGTTTTCTCTATTGAAAAATGCGTAAAAATTGTCTCCATGAATGTGTGTGTGTTTGTATGCATGTGTACGTGTGTTTTGTCTTACCTTTCATAAAAGTATCTAAAGCAGAGAAAAAAGACCCCAGTGAGAAGGGACCAACACATGTCGACAGCCCGGGGATAATAGACATCTTTAGACTGACTTTCAAGATCTACCCATGAAGTACCAACAGGTAACCAAAACTTTTCATTCCAAAACCATTGTGCCATGTAATCCGTATTCATGGTGTAAAAATGAAGTAAAGAAATGTCTATTATGTATGTTGTTGTTGTTGTTGTTCGTCTTGTCGTTGCTTGAGAAAATCAGATTAGAAATACTCAACACCAAAGTGAGGACCGCCCGACCAACCGACCGGCTGCCACTTACGGCGGAAGTGAACAATACCGGAACTTTGACACTGGTGTAACTACGGAGGACCAAATGGGACATAACTCTGTCACAAAAACACTAATGACAAGTCTGACTTGTTTGTCAAGTGGAAATAGGAAACATGTAACCGACTTCTTTCATCTCTGAAAACAGTTCATTCTCTCTATCGATTTTTTTTCCTTTTGTTTTTATGTTCCTTATGGCGAAACCCTCCTTCTTCTTTCATACTTCTACATTCTTATCTGATTACCTCATAATTTATTTATTTCTACTACTGACTCTAGTGTAGTAACTTGGAAAAGAAGACCCTTTATTTTTCTTTCGTTCTGTTGATCTAGTGTTTTAATATGGATTTATTTTAGACAGCGCGCTTTCTCTCTTTGAACGTGAGAAAGAAGAATATTAAATTTTTAAATATCACTACGGTTGAAATTTTACATGTTTACTGATAAACTCGATAAAAATTATCTTTGTTAGTACACTCAAGTATTCTGAAAATAACATTTTCAAAATAAAATGGGATGAATGACAAAAAAAAACAAAAAACATAATTAGCTAACATTTCATTTCAATCAATGCATACGTTTTTCATGCACCAGTTCAGATGCGAATCTTGTTTTCTATTTAAAATGATTGCAAATAGTATTTTTTTATATTTATTGATTCAATTCAATTTAAGAACAATGTGTGTATCACTTCCTTTGAGTGTTTGAGTGTCATTTGATTTCGCCAAACTTTTGATTTGGAGTCAAATTAATTATTCAGCCGAGAATTTTAAAAAGATTGATTTGTCATTCGCTATCCGGCTATATCATATTTTATTTTTTTTTAATCAATCTCATAGTTTAAAATGGATTGAGATGTCATTCTGAAACAGCAAATTTTCTTAGTTCTGGAAACTGCTCACAATGTAATTTCCAGAAATAATGTCTGAAGCATTTATGAAAAAGGAAAGTTCACTAAATTTAAATTTAATTTTCAATAATGAATTTTTCAAATCAATAAGTTATATCTGTAAGTCACTAAACATCTTTGATTTTTTTTTTTTTTTTTTTTGTTCATTAAATGAAAATTGATTTAAATGCAAATATGCAGTCTTCATTTTTCCCATTTTTGATTTAATTCAAGCTTATTATCATTTAATTATTTTTATTGCACTGGTGTGAATTCCAAACAATAATAAAATTAAAATAAAAACATGAGTATTCTTGTTAAATAAATAATTTGTATTTACAAACATGTTCATGAAATCAAAAAGGAGTAAAAATAGTCTTTAGTTAAGTTAAAGCCCTTGGGTAGTTGGTCCACAGAAAAATCTACAGTTTAGAAAAAAATTTTATTGTTAATGAAGATTCACTGTCTTTGTTGCTGGACATGATTCACTAGCTGTTCATGTTTCTGTTGAACTCACTGACATGTTTCTTTCAGTCATGTGCAATGGGAAGACAGTTGCATCTGTGCTCTTTGAAAATCAAAATCTGTGGGTTTTATAAGAAATATTTCCCAAAAGTCGGCTTGAGAAAAATTGGATTTTAGTTTTCTCTAATTTATCAAATATTTCACATGGTGATGTTAATTTGTAACCAATAGGCACTTTGATTTAAACAGTGTGTATTGTACTGTAAAATCCTTTTGGCATGTTTGTAATATTGTCTGTTATTAGGTAAAAAATAAAGTTTGGATGTGTTTTAATATGGCATGTATGTGTTGGAAACTGTTTCTTTCATATACTGGATAATTAAATTTCAGTAAAAGACAAAATTTTCAAAGTAGTACAAAACTGCTAATATTTACAAAAAATAAATCCAACACAACTCTGAGGAGTGATAGGTGTAAACTGATTGGCAAGCATCACTGGGATGTAATGTATACCACAGATAATGATGTCACTTTTTTGAAACAAGCTTCATGGATTGGTCATCACTTGCATAAATTCTCTTCTGTGAGTAACCAAATGAAAAAAATGGATATTATTTGGTCAAGGTAATTAGGATGAGTTAATCAGATTATTTATCGTAAAAACATTTGATAATTTAGGGGAAAAAAAATGGGTAATTTGCTTTTTATGCCCCACGCTAAATATGCAATAAAAATTTGCTGAATAGTTATATTTAGGTGTAAACATATATGCTTAATTTTAAAATAAAGAAATTTTAATAAATCTACCATTTTGGAGTTATTGACAATAGAAGTTTGAACTTATTTGTGTCATGGCAGCCATTACTAGTGTTGTTTGCATATATTTGCTGTGGAATAGTCTTGATTATTGTGCATGCAATGAGTCCTCAGTTGCACAGTAATTGAATCAAGTAAGAACCATAAAAAGGCCATTAACAATGTAATTTTCCACGCAAATCTGATCAGCAGCGAATGTATGCAAACAATGCCAGTAATGGCTGCTGTGCTGTAATGAATGAGTCTGAACTTTTATTGTCGATAACTCCTAAACAGAAGATTTTATCAAAATTTTTTTGTTATTTTCCAATTAAGCATGTAAATTTACCTGTAAATATAACTATTCAGCAATTATTTATTATATATTTAGCATGAAGCTTAAAAACAAATTACCCAGTAAAATAATTGAAGAAAGTCATATTTTAATTCCCTTAGGATCTCAAAATGTAAGACGGTAGATAAATTTGATAGGAAAACAAGGCAAGTTTTTGAAAAACAAGTTAAAATTTATGTATAAGTTTAAAAAAAACAATAAATTGATAAGAAATTAGAAAAAAAATTAGCTAAATGGAAGACTTTGATAAAAATATACCAATATTCAACATATTTCTGGAAGTATCTATAAAAATAAGAATTAATTAATAAAGCACTATCTTTTGATGCTTATAAATCTACAATAGAAAGTCAGATATTTTAAACTAAAATTCCATATTTTAATAACTATTTAATATTCAGTAAGGCTCATATCAAATAATAATAATACATATCTTGAAAAGATAATGTATTTGGTAAATACTAAAATGACTGCAAGGAAGAAGTTCACAATGTTCTATTTTAAAATAAGTTTTATATTTCAAAATTAAAATGAGGCCAGAGATGGAATTTTAACTCTCTTCATTTGTACTTGAGATTGAATCAAAAAGTATCAGGACTGGTTTATAAAAAGAAAACTACAGCACATATCAATTTGACATTTAAAGTAGTCACTTTCTGATGTCACACACTTTATCCAGTGTTATTTCCACTGATAGAAGTATTCCTGGAACTTCTTTTTTGGGATGGCAAGCAGATACCTTGTTGCATTCTTTTGAATTTCCTTGATTTCTTGAAATCTTGTTCCTTTCAAGTAGGATTTCATTTTTGAAGAGGAAAAAATCACAAGGGTTGAGATTTGAGTAATATAGTGGTGGTTAGGCCTGGGGAATGTTATGCTTAACCAAAAACTGTTGCAGAAGCCATGGTTACAGATGGAACTTCTGCATTTTCTTTTCAAGCACTGCTATAAACAATGTAAGTGAGTAAGAACATTATAACCAAGTGTGTATACATGACAGAGTTCAAGGTCAATCTGTGCCAAGTAGCTTCACTCCATAATTTAGTTCTGTTACCATAGCAACAGTCCCAATATTTTTTGATCAAACCTTGTATATGAATAAATTGAGTTGTTGATTTCAGAAAGTGTTATTTCTGATAAACTTCTTCTCTGTTCATGATAGTAAGAATGGAAGTCCACCTTGAACCTTGAATCTGTCTATTTCTTTTATTCTGAAAACACTTGAAATTGATATAGTGATTGTTATCTGTGCAACTAAAGATAACATTTTCTAAGTTAAACCTTTGTTGCTTTGTTCAGAGATTACCAGAACCAGAAAACAATGTATTGTTCATATTTTGTTCTCTGAGCTTTGAGAAAGATGAAAAACTAATTTAGCTCAGTTACCTCATAGGCTAATATATATGTCAGTTTAAAAATCTATAGTCTGGATATGTTGCTAAATTAGTTTTGAAAGTGTATGTGTATATATATATATATATATATATATATATATATATATATATATATATATCTTATTTTATATGTGCAGTACTTATTGGAAAGTGTTCAATATCAGTGATAGAGCTAATATATTCAGTCATATGGATATGAGTTTGTGACCCTGTGTTTCATGCTTTTGCGATCATCAGACAAACTCTCTCTCTATATGTGTGTGTGTGTGTGTGAAGGATTTTCAAGTCTTTTTGACAATCTAGACTCTGTCAACTTTCTCCCCATACTTTCAAGAAAGAAATATCTCACTGTAATTAGTGAAAAATAGAGTAAAAAAACAGATCTATCTATCTATCTATCTATCTATCTATCTATCTATCTATCTATCTATCTATCTATCTATCTATCTATCTCAGTCTGCTTATATCTATCTATAGAGAGGAAATATCCATGTATATTCCTTATAAAAAGTAATGAAACAATATAGATTGTATGATTTTTTTTATTTAATTAACATGGGAGCACAAAGTGTCAACTAAATAAAAATCATAAACCGTATACAAAGAATACTTTTGTTGTCACTTTATATATTATATCTATCTATCTATCTATCTATCTATCTATCTATATATATATATATATATATATGATGGATTCTATCATTGTTTTCAATGTATGATAGTTCAACAGCAAATTGAACTTGCATTTGTCCTTTCAATAACTTTTAAGGCCAGCTTGAGATCCACATAACATTTTCCATATAGTACAAGGAACTTCGCCTCTTGTGAAGGCTTCAGGAATGTTTGAGTGGTGTTCAATATTCTGCTTTGTAATGCATAGATGTTCAATGTGAGACCTCTCAAAAGTTGTAATTCCTTTTATGCAAACACTCATCCACTTTACATGACCAGAAGCCATTTCTTCAAAGGACAACAGAGACATGTCAATAGAATTTAGGTTTTTCTTAAGTTTATCTATGTACCTGAACAGAGGACTTCTTACTTTCTGAAAACCATCATGCAGTTGTCTATACGTGAGGTTTTCTGGCGTTGTTTCATCACTTATGCGCACAACATGATCAGCCCAGTGAAGTTGCGATCACATTTTCATTTTTAAAACAGATCAATATTAGATATTCTCTCTTCCGGATTATGGCCACAGATTGTATGATAGCAAAACTTATGGAAGACATCACACTGGCAAATATCGTTCTGGTAAAGAGTCCAGGATTAGAAGTCAGAGAGGAGAGTACCTTTGGAGATGCAATAAATGATCTCATTATCAAGACTGGCTGAATTGTTGATTTTGCATCCAAGGTATGTTTTATTTATTTATTAATGCAGACAATAATTTTTACTATGTTACTTAAAAATTGAAAACTGAAAACAAATACCTTATAAAATATCATCATACAAAATGCAAGTGAGCTCTGAGCAGTGGCCAATTGCAAATATTCCCATCAGAAAAAGAGATGCCTCTGGGGACTACCAGACCTGTTTAAAAGCAGGTCTCTGAGAACAGCACCTGCAGTTGCGATCCAGTATGCTGCTGACTGTCACACAGAGCACTGCTGCTGCTTTCACCACCACCACCACTGCATCTCAACTTGACTGCACCTCTCAACGATCATCACCACTCTCAGGTTTGACTAACCACCTTGGCTATCCAGTTTTGACTTGATAACATCTCAACTTCTAGTCCTAATGCTCAGATTCATGACTTCTTTTAACTCTTAACACTCACAAACACTTTAGCAACCCACCACCATCACCTCAGCATAGTCAACATGTACAAAGCATTCCCTTGCAGGCATCACTGCAGCCCAGTTCAACAGAACAGCACTACCAACCACACCAATCCAATGTCACCCACTTTTCATAGAACAGGCCTACCAACAAAAACAGCCTACCACCATGACTTCTGACTCTTAATGCTTGTACCCTACTCATCAGCAAAGTCAGATTCATGACTTCTCCCAACTCTTAATGCTCACACACACCTCAGCACCTTATCACCATCACCTCAGCATAACCAAGATGCACAAGGCATTCTCTTGCAGCCATCACCGTGGCCCCATTCAACAGAACAGTCCTACTAACCATGGCAATCTAATGTCACCCTTCCTTCATAAAACAGGCCTACCAACCAACGAAAACAGCCTACCACTGTGACCTTGATCAACCAACACACACTGACCATACCCTGAGATTTCACATCAAACCTACACAAGAATTTGGTAAGCTCCTGTCGATACTCTTCCACCCAACCGTCATCCTGACAACTGGCCACTGAAATGGACATTTCACCCATCCTACAACATTTCTGTATGACATGCCAACAATAAATGTTCAAATCCTCGTTATTCCTTTCTCTCACTACCAAATGCTTAATATAACAACCCTGAATGAACTTCATGATCTTTTTAACTACTAAAATGTACTCATAGATAGATACAGACAGACAGTCACCATGTTATTTTGATTCCTATATCCACATGGTTTATGTCTCTAATATTGAGCTCTCTTCCCTAATAAATATAGCAAATTTTAAACAATATATATCTATATATGTATGTGTGGTCAAGTGGTTGGAATGTGTTCTGACCATGAAACCCTGGCCCATCATAGTTGATTTGTGAGGTAGTAAATTTTTTGATGTTATTCATCTGAAGAAACAATCTCTGCATGCAACACCATAGAAAAGTTCTTAAAATCCACACCACAGTTCAAACAAAGCTTTATAAGTGAAACTGGAGCGGCAAAACTGTTTGGAAGTTGTCAATGGTTGCCTTAAAAAGGACGTCACAAGTCAGGGTTTCATTGGATTTGTTCCAACAGTTGATCTTGTCACTTTATGTGTTCTCTCCAGAAGCTGGAACACTTTCAGGAAAAAACACAGGTTGCTTCTGGGTGTATTGAAGAAACAAGTGTGCCTGAGTGGGTGTCTACAATAGGGATTAACTAAACACCTTAGCAGATTGATGTACTTGGAAACAAGAAGTCAGCCATAATATATATATATATATATATATATATATATATATATATATGAAGAAATATAGTCTTAAGATGTGCTATATTTATGGGATAAAGGGGTCAATATCAGAGATAGAGCGTGTGTAAATATAAAAGTGAACGTTGAAGTCAACACTTAGAGGCTACAGTCTGTTTCATGCTAGATGCAGTCGTTGTGGCCTGACGATTGCATCTAGCCTGAAACAGACTGTCGCCTCCAAATGTTGACTTCTATGTTCACTTATATATATATATATATATATATATATATGATATAATGATATATAATTTTGTATAATTTTGCATATCAACAAACAGTATTTAGAAAAAAAATCTGACAAACTGGAAAGTTTTTTTGTGACATGTTTCATCCATTAGGATTTCATCAGGCTGGGCTTTGTTGATATTGCCACATCTACACATGCATATGAAACGAGAGACTACCCACTAACTCTATTATAACTATAACTGAAAATAATTTATCAAAAGGCAACATAAAATTTGTCACAACAACATCTAAAACAAAGACTTAATAAAAAACAAAAAAACAGCCAAAACTTGAAGGAGAAATTTACTCTATCAAATGCAGGAATTGCCAGAATGAAAACATTAAAGAAACAAACCTCAAAAAGTGTAAACAAGAGACTATATGAACACAAAAGGGACATTTTAAATAACAACATACAAAATGCATTGGTAGTTCACCGTAACAAAACAGACCACAATTTTAACATAGGGAATGCTGCTTTGATTAAAAGAGAAAATAATCAACTGAGACAAGTGCTTTGGTTGTTAGTTCATTCACGATAAATTTGTGTCCAGGCTCTTAAAATACTATTTACTGTAAATCCCAGGAAAACACTTGTTGCTAGCATACGGAGCACCCCATAGTGGGAACCGAAATCTAGTTACAGACAACAAAATACTCTAGGCATAAATAAACTCCAAACCCAGACCACTTCCCCTGTAATGAGATACTTCACAACATTCACCAGTCGGCAACACAAGTCCCTTATAAACAAGGTGTCTCTCGAAGGAGGACTGATATTGAAAATAAATTGAAATCCCTACTTCCAGACAAACACTTAAGAGCTGAAGATGGCTGGGTTCAGACCAGCTTGAAATAGACTATACTCATGCTGAGGTAATTTTGGTTTTTGCTGTACAAAATACATATGCTCTGTTATAATAAATACATTGAGCTCTCTGTGGATCAGTTTTAATATTCATTATTACTAGGCTCCACCTGGATTATATACCAATGGATCTATTACCTGTACTATATATATATATATATATATATATATATATATATATCGTGGCTGTCCTCTCAGTTTCGAGCGTGACCACCTCCTTTATTTCATGTCCTCAACCACCCACCCACCACTGCCCACTCCCCTCAAATTCTATGTATTCGCAGGTGACTCTTCAGGCCAGCCAAACTGTGAAAAATTCGCAAATGGCTTTTGAAACCAGCATATATATATATACACACAGACCCCACATAACATATATTTAATAAGATTTTTGGTTTATTATAAAGTTACATTTGCAGAATGTCCAGGTTTCCAAATTAAGATGCTAGTAAATTTGGAATTTTACTACTTGTCACCATTAAGGATACTTTTAAATTAATTTGGATTAACTTGGACTCTTAATAAGAAGAAATTCAATGAAAAATTTAGTAGCTCTAAATAACCCTGTATCCTGTAAAGATTGAACTCATAATATGAACAATAATTTACTGCAACTAGTCTCTTAAACAGTGGTGTAAAATAAGTATCCAGTGTATGTGTGTGTGCACTTATTTTTACCCCTTTTTAGCATGAACAGATCATGTCAATCTAATATCATCATTATCAAACTGGCTTACAACCACATCATGTTGAAACATTGGTTCCTGTACAATCACTGAAGTTAAGCAATGTTAAGCCTGGTCAGTACCTAGATGGGTGACCACTTGGGAATGTAAGCATGGATGTGTGGCTGGTGTAATGGATAATGGCTTCAAATTATTAATCAGAGAGCTGAGTTTCAATTCCAGTTGGGTTTGTTATATTCACATGTGCAAATACCATTGGGAAATGTATAAATTCACCTCTCCTCATCACTAGCTGTTGGTTAATTAGTAAAACTTGTATCACTAAATCATTATAATCTTAAAAAAAAACTATTACAATCTAAAAATATTTTCTGGCTTTAAATAACCTGCATCAAGTTGATAAACCATAGAAAATGAATGATTCAATCAAATATGAACAATAATTTACTACAATGAGTCTATCAAAAAGTGTTGGAAAATAAATATCCAATGTATGTGTTGTGTTGTGCAAAGTTCTCACAAGTACGCAGTGTAGTAAAGGAAAGATAACTCCACTCACATGTGTAGAAACCTACACACTTATATACAATCTAATTTGCATATCACCACATCTCCCAGAACCTTACAGGCTTTATGTCCTTGGTAGATCTGCTACTTTTACAAACCACTCCAGGAGGTGTACTGCTTGTCTCATAGTGATTGCCTAGATTCCTCTTTGTGGGGGGTTCTCGGTTTTACCAGATTTTCTTCATTTGAATCTAGCTTAGATATCATATTGTCGATGCCATATTGTTGTGATGTGAAAAGTTCTCACAAGTACACAGTGTAGTCAAGGAAAGATAACTCTACTCACATATGTATAAACCTACCCACTTATATACAATCTAATTTGCATATCATCACATCTCCCAGAATCTTACAGGCTTTATCCTCTGGGTAGATCTGCTATTTCTATGAACCACTCTAGGTGTACCACTTGTCTAATGGTGATTGCCTCTTTATGGGGGATCTCGGTTTTACCAGATTTTCTTCATTTGAACCTTCCTCATGTTCCTCATTATCACTAGATACACTTATTCTCTCCTCTCCTTCACTCTCAAATATTTGGTGATCATCCTGATCTTTCTCTTCTACAATAAGCTCTTCCTCCATTTCAATATCTTCTGGCTCTCTTTGCAATCTAAACTGGTATTCAAGAGCTAAGATGCCCTGTCCATTTTTTGTTAATATTGCTGTATTAAATCCTTTTTGCACTGCAAATTGTGCTTTCTCAGGATTCAAATCCTTATTCCTTTTCTACCATGTATTCTCATTTGTTGAGAAGGACATGATTCTTGGGGCTTTAATTTGCCTTCCTATCAATGCCAAGGGGCTTTGTGTTCTGCCTGCATGTGGAATGGTCCTGTAGCTTTCAATTGTTAATCTGCGCCATGCTTTTTTAAAAGGCCTTTCTGTTCAGCACTCTTTTTAATATAGAATCCTGCTCGGTTTCAAACATGAGTGACCTGTCTCTACCCAGTGTTTTCAGTACTCCAGACAATTGCCAGTGCTTTTTTTTTCACTGTTAGAGTAATTCATATCTGCTGCCATCAACCTTCTGGATAAATACAGAATAGGATGTCCCTCTTGTGATACTATCATTGCTATGCCACATTCATTAGCATCAGTAGTTAGTATGAGTTCTTTTGTCGGGTCAAATACCTTAACTACTGGCTTGTTTCTAAGTGCTTCCTTTAGCTTTTTGAAGGCCACCTCCTGTCTTTTAGTCAACTGAAATTCATTATTCTTTTTTCTCAAGTTCACTAAAGGTCCACTTATGTTGCTATATCAAGGTATATGTCTATTGTAAAAGTTAGTCAAGAAAGATTCTAACTCTTTCTTACTTTTTGTTGTACTTATTTCTGATATTTTGCTAATAAGTCTGTCATCTGGTGAGATGCCATCTTTAGATATTTGATACTCTAAGTATGAAATTTTCTTACAATTAAATTTACATTTATCTTGATTAATTCTCATGCCAGCATTGCTCAATCTGTTCAGAATCTGTTCTGTTTTATTCTTTAGCTCCTCGTCACTATGAGCAACAAGACCTATGTCATCCTGATAGACAATGATGTTTTTTTACTCCTTCCAACACTTTCTCAATAGCTTTTTGGAATATGTGGCTGGATGTTTTAATTCCCAATGGCAGACAAGTACATCTTACAAGACCTATAGGAGTGTTTATTATGGTGACTTCTTGAAAATGGACATCAATTTTAATCTGAGTATACACAGATTCCAGATCAATCTTGGCAAAAGATTTCATGCCCACAAACTCATGACAGGCATTTTCAATATTTGGTAATGGGAAGGAGTCTAAACATATCTGGTGATTTACACTAACTTTGTAGCTACCATAAATTCTTAAATTTCCATTGGTTTTGCATATGGCCACAATTGGAGAAGCCCAATTGCTACCACCCTGGCTGTAATTGGAGAAGCCCAATTGCTACCTCCTCCAGTATTCCATGTTCAATCATTTCATTAAGTTTCCCCATAACCACAGCTAGAACCGGAACTTTACAAGATTGAAAATATACTGGTTGGCTATTCTCTTGTAGTCCTTTAAAAGTTCAATCTCAAGTTCTTCTAGTTTCATGCAATTAACTAACTTTGATGTATCTATTCTTAATACGTCAACCCCCCAGGAGACCATGATCTTTTATGCACCCCACAACTATGATTGATATTACCTTGAATCGAGTTTTAATCTCGAACACTCCCTCAAAACATCCAAGTGTTTTAATGACTGACTTGTCAAATAGTTTAAATTGCAGATTTGTCCTTCTTAATTTCAGTTTTCCCATTTTGTCCCCCAAATTCTTGTGTATTAACTTTACATCACTACCCATATCCACTTGCATTAATACAGTTATTCCATTTATTTTTACCTTTTTTCTACTCTTATCTCATACTTTTACTTCATAAATTTCAGTATTTCTCGTCAGAGGATCTATCTTCTCCACTTCTACTGGTTTTTTTTATATTTGCATACTGACTGGAAATGGTTTTTCTTCTTGCACTTAAAATTCATCTTTCCAAAAGTCAGGCATTTATACTTGTTCATCTCATGTTTTTTCTCGCAAAAACAACATTTATGTAAACTCTTCATAGTACTGTATGTCACCACATTAGTCTTAGAGGTATTAAATCTCTGAATTAACTCTAGCTACTGTAAAAATTCAAAACTTATTTCAATATTCATGTTCTGGACTTGAAGCTGTTCCAAAATTTTGTACTTACTCAAGACATCATACTATCTTTCAATTAATCTTAACTGTATTAATTCTTCTTCATCAGTCATGTACCCAACTTTTCGAATTCACAGTACCTTGATGCTTCTTTTAGCCTGTGAATGTACTGTCTAATGGTTTCATTCAGGTTTTTGCTTGATCTCAAGGAACTTCAAAAGAGAAGATGAGTTTATATCTATCTATCTATCTATCTATCTATCTATCTATCTATATATATATATATATATATAACTGGGTAGAAATAACTGAAGATAATTGTGCCAAAGTGGTATTAGAAGTTTCAAAATCAGTTGTGTTGACTGTCTAAGAGATGAAAGAAAATGACAAAAAGCATCAGCAAATGTTCCTTTTGCTATGTCCCAAGATCCTTGCTGTTGTACAATATGTGGACTTGTATGTATGTAGGTCACTATATATAATATTAAAATAGTAGTAAAAGCATTCAGTATTTATCAAAGCTCAACTAAGAGTTTCATAATTTTTTAATTACTTATTGGGACTCTGAATAAGAATCTGTTATGTCTATTTAATTATTTAATTTACTTGTCTATTTTATTAATTATTATAATTCTAGTCTTAAATTCAGCACTTTATTAGCAGAAATTTTGTTAGATTTGGTATATCTTAAATGATATAATTTTACGTATATTATTTGCTAGTATTTATAGCTATTTTTTATTATATATATATATATATATATATATATATATATATATATATATATACACACACACACACACATATATATATGTATACAGGGAGGTTGAATAAGTGATCATACAGCAAACAAATGCTTATTCTCACTTATAGCAAACGAAAACCTCGAATAACAATGTTGTATATTTATTTTGGGGCATAGAATCAGAATCTGCAATTTAAAATTAGAAATTCATCGATAAGTGATAGTTATGCACATTTTTATCTTTCGAATAGTGAAAAAGTGTTCGTATAGTATCAATTTTTGCAATATAATACAGTAGATTTTGGTTGTACTTCAAAGTAGAAGATTCTAAACTGTTCTAGAATATTCTCAGTAACTCTATTGCAACATTCAGTTCAAAATTGGATCATTCTGCAGTCACTGATAACAGTTCTAATAATGGCTAGATGTAAGGAAATCACTTGTGCTCAAAAAGAGCTAATTATTAAGCTATAGAACAATGGAAAAAGTTACAGAAACATCTCCAGTAACACAAACATACCTTTTCAACAATTGGTTCATTTATTGCAAGATTTAAAAGACGTTATACTGTTGAGAACAAAGTCAGACCCTGTGCTTCCAGGAAGATCTCTCCCAGATTACGAAGAAAGTTGATGTGACAGGTCCAAAATAACCCAATGGCCATCAGATAAGACTTTCAGAATGATCTGAGTTTGTCAGGAGTTAATGTAACTAAGCAAACGATTAGTAATGAACTACACAGAGATGGTATAAAGTTGCGCTCCTCAAGAAAGACACCACTCCTTCTGAAATGGTATAGAGATGCCAGGTTGAAATTTGCAACAGAACATAAAGATAAGGAAAATTCTTATTGGGAAAGATTTCTTTGGACAGATGAGAGTAAAATTGAGTTGTTCGGTTGCAATCCCTGAATCATGTATGGAGGAAAGACGGCAAAGTATATGCACCCAAGAACACCATACCAACTGTCAAATTTGGTGGGGGTAGTATCATGGTTTGGGGCTGCTTTTTGATGTGAGGTGTTGGCAAACTAGCAATAATAGATGGTAGAATGAATGCAGAAAAATAACAAATCCTAAGCGAAAATTTATCACTTTCTTTAGAGAATCTTGGGCTTTCTCCTGATTGGATCTTCCAGCAAGACAATGATCCCAAGCATACTGCTAAGAGTACAAAGAATTGGCTTGCTAATAACAACATTAACATCTTACAATAGCCCAGTCAGTTGCCGGATTTGAATCTAATAGAGAAGTTATGTCAGTTTTTGAAAAATAAGATCCATGATAGAGGTCCAACAAACATCAAAAACCTGAAAACAATTACTCAGGAAGAATGGGGCAAAATACCTACTAAAGTATGCAAATTGTTAATTAAAGACTACAGGAAGAGATTGGTTGCTATTGAACTTAATAAAGGCTTTGCTACAAGATATTAAATGGAGAAAACATGTTTTTGTTCTGCTGTAGATATATTCCTATTTTGTTAATTTAATATGTTACAAATAAAAATATGAAATATTTTCATGTATATGATCACTTATTCAACTCCACTGTATATATATATAAAACTATTGCACACACACACACATATATATATATATATATATATATATATATATATATATATATATATATATATATATATATAGTGTATTGGGGCAGCAGATCATTACTTAAACATATATTATTAAACATAACAGACAATGAATGTCTGTTATGTTTGATCAAGAGCTGTTCTAATGTTTGAATGTTTGCTTTAATTTATGGTGAAAATAAAGACAAAAATTGTCCAACATTTTGATATATATTTTTTTAAGTTGGTTGTAAGCCATCATCAGAGTGGTTATACAGACATGAAACAAGGATATCTACCATCAAAGATGATATTTTATTTTGACATAGAAAATTGCTATGTGGCAATAATGCTCGCAGAATAGCAAACAACTAAGTTCAAGCTGTGGTTCTATGGTGTCATACCATGTGATAGACTGAAGTATTACAATAGAACCAATATCTCGATCTAATGTAATGTGTTATGACTAATTTTAAATGTAATTTTGTTGAGTGTGGGTTGCTTTTGTTGAGTGTGGGTAGCCTCCAATATCTGAATGGAATTATAAACACTCCTTTAATAAAAGAAGCCACACAACCAAAAAATGACAGCAGTATTGTTATCCTTCTAGATTTCTGAGATGAGGTATTATGTACACTATTTACATTATTCGGACTATTGTCCTCATCTTTGTCGGCATATTTATTATGTTTCAGCCGTTGTATGCTCCGGCCTTCTTCAGGTGGTTGGAATGTCAAACTGAACCCTTCATTTCACTCACTGGGGTACTCTGTTCTAGATCCATGTGCCATGTCTAATGGATGTCAGTTATCAGTTATTTCCTGTTCCCCTCTCCAAGTTCTCTATGCTTGGTCGGCTCAAAAGTTTTTTGTGGCAACTACCCTGGGTATATGGTAGTAGCCCCCCACCCCCAAAAAACTGGGATAGGTTGGCACAAAAGGAGGGCAACAACATTCAGAAAACAGTCTGCCTGCCCTATGTGAAGGGGTTATTGGAGAAAATACAAAGGATCTGCAGTCCATATAATATCAGGACAATCTTCAGAAGCCGGACGACACTTCGCAGATATCTCTCCTGAGTAAGACCCCCCCCATAGAGGAGAACATGACTAAAGACTGTGTGTACACTGTCCCATACAGCTGCAGAAAGAAATATACAGGGGAGACAGGCTGCCTCCTTAAGACTTCAAGAACACCAGAAAGCTGTAACACAAGGGGAAGTGGAAAAATCAGGTGTGGCTGAGCAGATATGGAGTGAAAAGGGAGATCACCACTCTCTGTGGGATCAGGTTGAGACAAAGAACATCATTGGAAAATTCATAAACTTAAGGAATCAGCACATATGCTAGGCCACAAAAATCTCCTGAGCTGACCAAGCATAGAAATGAATACAATATGGGAACCAGTAATAAGGAGTGCCAGAGAAAAGCAATAATAACAACAAAAATTGCAATATGAGCTCTGGTAAAAACATGAAATGATAACAGCAAAAATTGCAATATGCGCACTGGTAAAAATTGGTTGCTGAAGACATTAGGTTTATAATATCCAGAAATTCATACACAGATGTCCACAAGGAGACACGAGTACCTCTTAAAATTACAGGCCATTTTGGACGATTATAATGAATTTAAAAAGTTAACCCCCCACCCCCAACTTAAAACCATATCAATAAACTTATTAATGTTAACAATGCTGACACAAGATCCTATAAACTTCAAAAGATTATAGGTGACTGTCAACCAGTCTACCTTTATGGAAATGTAAAAATCCATAAAAAAGATCATCCCCTCTGACCTATCATTTCACAAATACCTACACCAGTATATTAACTTTCAAAAGCCCTTAATAAATTAATTACTCCCTACATCCCAAGTAAATATTATATTAACTCCACAAATTAATTTTTACAAATTCTTCATGCTGTAAAACCAAACAACCAAATAATAACATCTTTGGATATACAAAATTTATTTACTAATATTCCTGTCCATGAAATGATTGGCATCATTATCTGTGATGTATACAATCACCCTTCTCTCACACCTATCAATATTAAACCCACTATTTAAAAAAAAAAATATTATTAGCTTGTACCACTCAAGTACCTTCTCATGACTCCCTAGGTAATATTTATACTCAAATATACGGTATTGCAATGAGATCTCCTGTAGGCCTTCTTTTTTCTAATTATTATATGGCACATTTAGAAAATAAAATACTTAATGACACTAATAAACCCCTTATATATGTTAGATATATAGATGACATTTTCGTTTTTTCTAAAAATATTGATCAAATTACACAGCTTAAGAACAAATTTGAAAGTCACTCCATCCTCAAATTTATGTTAGAACTTAATATTAATAATAAAATTCCATTCCTTGATGTATTTATTGATTTCAGCAAACATAAATTTACTACTTTTCTATATAGGAAACCCACAAGCATTAACTCATGTCTTCTTAATTATAATAGTGAATGCCCCCAACGATATAAGTTAGCTGTAATAAAAAACTTAATCCAACACACACAAATTATATCTTCTTCCAAAATCATATTCTATAAAAAATTACATAACATTAAACAAACACTTGTTAATAATAGATTCCTAATTCCATCATTGATCAACAAATTAAAATGTATCTCAATAAACTTAATAATACCTCTAACAAAATTGATAATATTAATAATAATATTGTACATCAAAATAAACATAGCACTATTTACTTAAACTATTGTAACCAAATGTATAATAATTACAAACATGATGAAACAACATTCAAAAACATAATAGTTAGAAATGTTAAACCCATTAATAATAATAAACGAGTTAAGCTTATCATTATATCATAAAAAATTTAAAACAATTGACACCATAGTCTCTAATAAACCTACGACCACACAATTAAATTCTTCACAAAGAAACAAATGTAGTGTATCAATTTACATGCCCATTCAGAGATTGTATCTCTGATTCTAAAAATAAACCCATTACATATATTGGTTTTATTACAACCATGCTCTCCCGTAGACTTACCTGTCACCTTTCTGATTTTAATTCTATTAAACAACATTTCTTAGAAAAACATAGCCATGTACATAATATTAGACAGATATTAGTTAATAACACAATAATACTCACACATAAACAGAAAAAAGAAACTTCACATATTGGAGGACATCTACATTAAAATGAAGCAATCTACACTCAATAAAATTACATTTGAAACTAGTCACAACACATTACATTTCTTCTAGACATTGGTTCTGTTGTAATACTTCGGTCTATCGTGTGGTATGATGTCATAGAACCACATCTTGAACTTACGATCTGTGTCTGCTATTCCATGACTTATTGTCACATAGCAATTTTCTATGTTAAAATAACAAAATATCATCTTTGATGGTGGATATCTTTGTTTAATGGCTGTATAACCACTCCGAGGATGGCTCGTGTGAGCCGAAAGCTTATGACCAACTTAATAAAAAAATATCCAAATGTTGTACAATTTTTGTCTTTATTTTCACCAGAAATTAAAGCAAACATTCGAACATTAAAACAATTCATGATCAAGCATAATAGACAGTCTGTTATATTTAATAATATATGTTTATTATATATATATATATATATATATATATATATATATATATTGTTATCCACAGACTGACTGTTTTGCTGCTTCACAGATCATAAGTGTGGCTAGACATTCGATTGCTTCAAGCCAAGAGTGAAACCCGACCGATTTGGTATCAGTTGTAGATTCTAACCCCAAGGCTATCGATGCCCAGCAGGCAGAAAGGTGAATTTTTGCATATCTATTTCATAATAAACATGCCAGTGACCTAGAGAACTCAATCCAGTTTGGAGAGTCTTGTATTATCAGCAGTAATAGCAACTCTTTAGAAATTCACTCTTTTCTCCCCACAGTGCTTGAATGAATTAATTATTTTTCGGGAGCTAATATTGTCATCCACAGACAGACTGTTTCACAGCTCATCAGTGTGGCTAGACATCTGATCACTTCAAGCTGGAATCAAAACCTGACTAATTTGGTATCAGTCAGAGATTCTAACTTTTAGGCTATTAATGACCTTCAGGAAGAAAGGTGAATTTTTGCGTATTTATTTTATCATAAACACATCAGTGACTGAGAGAACTCAATCCAGTTTATATATATATATATATATATATATATATATATATATATATATATACCAGGTGTAACAGCAAAATTGTTCAAATTGTGTAAAAAAACACTGTCTGCTTGTTAGATTAAGCTTTCAACCATTGTATCTTAGAAATGATTAAAGATATCTTACTGGAATTCTCTGAGGTTTTTATAACACTAATGTGCTCTGAGCAATAAGAATGTATAATTACTCTCCAATCTTAACAGAAGAATCATGATGAAAGCGATCATAAATTAAAATGATATGTTGATCATTAATTAATCTTAGCTAAGGATCAGATGCTCATGAAGGATTGAAATTAAGTTCAAATAGATATATATATTCCAGGATCATTTTCCAACTTGTTCAAGATGAACTTTGCCCTATCTAACCTTCTAACTTTCTATCCGGGAGTAGCAAGATGCCTCACAGGTTTTACGTATGATTTCATTTTCAAGTCTTTTTTCACAGCTCTTTGGGCTGTCATAGCTGAAACTCCTCTCTCACATGCTAAACGTTTTATGGATTGAGTTGGATCTTTTCTAATTGATCTCTTTAGCTTTAAGTTGAAATGATGATCACTCTTTCTGTTGTGATCTCCTGATCCTGTTTTCCTCTCTACTGTTCCTTCTTTTTAAAACTTATTCACTATTCTCTTGATGGTTCTTAAATGGACTTTGAAAATGGAAGCCAGAGTATGTATGTTGGTACCATTACTGAAGGTTTGAATGATCTTTTTCCTCTCCCCATTGCTCATTTGGGGAGACAGTGGAGCTGACACAATATTATTTTAACTTGTTCTCTTTCTGTTTGAATAACTCAAAGGGTTTTTCAGTTATTCCTATGATAAATGGTGTCAAGATGGCTAAATGTCTTATCTGAAAACCTGGAAAAAAGAAACTCAATTAGTTTAGTGGTTTTGAGATATTAAACATTTTGTGGGATGGATAATTATGTTGTTAGATGATTTGGACAATTTTGTTGTTATACCAGGTATATAAAACTATTGTATATATATATATATATATATATATATATATATATATATATATATATATATATATATAAAAGGAAGCGGTTATAGTAGTTCAAACAAAGAAAAAGTGTGCATATTAAAAAGAAGAGAGAAACTGCAAACATTTTTGGTTGTAATATGGATTTAAAAAAAAAATATTATGCTTTATTTTCCATAATTATGCTACAGGTGTTTCTGGTCTCATGACCGTCATCAAGCAAAGGGTGGAGATTTCCCCATATTATTAAAAATAATTAATTTTTTTATGTTTTTCGATGTTAAATATTCTCGATATGAGACATTCTCTTTTTTATGTGTTAGTGACCCCAAATGTCTTTCTTGAACTGGCAGTGAAAAGTTCTGCGTGAAGGGTTATAAAACAATTAAGATTGGTTCGAGAAATGGTGAAGGAGTTATTGGCATTCTTATCTTTTAATGACCCCTGTGTGTTCTTAGATTTATTTCCATTTTCATGTGTTTTTGTCAGCATGCATGTATATATGAGTATAATCCCTCTCCAAACATACACACTGTCTCACTATGAGGAATTAGTAAACACATTTGTACACATACACACATATACACACACAAACCATTCCATTACAAGGAATCAGTACATGCACATATACGTACATACACATACACATACTTCCCAAGTTACATGGAATTAATATACACACAGATGCATACATACACACATACATACATACATACATACATACACACACACATACTTCCTAAATTGTGTGGGGTTTGTGTGTGTGCCCATGAGTAGTTCCCCTGCTTTTGTCAATATGTGTATATATATACTCATGCTTCACAGATATCCGCATGTGAGTGTGCATGCATGCATGTGAGTGGTTTCATCACTGTATTTGGTCACTATGTGTGCATGTTGTGTGCTTTTGCGTGTGGGGTTATGATCTATTTAGTTCTGGTTTAAATTTGTTTATCAATTTTTTTCTTGTATTTGTAGGTAAGAATAATTGTCTGTCTGATATATTGGCATAATTTTAAATTTACCCTGGTTACATTTGAAGATGTGTTGTGATACAAAAAATTTTCTGTTGTCTGGTAATTTTATGTTGCTTTTGTGTTGGGAAACCCTGTTGTTCAGTTGTTGGCTGATACCTATATATGGCGTTTTGTGCATTTGAGTACATAAATCACATTTTTGGAGTTGCAGTTTAAGTTTTTATTTATTATGAATGTTGTTTTGGGGTTTTTAAAATTGTAGGAGTTTCCTTCTATAATGGTTGCACAAACCCCACATCTTTTTTTGTTGCATCTTGTAACTCCCTGTATTGTGTGTTGGTTAAATTTAGATGAGGTTAATATGTGTTTTAGGTTCTTAGATTGGTGTTTGCTTTTAATTATTTTGGTTGTTTTTAGTATATTTTTCAGTTTATTATTCTTGCTAAGTAGTTCTAGATTTTTTGTAATTTCTGTGAATAATTCTGGATTGTTTTTGTTGTCTGCTGAGACATATGCTAGACTTTATTCGATGTTACATTTCTTTTTATTTCTAAGTTGGTCTAGAGGAATTTTTTTGCAAGTTCAAAACCTTTGTTTATTAGTGTTGTGGGGGGGTAGCCTCGTTTTTTTTAGAGTTTTATGTAGTTCTTTTAGGTAGGTTTTTTGGATATATATATATATAACCATTAAATATATATACATACACAAATATATATGTGTGTGTGTGTATTTAATGTAGGTACTTTTAAAGAATCATTAAAAAATTAGCATACATCATGAAAAAATGCCAAAACATAATAAAAACAAAATTTTATTGTCAAAATCTTTAAGAGGAAGGATCAAAAGATTTTTTTATCCATTTTAGAACCTTGAAAATTTTGGCTAAAAATCTAGTTTGTCAACCTGGGACCATAAATTAATATGAGAAATTTAAGTGTCTTTTTGTAGAGGTACCTAATTTAATGTTTTAAATGGTACCTAATTTACTGGTTTAAATGGTACTTAATTTAATGGTTTTAAAAAGTGTTGGATTGACCAAGAATGTTCAGAATATGTATCTATATACTGAACTGTGTCTGTACTTAGACACAAGTAACCATATATTCACTTCAAAGACAAGTAATCATATTCTTCAATAGGATTCTGTTTTATTGAACCTTTTTACATTCATAGAACATTTATTCAGATTTAAGATATTGTATCTAGAAACTGTTACAGAAAGTGTGCAAATTTTAATTTCATCAAAGCAAGTTTTAAACAAACATATGCAGTGTAAAAGGAATTTTTTTCTTAAACTGTGTAATTTGTACAAATTGAAACACTTTTTATTAATTGGCCTAAATATTAAGAATTGGGGAGTGCTGTAAGATTTGTATAATTTAATACTTCATCTAAAGAAATTTCTCTCATAAAAATACTGTAATTGTTAGGCACATTTAAGGAAGGTATGTTGGTAGGTAGATACTGACATACATATTAATATAGCTATTGACAAAGCTTAGTTCAACACAAAGATAAATCATGTGAAATGGCTTAGGAAGATTGCGATATGCTAATCTTTCAGATGGAAAGGGCTTACCTGCATACCTTGTAAATGAGTTTTCTGTCTGGAACACTGTCAATAATGAGAAATATATAATTTTCTCATCTATCAAACAGGCTAAGGTATATTCATATAGAAACAGTGGCCTCTAGTTTTTTATTTTCAAAGAGGTTAATGTGTTAAGTCTTGCTTTATGACACCTACCCAAACATTCATATTGTGAAACATGAAACAAGCTTTTTAGCTGTGGCTCACTGGAAAGTGTTCATTAAACTAATATAATACATAAACTTAAGCCTTGATCTCCCAAACCCAGCAGAAGTAAGGCTTCAAGTATGCTAGTGTTGTGTTCAATCTGACAGGAACAATGAATGTAGAGTCAGAAGAATATATTTCCTGCCAAATTATCTGATTTTGGATGATAAAAGAATATGTTTTTAATAAAGCCATTATATCATTACTCATAAGTCAAGTTAATATATATCAATGTAACAATAAGTTGCCATCAAATGGCTTTCAGTCCAAATGTAACTGCATTAGTCAGTTGTTGGAATGTTTCAATGATTAAACTGAGAACTACAATAACTGTATGGAAACTGATGGGACCTACTTAGACTTTACCAAAGCTTTTGATCCATTGCTTCATCAAAGTTCAAGTTGATGTAAGCAGGTATTCATGGCAAAATTCTAAGCTGGATTAAATAATTTCTCCTTTCATGAAGACAATGAGTTGTCCTGCAAGATGGTTTATCTTCTTGGCGTAAAATCATTAATAGTGTCTCACAAGTCTCCATTTTGGGGACAATCCTGTCCTTGATCTATGTAAATGACATCCTGGATATGATCAAATCCACTGCTAAATTAGTCAACAGCCATCCAACACAATGGGCTAGACTGGGCTCCAAAGTTATGGATCTATAGCGAAGAAAACGGCGACTTACCTCGTCAAACCAAGCGACAGCGTGTCGCATGTATTCTACGATGGAAAAAGTGTCGAAAAAAGAAAACTACTTACCAAACAGAGGGGCACGTATTCCGCATAACATACTGAAAATGGAATAATTGAATTAAAGAAAAAAAACAAGTCAGTCTCAGGAGTCGCTATAAAAGTATTTTTATATGCAAATTACAGAAAATCCTATCCCAGCTGTCGATGAATGGAAGAAATAGGTTCTGCCGATAAAAGCAGTTGGTGTTCTCAATTCGGCATGAAAAAATTTGGGCATTTTTGGTTTCGGCGTTTGTCAGAGAGTGAGTTATTTTTCTGACTGGTTACACGCATTGTGATTTAAAATAGTACCGGCGAATCAAGTTTTCAGCATTTCTTTCTGCCCACGATATTTGAGTCTGGACTTACAGTGATTCTTCTTTGTCTTGTGGAAGTAATCTGCGACAAATACTTCCTTTGCTTTCAGAACGCTTACAGGATCTAACCAGCATGATGATGTCACAGCATCACTAGGTGGAAGGCCTTCCTAGACTGAAGTCAACAGGCTGGGTGAAGGGTCTCCCAGATAGAATCAATAGTTATGTGTCCATGACTCAGGGCAATCTTCAAGTTGGAGTATATTGGCGGTAGTTTAATATGTAAAGAGATGGGCTCCACTAGGTCTTCTTGTCCAAGACACTCTACACATGAATAAGTACCTTTCTAGCTTTTAAACCAGATATGTGGAGGTGCTATACAACAACCCTATGGTCACACTCTGTCATTGGACTGATGATGATGATGATGACGACAACGACAACAACAAAATAATGTTATTCATGGAATTTAATTCAACTGCAAATGAAAAATGGTCAGGCATCTCAAATAGTTATATATATATATATATAACATCAAAATTTGAGAAATTAATTTAAATTTTTATTCTTGTTGAAACATATCTGCCTTTATCTAGAATTCATAAATGTTCTTTTTGACAGGAAGGCAATAAGTTAATAAGTTTACATGTCTATGTGTCAATTTATTACTGCTTCCCAGTACATATATTTGTTCATATATTTATATACATATGTACATCTGTGTTTGATACTTTCCCTTGACATGGCTATAGATTTTATGCATCACTGGTTAAAAAACAACTAGTGGCTCAGTTAGTTCATCAGAGAAAGATTGCTCCTTTGATAGTTGATTCAGTCTAATGCTTGGATTAATTTTGTAAATGTGTAACACTTTTATCATTTTTTAAAAACAATCAGACACAAGTTTTTGTTGTGGGTAGGTTTCACCCTAACTAGCTGTGAATTAAGAATTTATGATTCCATGTCATTGTTGAAGTCAGAGAGGCAAGTCAGAACTGGTATAAAAGTAGAATATTTCCAATGATATTAGTTCTACTTTTAAGCAAGGATAGATCTATATCAATATATCTATCAAAGTCTATACATATCTATTTCATACTGTTTGTACGTATATTCTATTTTATAAATAAATATATCTATATATAGATGGTAGGCATATAAAAGTACACATTGAGGTCAACACTGATTAGTGACTGTCTTTTTTTATGCTTAAACGCAAACTTCAGGCCACTTGGTGTTGGTTATCAATGGTCACTCATATTTATACACACTCTATTCTGGATATTGAGCACTTTTACCCTGTAATTATAGCATACCTTAAAACTATATTTTATCACACACACATGCATACACGCATGCACATGCACACACACACAGACACAAAATTAGGAGATCAGCTGATTTTGCTACAATGGCTTCAACATTTTGGTATCTTCAGGCAATTCCAATCAATTGATTTCGTAATACTTTATTTTTTTTAAATCAATGAATGCTTTATTATTTTATTTATTTATTTTTTTTTTAAGCATTTCACCCCAAGCAAGGCGGGAAGCCACTAGGATGCAAGGGGTTACAGAAAATTTAGAGCAAGATCAGATAGGAGTGATAGAAGGAAGGATGAGGGTAGTGGATAGATCATGGCAACTGGAGATGTCGATTGACATTACACTTGAATAGCTGGAGATTATAGCTCACAGGGAAACAGGAATAGGAAAGGGAGTTCCACAGGCGAGATGTGCGAGACATGAAGCTATTAGTGTAGAAGAGATGGCTACATTTAGGAGTTTCGACAGTGAAGGGGTGAGAGCGGGATGCCAGCCTCGTAAGGCGCTGGTACTCATGACGTCTGGGAACCAGCGAATGCAGCTCCTCGAAGCAATTTCCATGAAAGTATTTGTAGAACAGACAGAGGGAGGCGACAGCGCGTCTGTGAGAAAGTGACTTTAGACAAGACGCCAGGGCAGGGCCAACTACATTGCATATCCGCCTCTGGAGCCTATCAAGAACCCCGAGGAAAACAGAAGGGGCACCAGACCATATATGGCAGCAATACTCCATGCAAGGGCGAATTGTTGATTTGTAGATATGGAGGATCGACTCCGGGGAGAAAAACTTCCTGGCGTGGCTCAGGGAGCCAACTTTCCTTGCAGTGGACGAGGCAATTAACTCAATGTATTTATTCCATCTCAGGTCAGCAGTCAACGTGAGACCGAGAAGCCACAGAGAGTTGCTCTCAAGAAGTTGAGTGTCAGACATTCTAATGGAGGGAAGGGAAGGATCTCTGTGGTGATTAATAGAGAGCAGTTTTGTCTTAGAAGCGTTAAAGTTGACCAGCCAATTCGTGCCCCAGTTCACAATCGATTGGAGGTCCTTTTTGAGACGCATGGCCAGGCGAGTTTTGTCAGCGAGACTAGATTTGTTTTTGAGGCAGGAATAAATTGTGGTGTCATCCGCGTATATGCCAACTTAGGAAGTTATTGCGTCAGGGAGGTCATTTATGTAGATAAGGAATAGAGTGGGGCCTAGGATGGAGCCTTGAGGAACACCTGCGTTCGTGGGATAGGAACTGGAGGAGAATCCATTGAGAATGACCTTCAATTTACGGTTTGACAGGAATGATCGTATTAGGTTATTTAAAAATAAATAAATAAATGCATGATGTGAAGTGTGATAGAATGGAGGAGGAGAGAAGCAATGGTATTGGAAATATATATACATTCTTTTCAACCTAGTTCATATGTACTCAAAAGGATCTTTTTAGTGTGTATGCAATGAGTCATGATTTCCAATCTCATTCAAAAGCTTTTTTGTTTTGGAAATGTTATTATTGCTAACTTTTCTTGTTGACAAAGGTTGCAAATATTACTATGATTGTTGTAAGGTTTTATACATGGATTGAGTACTTTTTAATACTACTGTTTCCTAGTCTCATTCAACTCTGACCATTAACTTTATTATTATCTGTCTATATTTCTGAGATGAGGTATTATGTACACTATTTACATTATTTGGACTATGTGTGTGTGTGTGTGTGTGTATGTGTGTGTGTAGTTTAGTTTTAGCCAACATGTTTCCTCCAATGTGGAATTATTCAAGGCAAAAAACGAAATGAATTTATTGAAACAAAGTATCTATAAACAACAACAGACAAAATGTTGTTAGCAATTAGAAGAATTTAGAAACTCTATTGTATATTCATATGGTCAACTGAAAAATTGCATCAATTACTTTGTTTGAAGAGAATATTTTCATGTGTAAAAATATTGTTTGTATTGTTGTGTTGACGGATTTAACTGTTTTCTTTTGACTTCTTGATATATTTGTCATGTATGTTGGCTTGGGAGAGTAGTGATTCTGTTAGGAAAGGTGATATTGGGAAAAACCTGAGTGTAGATTAATATTTGGATAGTAGTGAATGGCAGAACTCTCAAGGATTTTCCTTCTGAGTAAATTATTTTCTATTTTTATGAGTGTAGCATTTATAAAATCAAAATTGTGGATGAATTTATTTCTATATATGACTAATTCATTTGTTGAATTGTTATTTATGATGTCTCTTTTGTGCTCATAGATTTGTTTTTTAGATTTGCATTTGGACAATCAAAAAGATTATTAATGTTAACTGATGTTTTAGTTCATTACAACCCTAAATTTAAACTTATAATGACTGTAGATGCATCCTCAGTTGGTATCTGGGCAGTTTTGTCACATGTTATGGCAGATGGAAGGGAAAAAAACTATTTACTTTGCCTTGAGAATATTATCAAAAGCAGAACAGAATTATGTAGAGATGATGTTAAGGACTAGCAGTAATTTTTGGAATGAGTAAATTTCATAAATACATTTATGGCCAGCAGGTTACAATTATTATTGATCATAAGCCCTTGTTTGGGCTTTTAAAAGAGGACAATGATATCACATACAGTAAGTGATAGAGTACAGCAATGGGCATTGATATTCTCAAACTATCACTATCAGCTTGTATACAAACCCAGTTCAAAGATTCCAAATACAGATGGGCTATGTTGATTGCTGGTGGATGACTATTTTAAACCATTATCTTGACTGAAGGAAGTGATACTCATTATGACAGCTTTAGATTCAACACCTGTCATGGAGAAAACTTGCTTTGCATACATCCAGGGATCCGAGGATATCTCAAGTGTGTAAGTGGATCATGCAGGGATGACAAGGTGTTTGCACTAGAAACATTCTAAAAACAAATGCTTAATTTCCTCAAAAGTTCCATCACTTGGCTTCTGCGGTGCATATAAATCTTCCAAGAGTCTGTACATCTTTTTACCTATGGTGCTGAGTAAGATAGCTCTACATTTTATCTCGGCTTGCTGGCTGTGGACTATGCAGTTTGTTAAGCAAAACTATTTCAAATGGTCCAAGTACAACAAAATATTTCCAGATCCAATGCAGAATTCTTCAAAATGTCTGAGTGTTGACATATTTTCATGAAAAAAATCTCTCCTCATTGCAATGGTGTCTGTAGTAACAACAACAATGCAGTTTCAGCTTGGTGCCTTTTGTCTGCTGAAGTGATACTACAGCTCTTTTATTCACACATAAACAATATGGTACTTCCATGTCTAAACAATAGCTGAAACAGTGCTTCCATTTCCTTAGTTCCTAGTTCCAACATATATATATATATATATATATATATATATATATAATGTCACTGTAGCTTCACAATTCCAACAAATGGGCCACAGCATTGATACATGTATCCTTTTAGCGTTTTCATTTAAATGCCAGCAAGAATGCTGAAAGTCAGAATTAAAATACATAAAAATAAATTGAAACAAACTAGGTTTAAATAGGAATTTTTAGCCATACTTAATGAATACATTTTTCATAAAAATCCATTTACAAACCTTTTAAAATCTTAATCATAACAAACAGCTAGCCTTAAACTACTAGATTTCCTCAGTAATATAACACATGAGCTAAACCCCCCCACAAACACAAAAAAGTCCAACTTTATTTTATTTCTTATTTTAACCTAGGCATATCCAAAAATTCCGATTTTTTATTTGGTCTAAACACCTAATAATATACAATAAAGATTATTTTTATTATAATTATTACTATTATCTATTTATCTCTCAAATTTCTTTCATCAACCTACTTTATCTATTTATCTATCTCTCTCTTTCTCTCTCTCTCTACATATATATATATATATATATATATATATATATATATATATATATATATATATATATATATACACACACACACATGCTAAAGAATGTATCAGAGTATGGAAAAAGTTAGCAAGAAAAAAAAAAATATAAAACATTTTTTCCAAAAGTTCAAAGATTTGAACAACTTTTAACTACCTATATAACATTCAAATCTCTCTCTCTCACTCTGTATCTCTCTCTCTCTCTCTCTCTCTCTCTATATATATATATATATATATATATATATATATATATATATATATATATATATATATGTATGTATGTGTGTGTAAAAATTAAAAAAAAATAATTTTCTGTAAAAAAACAATATGGATAAAGAAAAACCTATCTTATTCAACATGTTTCATCCTCTGATGGATTTTATCGAGGTAACTGTAAGGATATCATTTTGTAACAAGTATGTATAAACAAAAGTAAAAATGTTAGTTTTTCAGAATCTTTAAATTTAAGAACAGTCATAAATATACTTCAGGCTAAACGAATTCTTACATTTGCCTTGATAAAGTCCATCATAAGACAAAATGTATCTGCTAAAATAAGTTTTGTCTTTTTTTCCTATGCAATAGCAATTAAGATTTCACCAAGATTATGATCATTTCACCCCATAAATTAAAATTAATTTGGGGATTTTCATTTTAATTTCTGGGGTGAAATGATCATAATCTTGATGTAAACTTAATTCCTATTGTATGTAATTTATATGCTCTGTTTGAATAAAATATTGAGTTCTCTATGTGAATCAGTTTTAATATTGTTATTATATTAATAGGATTCACTTGGATTACCAATGGATTATTAACTATATATATATATATATATATATATATATATATATATATATATATATATATATATATATATATGCTAAAAGATATATCTATATATGTAATAAAAACTATTTCAAATGATATTAAAATATTAATGAATTTTCATGTATACTACTAAACTTAAAAATGTTTTATTTACTTGTATGCATTTTGTTTGAATGTTATTATGCACTTATGTTAACATTTCATTGGAAGGAACAAATGTCATAATCTTGAAGGCACAATAGCATTTACTGAAGGTGAGGATATGCTGAAGTGAAGTTTTTGAGACTTATCATCTCCAGGTTTGTGGTCAATTTCTACTTGAAATATGCAACCATAGATATAGGTTCAGAATCATTCACAACCAAGTGCTACTCACACTTGATATTAGCATAGCACTGTTCTGTTTTAGCAAGTGCCTTTGAGGTGAAGGCTATGAGCTTTCCTTCTTGTAGGAGAGATGCCTTTAAAGCTCCCATTTGATACATATACTTGTATCACAGATTTCTTGGTCAGATCAAAATATGTGAGGATCATCTTGTTGCATATTAAGTGCTTGATTTGCAGTAGAGACTTCTGTTGGCTGTTAGTCCATTTGTATTCATTGTCTTTTCTAAGTAATTCTCTTAGAGGTGATGTGATGTCTGAGAGTTTAGGAATGTATTGTGCCATGTATGTGATGATTCCTAGTACCTTCTGGAGCTCTGTGCTATTTGTTGGGCTTGGTAGTGACCTGATTTCAGCAATGTTCCTGGAATCAAGTCATACTCCATTTTTATTGTAAATAACTCCGAAAAAGTCAATTTTCTTCTGATTTATTGTATATTTGTCACTGTTAAAATAAAGGCCTTCAGTTTGTGCTGTTTTCATTAGATTTTGTAGGTTCTGGTTATACTCAGCTCTGGTTTTGCCATAGACATCTACATCATTTAAGAGTCTTAGAGTTCCAGGACACTTCTCTAAGATCATGTCCATTTTTCGCTGAAACATGTCTCGAGATATCACAAGATGAAAAAGCAATATCTTTGAAAAAGAGAACTGAAAGTGGTCAATAATTGTGATTCTGGCTCAACCAATGAACCAGAACTTATTTTTTGCATCAAGTTTTGAGAAGAAATTTGCTTCAGTTAGTGTTATAAACATTAACTTCCCTTAATTTGAACTCTTCCAGAATTATCCAATTTTTGGTGTACTATATATATATATATATATATATATATATATATACATATATATATATATATATATATATATATATATATATATATATATATATATATCCTCTTTTATTTGTATTCTTATTTGCTCTTAGCCCTGTGGTGGGCCACTTTGTTTATTAAAGCCTCTATCAAGGTACTTCTTTAGTTCTGTTCTCCATTACAATTTAATAAACAGAGTAGATTGAAGGATGGATAAACTTTTGAAACCCAAGAGATTCGATATATCTCCTAACTCACTTTTTGTGACTAAAATCTTCACTTGTTGGACCTTCACTTCATTCTACAAAAAGCTACAGATGATACTGTACATGATGAGCAAGACAAATTGGACATCTTAATTAATAGCATTTCCTCAGATGTCTATAAACATATTGCCAAGTATGTTGCTTTAAAATCTGCTGTAAATCACCTCAAAGAATTATACATGAAACCCACAAGCAAAATCTTTGCCAGACATTTTCTAGCAACACATAGGTAAAGAGAAGATGAAGATATTGATGAGTATGTTCAGGGGTTAGAACTACTTGCTAAAGAATGCAATTTCAAAGCAGTTAACACTGCTCAAAACAGAGATGATTGCAGAGACTTGTTCATTACCGACTTTTCGCTTTAATTCCATTCAACAACATCTTTTAGAATACAAAACCCTTGCTCTACACAAGGCAGTTAATTAAACTAGACCTCTATAACTAGCATAGAAAAACTCTGAATCATATTCACATCTGACCTCACCAACTGTGGGAGCCATAGCAACCGAAAACAAAGTTTCATTTGTTGGTGATGCATGTTCCTTAACATGTGCTAAATGCTATTTTTGTGGTGGATCACATTACAGTCATAAAGTGTGACTGGCCAGATAGACCATGTGTCAAAAATGCAGAAAAAAGGGGCACTTTTCTAAGGTATGTCAGTTGGTTAGTACTTTGGCTGCCTTACTCAATCTTATACATTGGTGACTATTACACTAGCTAGTTTATTAAAAACTGGCTATGGTGTACTTATTGATTGGCAAAAATAGACCACTGCTCTAATGGACACTGGTAGCTCTGGATTCTTTATTTCACTTGACTATGTGAAAAGACACCAGATAAAAATAAAACCTGCAGTCAGGAATGTGTCCATGGCTTCATCATCTCAAAACACTTCAATAAAAGTTGCAGTGTACCGTCAATTTAAATTTATAAAGGTGAGTCGTATTTGAATATTACATTTTGTGCCATTCTCAATCTTTGTGGTGATGTGATTCTTGGTCAAGACTTCATGAACCAACATTCTAGTGTATCTTTTGCATTTAGCAGTCCTAAAAAAAGCCTATCTGTATATTGAAATGCTTGTAGCCTACCATCTGTGATGGTAGATATACCTCCAATTTTTTTAATCTCTATCCTAACTGCAAACCTATTTCTATGAAATCTAGGCAGTTTGGAACTGCCAATAAACACTTTATTAAAATGGAAGTTAAAATGCTAAGAGATAGAATAATTGAGGAAAGTACATCTCCTTGGTAAGCTCAAATTTTAATTGTTGATAATGAATGGCATAAAAAAAGAATAGTTGTGGATTATAGTAGAACTATTAATAGATTCACTTGAAATGATGCTTACTCCTTACCATGAATGGTTGATCTGGCTTCAAAAATCTCTAAATATAAAATTTCTTCTTTTTTGGATTTGAAGAGCATGTAACCATTCAAGGGGAAGGCAAACTGTATATTGCATTTGGAGCTAATGACAAATATACCAGTTTTGTCATGTTGGGGTTACTAACAGGGTATCTTGCTTCTAGTACATAATGGACAACATTATTACAAGGAATAACTTGCACAGAACATATGCTTATGTTGATAACATAGTTGCAGCTGGCAGGACTCAAGAGGAGCATGATAAAAATTTCTCAAAATTTCTTGAGGTAGCTAAATCACATAATCTTACTTTTAATGAAAAAAAGTACTCCCTATCAATTACTACTATTAATCTTCTTGGCTACACCATATCTCATGGGATACTTAAACCTGATGTTGACTGATTACACCCACTTAAAGAATTATTAGGTTGGTGCAAAAATAATATCGTTTTTTGACGTTAAAAAATACGTCAAAAAACGATATTATTTTTGCATCAACCTAATACCTATCCCTAAAGATGAAGATGCCCTTTGCAGGGTCCTTGGTGTGTTTTCTTATTATTCCCAATGGATATCAAAGTTTTCAGATAAGACCAAGCCCTTAATTATGGCTGACTCATTCCCATTAAATCATTAGCCCATGGAAGCATTTCAAAAACTTAAAGAAGAAATTGAAAGTACCTTACTTCATGTTATTAAAGAAAACATTCTCCTTGTAGTTGAGATGGTTGCATCAGATACAGCATTTGCTGCTGTTTTGAATCGGGCCAGCCATCCAGTGGCTTTTTTCTCACTAACACTAATGCTCATTAAACAAAAGTATACTTCAGTAGAAAAGGAGTCTTCAGCTATTATAGAAGCTGTAAAAAGGTGGTCTCACTACTTATCTGGTTAACGTTTTACCATCTTTATGGACCAGCAGGCAGCAAACTTCATGTTTAATATTGAGAGACTTGGAAAATTTAAAAATGATAAGATCCAGAGATGGAGAATGGAACTGGGGAACTATAATTATGTTATTAGACCAGGGAAGGATAATATACCTGCTGATAGACTCTCATGGGCTCATTGTGGCACTATCCTACACAAAGAAATGTGATATTAGCTCCATGATCATCTTTGTCATTCTGCTATAACCAGGTTAGCCCACTTTGTCAAAGTCAGGAATCTACCTTACTCTATGGAAGATGTTAAAAAAAACTATGCACTGATTGTCCCATTTGTGCAAGATGGAAACCACATTTCTACAAACCTGAAAAAGTTCTTCTGATAAAGGCTACACAACCAATAGAAAGAATCAGCATAGATTTTAAGGGATCTCTTCCTTTTAACTAGCAGAACCATTATATGTTAAGGGTAACAGACAATTACTCTTGGTTTTCTTTTGCTTTTGCTTGCCCCAATAGGACAACTAGTAAGAAAATTAAATACTCAGAATACTCAGATTTTCACAGTGTTTGGGACTCTTTCCTATATCCACTCCAACCATGTTTCCTTGTTTCTATCTAAGAAACCGCGTGAGCACTGATTTGGGTATAACTACGAGTTGAACAACCCCTTACAACCCCCAATGGAATGATCAGTGTGAATGATAGAGTCACCTAGTGGTCATTCCTTACCCACTTGGCTAGCAGCCCCTGGTCTGGTTCTTTTAAGTCATAATATCTGTGCTAATAATTACGAACCTTTAGTTGACGAGATTCAGCTGTTAGAAGCTAATCCCTAATATGCCCATGTAAGATTTAATGACAGACATGAATCTACTGTATCTGTGCATGATTTGGCTCCCGTCAGGAAGAAATACGATCAAAGAGAACTAAAAATTAGAGAAGATACTCTTGTGGAAAAGAGCAGTATAGAAATAGAGGAACCTGAGTCCATTGTAAACCATTGAGTAACCCTGAAATATATTTGCTGGTGCCTTTGACTTTGGGGATCAACATTCTACTCTGATTCTTGAAGATTCAGTGATGCTAAGATGATCTTCAAGGAATTGAAGAAAACCATTAGGATATCCAGAACATTAAAAAAACAAAAAATTATTGAAAAAATGGAGGGGGAGAATGTGATAAGCATTAACATCCCTTGATTTGAACTCTTCTGGAATCACCCACATTCACTCTTTGGTGTACTATCTATCTATCTATCTATCTATCTATCTATCTATCTATATATATATATATATATATATATATATATATATATATATATACACACACACATACATACATACATATATACATATATATAATTACATGAATCATTCATACAAAAAACAAATATAGAGGTTAATGATTTAAATGGCAAGAATACATCTTCGCAAACAATTTCAATAAGTTACACTAAGCCCAAACCTGTATATATATGTTACCTATAGTGTAACTTATTGAAATTGTTTGCGAAGATGTATTCTCGCCATTTAAATCATTAACCTCTGTATTTGTTTTTTGTATGAATGATTCATGTAATTATAAATTGAACTGCACCTATAATTGAAATTAAAATATATATATATATATATATATATATATATATACACACACAAGTATAGGATTAGTGAATACGGAATAAATTCCAATAACCAAAAATACTAATCTTAAAAGAGTGGTCAATACAGAGTAGAGCAAATATAATTTATTCGAAAATTATAACATAAACATGTTATAAAATCACTACAAAAATAGCCATTTTGTTTCAACACTTCTGATAGTGATTTTATAACATGTTTATGTTATAATTATTGAATAGATCATATATATATATATATATATATATATATATATATGATTTATTCGAAAATTATATATAATTATAAAATTATAAATTATATATATATATATATATATATATATATATATATATATATATACATGCTCAAAGAAAGTGATGTTGTATTTTAAAGGAAAGTCTTGATTATTTTTAATCAACCATTATTCTTATATTTTTCTTTGTTTATTATATGATAATATTTGTTACATTATTATTCATTTACAGCATTTAATATATATATTTTTATAATCTTTTGTACATATTTGTTTATCTTTAAGATAAATCATGGTATAAATTTCTTTTTCTTTTTTTTTTCTGTTTCTTTCTTGTTTTTATTTTAAAATAATTGTTGTTTTGCAGGTGTAATTTATTAAATATCTCACTAAGAGTTATTTATATTAAGAACATTTAATGTATTGTATTTGCTAAAGCAATTATATAGTGGCATGAATAATTCTAATCTATTTATATTTAAGCTTAACATTTATTTCTTTGTTGTTGTTTTTATGAAAGTGTCGTAGTTTTTGAAATTAGAAGAAAGCAATTTTGTAATGTTTTTTGTTTATCTTTGACTAGTGGCCTATTATCACCAATTTCCTTATCTATTATTATTTATATCTAAATATTCTTTTAATAGCTGTAATGACAAAAGTATACAGATGTAGGATTTAAGAAAGCTTTATTCAACTGAGAATACAAAGTTCACATATAGTGTCCTTTTATAGTCCCAGTAAACAGAAATAGCCCTCTCAAAGAGGAGAGTAACAAAACAGTGGGAGATCACTCTTAACAATAACATTTGGTATGAATTTTATTCCTTTACATTTTCTTATTTAAAGTTATGTACTTTCAATTTTGTTGAAAAAGTGTTCCCAGTTATAATGTTATTTTGTTTCACTTATTAGTCAATTTGTATTATTATTTATCTTTCAACTATTATAAAAACAACAACAATAATAATAATAATAATAATGATAATAATAATAATAGTAAAAACACCTGCTGCCAAGGTATAACTAACTTTGAAAAAGAATTATCTCAACCATCTGAGGAAATTAAGAACCAACGCTAAATCTTAGGCTAATACATCTACCCATATGATAGTCAACTCTTCAGCATGTCCCTTCTGTGAACTTGTTTGCAAATCCCATGCAGGATTTTTATCTCATACGAAACATAAACATAAAAATGGAACAGAAAGACACTCAATAGGTTGAGAATTACAGGAGAGTCCATCATATATACATATATCCTCTTTTACATGTATTCTTGGTATTCTTATTTGCTCTTAGCCCCATCATGGGCAATTCTGTTTATTTAAGCCTTGGTTCAGGGTACTTATTTAGTTCTGTTCCTTATTACAGATAGTTTGTGTATGAGCTCCTGCATTGTAGTGGGTTTTGTAATGGCATCTTCTAATAGCTTGGTTTAGATCTTTTGGATCTAGACATTTTCACAGTTTACTGTTGCTTTTGTGCATGTGCACAATACTGATGACCCAATGTCAACAGTTTCATTCACTGTTGTAGGTACATTGTAGGTATGCTTGAGCCATTATACACCATCAGTACAGTTCTGTTTCATCTGTGTTACATCAACGAGTAACTGTCTTTTTTGGATTAACATTCTCTGGAAACATCTGTTGGAATATACATAATGGAAGGCTATTTTCTTCAGCTCCAGTATCAACCTTGGCTATTAATTGATGAATGTCTGGTCTGTTGGGAAGTGTGATATTAAGGGTTGCAAATACCTCAGGTCTGTTATCATTTGTACTGTATGGAATGAAAATGGTTATTTGAATTGTTCACACAGCACATCCTCTTTGCACTGATTCATTAATGCATATTCTTCTTCTTCTTCTTTTGTTTAATCATTATCACCCCATACAAGGCAGCAAAGCCACTAAGACACAAGGGGTTACAGGGTGTGGAAGAATTAGGAACAGAAACATTAATAATGAGCAGGAAAAGGAAAGAGTAATCAGGAAGACAGTAGATAGTAATTGACATTGCATTTAAATTTATGAAGATTAAAGCTGACTGAAAAGCATGTAGTCGGAAGGAAGTTCCACAAGCTAGAAGTGTGAGAAAAGAAACTGTTAGCATAGAATTTATGGCTACATCTAGCCAACTTAACTATAAATTCATGAGATCTTGATGCCAGTCTAGTACTGTGCTTAAATTCAAAAAGTCTATGTACCATAGTGAAGAGCTCATTCAAACAATTACCATGAAAGTATATATAGAAAAGGCAACCTTATGTCAGTGAGAAAGTGACTGAAGTTGAGCCGCCAGATCACGACTGATAATATTGCTGATTCTCCTTTGGATTTTATTAATGAGTTCAAGGTAAATAGCAGGTGCACCGGACCATATATGGCAGCAATATCCTAAGCATGGATGAATGGTAGACTTATAGGTATATAAGAAAAATTGTCTAGAACACACAGTGAACTAACTTTTTTAACAGCTGACCTAGCAATAGATTCAATATGGATTGCACTTCATGTCAGCCGAGAATGTTAGCGCAAGAAGGTGCAATGAGTCACTTTCCTGGAGGTTAGCATCAGCTATGCTGATGGGAGGTAGAAAGGGTACTCTCAGATGATTAAAAGAGAGCAGTTTCATTTTGAAAGCATTAAAAGCATCTTTTGCCCTAGTTAATGATGGACATGCTTCAAATCATAGTTTTGCTGGTCATATTTTCTTATTCCTGGTTTTGATTTTTGGATATCTTTCTAGCATCTGTGTTTGTTTTTGTTTTCTTGTGCTTTTCTTGTTGCAAAATCATACACTAGCTCAATGATTTGGTCAACTATATGTTGAACACCAGTTACTAATGCACAAAGTCGTTTTGATTTTGTTTTTGCAAATTAATACACCTAGTCCAAAAATTAAGTTTGAGTTTAATTTAAAATATCTAAGAAAATGACTGAGCATCTATCAACCACACTGTATCATGGAAAAGAGATTCTGATTACTTTTTCATGTCTTTCTAACTTCGAAGCAATGGTCAGTTTGGTGAAAAGTTTAACTGGCTTTGAATCTGCATCTCCATTTCAAAAACCAACTGTGAATTGGTTGGTTAAGCTGCTTTTCAAACAGCATGTCTAATTCACTATTTGATATGCCAAAGTGAACCTCCTTACCTATATACCCTAGAGAATGGCGACTGACTTTCGGTTGAATAAGATAAAAATGGAGTTGCAAACGAGAAACCAAAGCATTACATACCCCAAGCAGGGAATTTTCCTATTTTGTTAGGATGAGTCTCACCACATCTTGCACACTTATGGTTATCAGGATTGTGTCTATGTTATATTCTGTGCTAGTAGGAATAGGGAATGAGCAAACACAGTGGATAAATAGTAACAGGTTTATTGTATAAACCAGTACAACAATCAAGGAAGTAATAGTTCTGCACACGGTTGTTGCAAATCAGTACAGTTATGTGTGTGCTGCTATCGGAAGGCTGCTAGTTTCGCAGATCCCAGCTCGATTCTCCCGTCTGCTGTCCTAACGGATACTTATAGGTGGTTACCACCTATAGTGCCACCGCTCATGGAGGTGGCAGGTTATTCCATTACATCAGTCTAATAGCACTAATTTCTTGAGCATCTTAGTCTTGTATTTCAGCTAGCTGCTTCATGTGGCTTAGTGAAGCGTCATGGATCCTACAAACGTTACATTACTCTTTTACAAAAAAACGCATAGCTGGCAACATTACTTTTTGCAAAAAAACCTTTAGCTGGCAACATTACTCTTTTACAAAAAAAACGTATAGCTGGCAACATTACTTTTTTACAAAAAAACGTATAGCTGGCAACATTACTTTTTTACAAAAAAACGTACAGCTGGCAACATTACTTTTTTACAAAAAAACTTAGAGCTGGCAACATTATTGTTTCAAAAACTTAGAGCTGGCAACATTATTGTTTCAAAAACATAGATCTGGCAACATTATTGTTTCAAAAACTTAGAGCTGGCAACATTATTTTTCTGAAAACATTATCTGAGACCTTGCTGTTGGATGCAGTTTATCGCCGTACTCAGGACGTGGATGTAGTTTATCATCATACCCAGGACGCGGATGTAGTTTTCCGTCATACCCAGGATGCGGATGTAGTTTACCATCATACCCAGGACGTGAGTAAAACTTGGAAAACTAGGAGTTCACTATTTGCCCATAGCTGGGACCCTAACAGGTGCTACCACCCCGGGTCAAGGTGGACCTGGGAACACCAGCAATTAAGAGGTGGTTCCACGCTCCTCAAAACCTCCAGATCAGAGGCCTTGCTGTTGGATGCAATTTAACGTCATACCCAGGACGCCTCATTGGTGGGGTCTTACCCCTCTACAGAGGTGCAGTCGGCATATTCTAAAGCCCCAGCCGACAGGGCCGGCGGATGTAGTTTACCGTCATACCCAGGACGCGGATGTAGTTTACCGTCATACCCAGGACGTCAGAGGTGTCAGGTTTACATCCTTTTGACTGGGCTCAAGAATTTGGTGTGACTATTGGTTTCAACTAACATCAAAAGTCTTTTTTGTGTCAATTGGGCAAAATTATTTTATTTTCTAGTGTTGCTTTCTTTTTTGATTTTTTTTATAATGGAAATTATGTTGAGAGAGAGAGAGAGAGAGAGAGAGAGAGAGAGAGAGAGAGGTTTTAAAGGAAAGCAAAAATGCCTTATTTTAATTTTAATTTTTTTATTTTTGTTTATATATTCTTATTTGTTTTTTTTTATTGGGACTCACTACAATGTCATCCAAAACATAGTAAATTTACTGGGAATAGAAAATCTGTAAAAATAACCAATAGGTTACTGCACTTATTCTTATGCTAAACATGTGGCTTAGTTTTGCATTATATTTATGCTGACAACTCCTTCACAATTATTCCCAGACATTTATTGTTGTTTTGTTTCTTTTCTGTGAAAGCATTTTCTGTGAAGTTTGCCATTTTCTGTTGATTTTTTTTACTGCTACCATTATATAAAAGATATTTTATATATAATGGACAACAAACACATATGTGGTATAAGCAGCCACAAATTTGTTATGAAGTGTGAATGGCCATGGGAGGTAACTAATATTATAATATTACATTTTTTCATCATTTCACCCCAAGCAAGACAACAGAGCTACTAATATGCAAGGGGTTATTGAGTGTGAGAGAGTATGAGAAAAACTACTATTAAGGAGAGAGGAGTGGAAAATTCATCAGAACAATGAAAATATTTATAGAAAAGGCACAGGGAAGCTATGTTATAGCAGTGGGAAAGAGACTGAAGACAAAATTCCAGGTCAGGACCAGTAACATTGCAGATCCTTCTTTGGATTTTTTCAAGAATTTCTAAATATATAGTAAAAGCACCAGACCAGATGTGGCAGCAATATTCAAAGCAAAAATAGATGGTAGACTTATAAATTTGTAAGATAGATTCTGGTGAGAAAAACTGTCCAGTTTTTTTTTTTACAGTAAGGTTCACACTGTACAAGGACTTTAATAATTTGAGAGTAAAATGCTGGATGTAAGCTAGCAGCTAAACTAAGTAAAGGCATGCTTACATTTGTAAATATATGTATGTAAAAAGAACTTAATTAATGAAGACACATTTGAGAAGAAAATACCCTTTGTGCTGTCAGTTGTGAAATTTATAAAAGCCTTATGGTGACTTTTGGAGCATGTCTGAGTTGCTTGAAGTTGCTACAGCAAAAGTTAAAATTAATCTGAAGCTGTCTAAAATAGTGATGTGACATTCCAACATCAATCAATATGTGTGATAGTCACATTTTATTTCCTTGTTTTGCACACTCAACATTCAACAATACTAACACATGTTGACACTTAAATGTTTAAAATTAATACATGCACATCTATCAAAAAGATAAGTAAGAACGATATATGTCAGTCAATTAGAGAATGCTAAATGCTTTCACTTTTTGGATTGACAGGAAGAAAAACACAGATTGTTTCAGAAAGCAGGACATAAAATTTACATTTACTTGAGAAATATATAAGACAATTTGGAAAAAGATTTTAAACATGCTTTGCTTCATCAGAAAAGGAATTTTATTTCACAAGAATGAAATCTACATTATCAAGATGAAACACGAGTCTTGTTAAGCAGCTGATTGTTTGACTTTTACTTGAACTGTATTATTATCAATTAAATTGTAACCAATTTCAGCTATTTTTGAAGGGTTTAAGTATCCCACACTAGCCCACCACTATAGTGCAAGCCTTGGGGTCCAAGATGGCCGACCCATGATGCAAGTAAATCATGGTAACTGTGGGAGTAGTGGTGGCATTTGATATATGAGGTTGAACACTTACCTGATTTTTAGGCCCTATTTTCTGATATATACCATAGAAATTTTTGGTAATTTACTTTTTAAGCCCTGCACTATATATCTAATAAAAAGTTTTTTCCTTTACTGTGTACTCTTTATGTTTATACATTTTGTATTACTACTAGGGGTTGCAATTTCTCAGGAATTCCTGACTGCGAACCCTAATTACTACACGCTATTTATATTTGTTTATTTATGAGAGATTCTTGATGTCTACTGTTGGATAGTCAAATTGAACATGATCAACCAGAGAAAAGTACTCCTATTTATACCCCATCCATGGTATCTGATTGCAGTGATTGAATTCCTGCTAATTAGTCCAATATTATAGGAACTCTTTGATCAGGCATGAAATAGAAATATAAAGTAATCATGTGTAATTATTATGAATACAATTGGATTAGGTGTGAAATGGCTGAGGTGTTAAAATTTTGCAAAATTTGGGCTGTTTGATCATCAGAATCAAGGTAAAATGTGCAAAAAAGGGGTGTAATTATTAAAATTAGGATCCCTCTGATGATTGCTGTTTTTTTCTGTCTGTTGTAAGAGAAGAATGCCCAGAAATTGGTAAAGTAGGGTGGAATTTCTAAAAAAGTGAGCGATATTAAGGGTACAAGCACAAAATCTTGGGGTCCACCAACTACCCATGATACACTGGGTACCACAGTAAACTGGTTCAGTGGATTGCTGTATTAGGTTGTTTGGAAAATAATGTTTGATTTTAGAATGATCTTTTATTTATGAATTTATGCAGTGTTTAAATCAGTTAAAATAGGAACCCTGAACATCTATACATTTCTGCCATTGAGTTACAAGATTATTTATGTTTCCATGATAAAAGTGTAAGTGTTTGGGCAGCAAGAAATCTTCAAATGCAGTTTCTCCATCTTCTTTGCAACAAAATGTCTTTTGGATTAAAAGATTGTCGAGATGCATGACAAAGGGGCAGTCAGTGGGTGAGAGATCAGGTAGGGAATATGGTGGATGTGGGAAAGTCTTGTATCCAAAAATTGGTGAACTTCTGCAATGTCATCCTTGGAAACATGTGGATGACCATTGGACCTCTTTGATCAACCAGTACTAGATGTATTTTAGTTGACTGAATTTGCATTTTATCCAGTTGCTGGCAGTAAAATTTGGTGTGATGCTTTGGTTCAATTGCAGCAAGCTGTAATGGATAACACCAATCAGGTAGACATTATAAGCTTGTGCTGGTGCAATTTCAATTATGGAAAGTGTTTGTGTGTTTCATTATGATCAAGTCATTGAGTTTGCAAATGCAGCATCGAACAAACTTTAAAACATTGAACTCTTTGACTTTCACTGAGTTCATGTGGAACCCATCTATCGTGTTTCTTCCTCTTGCCAATTTTCTTGAGATGGTCTGACATTGTGGAAATGCTGACACCAATTATCTTTCACATTTCTCTGATACTTTGATGTGAGTTTTGTTTGAATAGTGTTTTTAGATGTTGATTGTCAATTGCAGATGTATGTCTTCTACAACCTTGATCTTCAAAACTTGTATCCCAACTGTGAAAGTTCAGAAATCACCACTGCAGTGTCCAACCAAAAGTGAATCCTACACTCCATGCCCTTTTAATGTTGGCAGCAGTTCAAGAAGCTGTATTACCAAGTTTGAACTCATGCAAAAAAGTAAGTGCATCTCTTTTTTTTTGCATTTTCAAGATGAGGGGCTGTATAATGTTTTTTGTTAAATTCAGAAAGAGATTGATATAAAATAAGAAAGAGGACACATTAATCATTAGTAATGAGGAATATATTTTTAATAATCATTAGGAATGAGGAATATATTTAGTGCAACTATTATGATAATATACTAGCAGCATGGCCCAGCATGGCCCGGCATTGCCCATGCTTGATTCAAAAATCGTACGACTCATACAGCAATTGCTATCACTTGACTTAAAATATTTTTGCCCTTCCTTGCCTTTAAAGGAGTGCCCTTTGTCATGCTGATGTTGCTACATGCCTTACTTCTTGCCTATCTCACACTGCGAATTTTTGCTAAGCTCTATGCTAAACATTGAATCTGTTACGAAAAAGAACTAAACAAAATGAACACAAAACAATCAGCTTTAAAAAAGGACTCGTAACTGGAAAAACCAAATGAAAAAAGAATGTTAACATCAAATACTTTTTCACACCCAACCCAATTCTGCAGAATCAGAATCAACGTTGAGTTTAAGCAAACGAATGCGCCAACTGGAGTAAATTGCTATGCAGATTTAAATTTTTCTCACTTGTGACAAATGCAGCTATCGCTTTTTTTGCATGCTAGCATGCTAGTTAACATTCATGTCAGTCAGCTGTTGGCTCTCATGCTGGCCAGTAGAATCTTCCTGCCTATTCGTGGCAGCCAGCTATTGGCTCTCACTGGCCAGTACAAAATGGCCGCAAACTACATGAAAATTACCGTAGAAGCATGAAAAAATCAATTATTTCCACTATCGATGGGAAATGCAAAATCTGTCTTGGCCTTCCTGCTAACTTGGAGCATGTGCATGTAAATTTTGGTGCAAATCCGCTGAAAATTACGGCCGTGCATTCGCTACACACACACTGCTTTTTATAGATAGAGATTATAATCTTCCTAAAACCAAATCTTCTGATTCATGTTACACAAATTTCCACCACTGGCCTATTGGTTGTATTTTTTTTTGAGCGTATAAGTAAAATGGAAGCTATGTGCAGAGCCAATGTGCAGTTGACAGAATTTAAAATTTTTTAAAATACATATATATGTGTGTGTGTATATATATATATATATATATATATATATATATATATGATATATATATATATATATATATATTGATATATATATATATATATATATATGATTCTCAGATTACTCTATAATGATCCTGGATTGAAATTAGACATCTTTAATAGTCACAAATTAGTTTTTAGTTTCATTTTCACTTTCATGGTAAAAAAGTGGTCTCATTTGAATTACAAGCACAAACAATTTTCAGTGAAAAAAATGAAACCTATTAAAAATGACCTTTTATTGTGATTGTTTTTTTAAGGTAAATTTTTGTTTCATTTTCCCTGTCAAAAGTATTTTCTTTTCTTATTTATTTTTTCAGCCTGCTGATTTATATATCCCAAAATAGGAAAAATGTAAATATTTCTTTTTACTCTTCTGACAACACAAAAAATACTTTGTTGGTTCTTGATAATTGCTTCTCAGTGTAATAAAAAAACTTGGATGACATCCTCCCTTCAATTGTGTCATTGATTCTTTTGGCTGAATTATAAGTCAATTGTTTCTACATGGCAGGAAGATAATTGCTTTCTATTTACTTCCCGATTAAGTTGTCAGTATATTTGATTGATTTTTGTGATTGTTGTAGATTAATGTACCCTGCACGGACAATCACCAAAAATATTCATGTTTGCTCTGTAATAGATGTCATTTAGTACCATTCCAAATGAACCCATGCTCAGACAATCACCAAAAATATTTGTGTTATTTATATTTTTATTAAAAAATTATTCATAGTTTTATAAAAAACATATTCTTCCAAGTTTGTAGCACTTAATGTTTTTCTGGAGTCTTCCTTCTTCATATATGTAATGTGATTCACTCATTGTGTAAATTGTAAATCTAGGTTTTATTGTTGCATCTCATGTTTCAGATAGTCTGTTTATTATAAACTTTGTTCATTTTTGAAAATATGTTGCCTATTACTCCACCCAATCTTTTTTGTAAGAGTCTAAATTGAGATGCCATTCTGATGAAACAGAGAGAAATATGAATTTGACATTTGTTTAAGAACTGCTCACAAGCAATCAATCCAAAAGTGGTTTCAAAAATTCCATTACAATGATGAAAATATTCAAAATGTATCTTGAAGAACACTTATGAATGCTATTGCATGAACTGAACATGCTTACATTGATTAAAATAATATTTAGATTTAAATATAAAGTTTTACTTTTCTCTGGAAAATCTGATGATATTTTATATGATACAAAGTAATATTTCAGTTCTATAACAATAATTCTGAAGCAAGCACATTCAAAATAAACTGTCAAAGCTGTTCCTAACAATATATTAGTGAAACTTGCAGAAATTTAAAAATGACCAGGATGCACATGAAGGTTTCAAAAGTAATGTGGTCATTTCGTTGTGGTGGGCATTTCATTGATGTAAATCAAAATTTGTTGATATTATTGGTATTATTGGTGTTGTTGTGGTTGCCATCATTGTCATTGCCTTTGTTGTGGAAATAGAATACCTTCCATCTTAGGAATTTTATAAAGTGTTCTATTTTTTCTATGAGTTTAATTTTGTAATCATGTAGGTTTGATATGGGTATATTTTTTAAGGAGTAGTTAAATTGTGTTAATTTCATGTTGATTTAAGATAGTGCTTTTTGTGGTTTTATTTTCTTGAGAAAATCTAATAGCAGAATTGGATGCTGTGAAAAAGTGATCAAAGAAACAAAAAAATCTGCAAAAGTGCTCAACTGAGTGTTATATACCATACCTAGGAATACTAATGAGTATGTCTCAGTCCTCATAAATATGGTGGACACTATTGTAAGTCGGGGTAACATGCTGTCTAAGTAGTCCATCACTAGCAGTGGGTTACCTACTTCATGCCACTGGCGATTATTGTATTTTGCTAATGTTATAAAGACTACCATTTCATTTCCAACTTCTGTTTTGGTTATTCCTCATTCAGTAACCTTTCCTAGTTTACAACACAGAATAATTTTTTAGGAGCTAAGGCAAAATCAATTTCAATGATAGTATGAAGCCAAAAATGCTGACAGTCAATGGGATATTGGGAGAAAAGATATATATATATATATATATATATATATATATTTATTATTGAGGCATGTGTTATTAAAGACTATGGAACTTTTCTGTTTAATAATCTTTCTTTCAGTTTTTTCTTGCTTTTATTGGAATTGTTGATCAGGATTTTTCAATACCAAAATACTCTACAAAAACAATTGCAAAAACGCTTACAAATTCTTGAAGCCATAACAATTAAAAAACAAAAATCCAACATACATAAAATAGAATTTAATACTGGAAGAAACATTTTAAACATATCCTCCAAATAATAAATACCAACCCTCTCCCAATTGCTAATGAACTAATCCAACAACACTGCCTGAATCCCAAAAATATTATCTATAAAAATAAAAAGCAACCTACTTCAAACCAAAACATAGAGCCATGTTGATGGTTGACAACAACTGAAAGTGCTCAGCAAAATACTGAGGAATGGGGTCTTTTTTCCATAACTTAAATCCAGATATAAAGAAACTTGCGAGAAAGCAAGAAAAACTGAAAGAAAGATTAAACAGAAAAGTTCTATAGTCTTTAATAACACATGCCTCAATAATGACATGCTTCCAAAATATATATCTACATATGTATGCAATAATAATTATTTTTCATCCTGGAATATATTCAGTTGGTGCAAGTTCATCACTTTAAGCAGTAAAACTTGCAAGTGTTCTAGAAAATAAGTTCAAATTTTATCATCAATTAAAATACTATCCACATAAAGTACTTTTTAATATTATACTGAACTCTGGATTTCATCTATTTCATCTTATAATAGAAAATTTTCTAAATATATTATTTGTTAAAATATAACAAATCCATTGTAAGAATCAGTAAAGCTATACTACTATGCAGACATTTCTCTGTGTGTGTGTGTGGGGTGGGGGGCAGACCTCATGGTCAAATAGAAAATCTCAGAAAACCACATGTTTTGCATGAGTAACTGCAACATAAAATAGTAAATAATAAGGATTTCCTTATAGTTTACATATTCCAATAATTTAGTACATCTTTATAAATTAATCAATAAAAAATGTTTTCATATTTATTTCTTTATAAATTGGTAAATGATAAATATTGCATTGCATTAGTTTTAATTGTATTAGTTTTTAGAATGTTGTATATATAAAATTTTTCTTGTAAATAAACAATCTAATAAATAGTGTTTGATATTTTTGTTGTAAATTCTTAAGAACAAAAAAGTAATGTATAAATTCATTTTCATATGTTTAGGTTTTATTCCAATTCTAATCATTGCTTTTTAAAAACAATAAACTTTGCCAAGGATGGAAGGTAGTTAAAATAATAGTTGTTTCAATGAGAGAACCATCCTTTTAGAACTAAATTTTACTTTGATTTTATTTTTTAAGTTATTTTTCTCCAAGCAATGCTTAGTATCCCTGTTTGTCATATTTCGTATAAAGAAGGATTCAGAACTGAATAGGGAACATTTAAATTTTAATTCTGATGTTTTTACAATGGTTGGTTTGTGTTGTAATGGAATGTCCCACACTCCCTATTGCCTATGTGAACTGACTATATCAGTGGCTATATATAGTGAGCACAGGATAGATCTGGGGCTTGCTTCAGCAGTTAGTTGGAAACTCATCTCCAGCTAAGCTAGTCGAACTCTCTGCCTGAAGGCAGAGAGGAACCCAGACGAGGCTATGCCAAAGGGCAGAGTCTCATCTGGAGAGGTAGACAGCTACCTGATCTCATTTCTATGGGGTCTACAGGGAATTTTTGCCTGACTCCACAGGCTCGGTTTTACCCCGCATTAAAAAAGGCCTTGTGCCACATCCTGCCTTGCCAGGTGGTGAGGTAAATAACCTTGCTTCGGGAATTACTAGCTTGCTACCTGATTTCCTGTCTTTCAGTAGTGTATTCTCTTTTGCAATAAACCTCCCTTTCTTTCATCTATGTGTGTGTTGCTGTTCCTTCACTCGAGTACCACCTTTGTCTTTTTGTAACCTCTTTAAGGCTACAACAGTTTGCTTATAAACCAAACCAATGAAAAATAAATTGAGAGAAATTTTGTTTATACGATTATAATAAATCATTTGACGATTAAATTAAAAATTATTTCATGGCATCTTTTTAGAAAGCTTTTACATCCATAATGTAAACAAGGTATTTACTGTTGCTTCAGTGAAATAAATATTGGGGACAAGCAGCCATCTTATCGTCAAAGATAGGTTTTTCCTTTTTCACTCTATTGTCACATAAGAGAGCTTACATAATAATGACAATTGGTAATAAGGAGATCCTATATAAGCATGGCTAAGAAGGGGTTAACATCAGATTCAAGCCAGGAAGTCAGCAGAAAAAGAATGAAGTTTATGCTTAGTGTCTGATTTTGCCACATGTAAGAACTTTATGTCAACAAGGAAGACGTCAAATTAATCTACTCTCTTTTACTGACATTATCACCACAAACACTTTGATCATTGTTGTTTGAAATTGTTCTTGTACATATGGTTGCATAAAGAGAGAATTTTCAGATTTTACTCTGCATTATGTTCAACTCTTTTGCGACAATGTGACTGTTAAAAAAAAAAAAAACTCCAGTTCCATGCATCAAGAAATCTCTCTCTCTCAAGCATCTACAGGAATTCTCCCAGGAATTCTCTTCTGATACTTGACAATCACAGCATTCCCACATCTGTTGGACACTTGTAGGTCATAGCAAGACAGAAAGAGTCGTCTTAATAATAAAGAACTGAATTTCATTATTTTGACAATTTATATTTTGATGTACATTTTCTTTATTTAACATTCTTGTATAAAATGCCCCAAAACTGAGCTGACAAGATTTCTTAGTCCTTTTTGGTTACAAATATTATTTGCAACACAGATACATATATATATATATATATATATATATATATATGTGCATGCACAAACAAAAGTCTTCTTTAATATGATGTAATATATAAATATAATGAGTATATGGTTGCAAAGGAAAGAACAAACAAAGATTAAAAGTTTAACAGCATGTATTGATTAATTTTTATTTATGTGTGCAAAGGTAATAAAATTGTTGATATGTGTGTAATATAGTAACAACTCTTAGTAGAAATTTATGAAGCTTTATTTGACTCTGTTATAGATAAGCGTATGGTTGCAAGAAAGAAATACGACAACAGCAGAAATAGATTTACGTGGTTTATTTCAACAGGAACGTGAGGGTTTAGGATAGCTCCCTTGTGGTAAAGTTCATAAGCTGGCTTCGGATTTAGGTTGATCTCTCATAATAGTTCACACATGTTGACACTGGCACTCCTCTGCTGTGAACAGGTCTCTTCGGTGGCCACCTGTTAACTGCCTGTTGAACTTCCGTGTGACCCCTTTTATAGCGTTTTTTATGGCTTAACAGGCTCGAAAAACGAAGCGAGTATAATTAGGAGGGAGGCATTTTCATTGGACGAAAAATAGAGCACTTTAAATATTATTTTATTTTTCGACCGGAACTCGAGCGTCGGGAACATTTGTAAACGAAGATAATATTCATTTTGTGACGGGGCTTTGTCCCGTTCACATCCTGTTCTCACTCTTGAGTATTTGCCTGTAAATCAGCCGAGATATGACTTATTTTATTTTATAACAACTCATTCATGCATTTCTATATCTGTAGTTTAACAGGTGCTGACTCTCAGCTCATCCTTTTTTCTTTTTTTTTGGTGGTAACAATCATGATTGGTTATTGTATTTTAGATTTTTGTGGGGATTTGTTTAGTAGACCATATATGATGGTCAGAGTCCCAGCAGAGAAGATGACTATTTTTATTTTGAGTTTTTCTTTCATCATGCTCACATCTGGCTGATATGTCTAGTGAAATGTATTTGTGAATCAGAAAGAGATCTTGATTAAAGTAGTATAACACAAATGAAAATAATTTCAATTTGCAAACTAATACACTTTTGTTTCAAGAAAAAATGCTGCAGCTGCTGCTGCAAAAAATGTAAATTTTGTATACATGAGAAACTTTGTGCATATCTGAGTAAACACACCATGTGACCCCAAAAAGAGATTTTCCAACCAATCAACAGTGGTTCAAAATAATTTAAAAAACTTTCTGGTTGCTTCCTGAAAGCAGAGAGAAGATTTGGCAATAATTATATTATTCACAATGTCTACTCTGCATTTGTTAAAAACTCCCTTAGAAAAGGAGAGAGACCACATAATCGACAAGGCTTACCAACAGGCAGATTACAACCTGTAATCATGAAAATCAAATTTAACATATAAATCTGATCACTGCAGATAGATAATATATTTATACTAGATGTCTAAAAAATGCATGAATATTATTTTCACAGGGGGTTACTGAAAAGTTCTCAGCTTGACCAATTTAACCAAAATCACCTTATGACCAAACAACTGAATACTGGTTTAAGCAAATGAGTCAGGCCAAGGATTTTTCGTCATTCCCATATATTAATAGCAGCTAAAATTTCAACCCTTAAAAAATTGTTATAAACTGCATATGGTTACATGAGACAAAACTAAGTAACAAGATACTGCTGGTGAATTGGAAAGAAAAAGAAAACTGTATATGTTAAAATAAAATTTTTTGTATTGCCAATATAGAAGATCAAGATGGAATTTCTCTTTGTGGGTGAGGGAAGGATGGTGGAGTTGATAGGGTCTGGAATTGAAGCTTGTGTCAGTTTGGTTAACTGCAGTCACCGGTGATTTCTATGGCTGTTTGTCCACCTACTATTCTGCCTACTTGTCTGTAGCTGATTGAATGTCATGAATTATGCAAAAATGAAAATAACACTGACATCTCATTTTAACAAATATATTTACCAAAAATATCTGAAATACTAAAGAGTAAATTTATTCAATAAAATTACCATTGGCTTCAACTATGGCATCCAGACGACTTTGGAATATCCTGCAACTCTTATTGGATGGTCTCCTTGTTTAAGTTGGTGATTGCAGCAATAATCCTTGCCTTCAGTTCATCTTTGGTGTTACAAGGAGTTTTGTTGGTCTTTTGCTTAATTGTGGCCTGCATATAATAATTGAGTTGCAGTCTGGGGAGTTAGGTGGCCAGATGTAAGGAGTGTCTGACAGCCATGTCTGAGTTCTCCTGCATGTGTGGTATGGTACAGTCCTCTTGCCAGACATAGTATTCCAGCAGTCGCTCTCTTGAGCCAGGGCAGCACTTACCTCCTCAAGGCACTTGATGTAGTTCATCCTCCATGTTGAATCTGAGGCCCTCAACAACAAATTCAAGAGTCCTTTTCTTATCAGTATGAGTTTTCTTAGCTACCATATCTTTGTAATCACCATTAGACTCATCCAAATCTTTCCAAATCCTCTGCACTGTCCTGACATCCAAACACTCTAAAAAGTTTGTATTAGAGCTTCTGGTGTGAATGTCAAGCAGTAGAACATGCTGTTTCCAAATTTCTGGCAGAGTGAATTGCCTCAGGGTGCTCTTCTTCTAACAGATGGTGCTCAGCTTACCCTATTATATCAGGCAGTTGACAAAAACAAAAACAAGCAATGCACATGTGCAAAATTAAAAATATAAAATGGCAACAATTTATCCATGTACCATTTTTCTCAGAGACATTATTTGCTTTCACTGAGTAAATTTTCATTATTTATTAAAACATATTTAATTCTTTCTCCATTTGTTACAGTGAAAACATAAGCTCACCTGGTTGGTTTGCTTTCTTTCTATCACAGTTTTATATCCTCTCTACTTTTAATTTGTCAGTAGCTGACCATCTAATTTCAGTTAATATTAAATTGTGACCCTTCCATCAACAAAACTAATCTTCAACATAGCAGCAGTCACTTTCTTTCCCTACTCTTAAAGTAGCAATCAGCACAGTCATGTTTCCTCATAAAATTAGTGGTTACTATCAACCAGCTTCCAGCCACAACAAATTAAACTGAAACATCATCAAATTATTTTCTTTCTCAAATTATTCTTCTTTATGAAAATGTTAAATTAACTTTAAAAGCTACAGCTGCCATTAATATATAAAGAAAAGTAATAATACCCTCTTCACACTTCTCACTTTTGGAACTCTCTTTTGACTTCTTGTTTTCCAGTTGCCTTGATCTTCAAAAATTTAAATCCAATGTCAATCATTATCTACTGTTTTTTTAATTCTTCTTCTTTTAATGTTCTCTGTCCTTAATAATATTTTTCTTTTTCTTATATTATTTCATACTCAGTAAACCCTTATGCCTTAGTGGCTTTATTACCTTGCTTGGGGTGAAATGATTAAAAAAAGATACTTTGTATGCATGGTATGCTTTTACAGGATGAGATTTTTTTAGTTTTTTCTGGTTTTGTTCTGTTTTTCTAGCATTGATGGTGGCATATCTTCTTTTATGTACCATGCACTTACAGAATGTAGGCGATCATGGCTCTCCACAGCTTTCATTCAAACCCTTTTAATGTTTGACTCTTCATCATTTATCTTAGCCCCCACTCTGCCATCCATTCATAAAAAATAACTAGGTATGTTGCTCGATGTTTCCCTGTCAGCCTCCTTCCCTCACTGTGCTAAATTTTCAAAGCCCTCTTTGGTCAGAAATTGCAACTATCTCTTTCTGATTTTAATTATAACTTATACTGCATAAATAACTTTATAGTTTCCATTTTCTGTAGAACGTCCTTGTTGTTCACATGGTTAGTTGATGGTATTCTCAGCTTCCTATTGTAGAACCAAATCCGTAAATTCTTCATCTGTGAGGAAATTGTCCAGTATTCATTGCCATATAAGAGGATAGATCTGACATAACAGTTCAGTACTCTTCTATTTCTAAGAAAATGTTCCTGTTTTAATACTTTACTTAGTTTCTGTAAAACATCTTTTGCTATTCCAATATATATTTAGATTTTTGTGTTATATTTTCAGTATATCTGTCAACTACCAATTTAGTTGTCTTCATTACAATCACTTCTGCGTAAATACTGTAGGGTAAGGTATGTATTCATCCCTACTCGCCCCTAGCTATAGGTTGAATAGACTGGATTCTATAGCCTTGGTTGGCAACCAGTCTAACATAGAAAGAAATGGCAGTCTACTGTGGGAAAATCTTCTGCCTAGTCAGTCATGAATTGAAAGTGACATGATCACCCAAGGATCTATCATAAATGGCACTTAGCTGACTCACTGACACACATAGTTAAATTTCTGTACCTGATTTATTCTGTTGTCATCAATTCAAAAGCTCACACCTTTGGTCGTCACACTTGCTGAGAGAGAAAAAAGAGAAGTCTTTAAAATACAAATAAAAAAAAAGTAATGAATGATAGAAAACAAAGTAAATTAAGTGGAAAACACAAAACTTCCTTTAATCTTTGTCAGTATTTTTTTTTATCATGTTCTTACTATTTTTCATTTTCTTGGTACACATGAACCTTCATACCTGCAATAAGACGTAGCATCAAAAGAACAGTTTTTCCCATGACATCACTTTATTTTAACTACCTTCACCCTTTGGCAATGTCAATTTTAAAAAGTGATGATTAGTATTGGAATAAAACCTAAACATATGAAAGTGAATTTATATATTTTCTTTGTTCTTGAGAATTTACAACAAAAATAACAAAGACTATTTATTTATTAGATATTTTTATTTATAATATATTGATTTATATTATTTAGTGAAAAGGTTGGTAAAACATTGTCTTATTGCCAACTGATTCAAACTTTATAAAATGTTAAATAATAAACATTTACTTATAGTTGGTTCATATATTCTTCAAAATTTAGTGAATGTTTATAAATTTATGAATATAGATTGTGTCGTGGATTACTAAATAGGATTATACCTATTTGAATATGTTAAGTAAAAGAGAAAGAAAGTGTATAGTAAAGAAAGAGACAAACAAGAAGTTGACTACTGATCATGTGTCGGAAAACAACAGAATACAATACATTTGTATTTCCCATTGGTTGATGGTGCCAGAATAATCATTAAACCTTTTCATTTCAGGGAGATGCAATTGATTGGCAAATAGGATTGTACCTATTTGAATATGTTAAATAAAAAAGAAATAAAGTGTATACTAAAGAAAGAGACAAGCTAAATGTTGATTGGTGATCATGTGTCGTAAAACAACATAATACAACAGATTTGTATTTCCTATTGCCTGATGGTGCCAGAATAATCATTAAACCTTTTCAGTTTAGGGAGATGCAATACATTGCTAAATAAGATTGTACGTATTTGAATATGTTAAGTAAAAGAGAAATAAAGTGTATAGTAAAGAAAGAGACAAGCAAAATGTTGACTACTGATCATGTGTCAGAAAACAACACAATACAATACCTTTGTATTTCCCATTGCCTGATGGTGCCAGAATAATCATTAAACCTTTTCAGTTCAGGGAGATGCAATTGATTGGTGAATAAGATTGTACCTATTTGAATATGTTAAGTAAAAGAAAAATAAAGTGTATATTAAAGAAAGAGACAAGCTAAATGTTGATTACTGATCATGTGTCATAAAACAACACAATACAACCTTATATCATTGGCAATAAGATGTTAAGTTGCTTGGATGAACCAGAATTTGTCGAGACTTGGATCTGGTATTTTACAACACAGGCTAGGACCAAAAACATTGAAAAACAAGAGATGGAGAAAATGAAATAACTGACCTCATTTTAGCTTTGGCAGGTTGTGAAGCTACAATGAAAATTTGTATTATGGAACATCCTAAACAATTAAAGAATTTCACTTTCATTAAAATTTCAGAAATTATATAAAGAATTTGTTGGAGCTTTTATAAAAACTTTGGAATACTTCAATGGAATGTTTGAAACCTGTGACTAATTTGAAATGATTCCCATTACAGTAGTAGAATGTAAAAAATTCATGGGCTACTAGGTATAGATGTACTAAAGGTGGATACATTGAAATTAATCAGCAACATAAAATTAGAAAAGGCAAAAATGGGAGTGTTAAAGGGGTATAAAGCACGTATACTATTAAATGAAAATAATACCCACTCTTATTTTGAATCTCATAAATTACCTATTCACTTTTTACCTTTGATAGTTGCTAAGTTAAAGAAAATGGTAGAGGAGGGAATTTTGGAGCATATGGAAGTAAATGCAACTCTCTCATTGTAGACTTGTGAAAAGCAAGTGGGAATCTAAGAATATGAATTTGATTCTAAAAAGGAAGTTATGTGAGTGATTGAGCTGTGTCAGCAGTTTTATTGCAAGTAGGCCATCCAATAATGTACTTTTCAAGAAAATTGACAACAGCAGAAATAAATTATTCAAATTAGCATTAGCCATTTTTTGAACCACAGACAGAGCTTGACACTGCTTATTAGGTAAAAACTTCCTATGAAAGTCAGACCATAAACCTCTAGAGTTTATTTTTAATCCTAGAAGCAGCTATCAAAAGTTACTTCATCCAGGATTCTAAGATGGGCCATAAAATTATAATAATGGCTTGTGATTTTCATACTAAGTACATAAAAAGAAATACAATACCACATGTCGATGTGCTGTCAAGGTTACAATTTAATAAGGATCAAAAAGAAGAAATGGAAATCTTGGATGAAGTAGTATTAGATTGGGTTGAAATTGACATATTATCTCTACAAAGATTGATATTGGAACATATATGAGATCCAATATTAAGCAGGATTGCTGAAAGAATAAGAAGAAACAGATGGAATAATTGTTCCAAAGCTGAAAGATCTTATAAAGAAATAAGGCATAAATTAATAATGGAAAGCAGTGTTATATACAATAGAGATGTGATAGTACCACTAGAAACACTAAGAAATATTTTTTAAAAAGTATATGATGAGATGCCTTGTGGGATAACAGCTACGCAGAAGAGATTAAAAGTGGAGGCATTGTGGCCAGGGTATTATTGCGATATAGAAAGATATGTACATAAATGCCCAAAATGTGCAGAAATAAAGAATTAATGGCATTTTCTAATTTTAGTAGACTCCTTCCCTGGATAGCCTGATGTTGTTAAAAATAGAAAAATAATTACAATAAAACAAATACTAAGAGTGATATTTTCTAGAAATGAGGTCCCTAAAACATTTGTATCAGACAAAACATCAGAATTTTGTGATAAAGATCTATGTAATTGTTTGAAGCATATTGGCTGTTTCCCTTACAAAACACCACCATATCACCCTCAATCTAATGGGGTTACAGAAAGAATGGTGCAGACAGTAAAAATGGGATTAAAAACATTTTTCCCAACTAGAGATACTATAAATGGTTACTTACCAAAGTTATTGTCATAGGATGATTCTACATGCAGACAGATTGCAAAGCCCATTTGCATTAATGGGTAGACAAATAAGATCTCCATTAACAATGTCTTATTTGACAAATGAAAGTATGTGGTTTAAGAAAGACAAAGTAGAAACTCCTGTGAGAAATAATTTCATCATGCAAAAGGGGACATATGACAGCCATTATATCTAAGGAAGGAAAAAGCTTAATTACCCATTCTAAGCAATTAACAGCCAACATTGAAGAGAAGCCTTTGGATGATAACAGGAGTTATTCAGACATGGTAAAAGATGAAATGAGATCAAGATTTCCATTAAAAAGAACAGAACATAAACCTCAAAGGGGAGAGGAGGAAAGAGGGCTCAGAAGAAGTTTGAGAACAACCAAAGGCATTAAACCGCTTTGGTATAGTGGATTGGTAAATAGGATTGTACCTATTTGCATATATTAAGCAGAAGAGATATAAAGTGTATAGTAAACTAAGAGACAGGCGGAAGTTGACTACTGATCTTGTGTCATAGAACAACACAATACAACAAATTGTTTTCACATTTATTTCTTTATAAATTGGTCAATTATAAATATTGCATTTCATTAATTCTAATTGTATTAATTTTTAGAATGTTGTAAATATAAAATTATTCTTGTAAATAAACAATCTAATAAATAACTAGTAGTTAATATTTTTGTTGTAAATTCTCAAGAGCAAAAAAATATATAAATTCACTTTCATCATAGATTTAAGTTTTATCACTTTTTAAAACAATAAACATTGTCAAAGAGTGAAGGTAGTTAAAATCTTGGGAAAAAACGTCTTTTTGACACTCTTATTGTGGGCACATTTATCCATGTTTGCCCATTTTTCTTTTTTTCTTCATTTCTTTCTTTTGTTAAAGCAGATCCAATATTTTTTACATGCATCTTTCCTGTAAAACAACAATTGAATGAGAATCTTCAGTATTTAACATATTCAAATTCATAAAATAAGAACACTATCAACTAAGTCCTTTTTAATCATTCTGACTTGATCAATGATGTTAAGCAATGATCAAATTGATTATTTTAATATGGGGAACAGTTTGTTAATTTTGTTTTTTTAATCATTTCACCCCAAGCAAGGTTATAATATGATTGTCATTTTGGGACTTTTATTACTACTAGGGGCTAAAACCGCAATTTTCAGGATTTTCATTTAAGACAGATATCATGCATGAAAAGGATTGGAAGTGATTTATATAATGTAATATAAGAGACAAAGGGTTACTGGGCAGGCGGGGTGAAAGAAAATGAGAAAACTTTAGGAGAAGGAACCAGAAACCCAATACTCAACATGAGACAAGTGATAAACCTCTACTCCTGTTCAAAAGACAGAAAAGGAGTATAAACTAGGCAATAGTCAAACATCTACTCTTATTGAACTGGGCAAACTATCTACTATTAAATTATATTGCTTTGAATAAATTAACAAAAATAGAAAGTTTAATTTTAAACCTTATAGAATGTATCAGTAAGTGTAATAGTAAGTACTTCCAAAATAAACTAGGGAATGATTACATTTGGAAGATGTGGAGGATAGCGAATAACAAAATCAAAATTCTCCAATACTATTTAGTAGATTAAAAAATTGTTCTTTCCTAAATGTCAGTGATATTGTTTTTTAATTTGCCAGCTGTGGATAATTTGAATAAGCACTGAAATATTAAAAAAAAAAATCAATCACATTTCTTGTTTGTAAATCAAATGATATTGATTATATACACAAGTCATGATGACCCATATTTACAAGTGTCGTAAGATAACCAAGTTTATGTGTACTCTCCCTTTATGTATCATGTTCTTTCAGGACATGTGCAATCATGCTTGTTTTTCTTAATAATACTTCCTCTTTTATTTATTTGTGTAGTAATGTACAGCAAGAGTGTGTTGAGGTTGCAGGGAAAACACCTAACTAATTGCTCTCCCAGCAACTACATTGGTAATAGGGAGAGTGGGGCAAGAGATGGGAGGTAACAAAAATAACACTGCCTTGGAAACCACAGCAATTTGAGGAACAAAAATGCTCATAGGACGAACTTCACAAGATACTGTGTGTTCCCAACTGCCGACTACTGGTTTTACCCCTGCTTTTATTGGCATGAGGTGTGTTACAAAAAACCATATCTTGCAGAGAGGCCTGTATCTAGACATGCCAAAGTATCCTGCTGTTAACATGTAAAACTAGGATGTAACTGGTGTTGGCAAACATGTTCACATGCAATCCAAGGCCTCTTTTGTGTTTGTACTGTTACCACAATTTGTTTCTTCTTGTCACTGGGCAATGTACAATGAAATTACAGAACAGTCCACAAACACACCAGCACAATAAACCCTAAAACACACATACACAGACACACACACACAAACACACAGATGAAAGAAACATGTGCAACATTGAATGAAGAAAAGCAATGACATTTAAAATATGTTTAAAATTGCCAGTGTGCAGCAATATTCATTTTATGCATGGCTCAAGGATAAAAGCTGTCCCTCAACTGCTTTGTTCTAAAACTAATAAAACTAAAATCTCTCCCTGATAGCAATAGATAAAAAAAAAGGTACTCTGGATGCATGCTGTCTTTCATTATGTTTTCTGCTCAGTTGTGACAGAAATAATTAGAAATGTCTTCCAACTAGGCCAGCAAGTAGCCAATTATTTTCTGGACAACATCTGTAACCCCATGGAGGGTTCTTCTGTCAACTGATAAGCAGCTGGCATAACAGTGATGCCATATGCCAGCAGACTCTCAATAGAGCAGTGTCAGAAGGTCATCAGCAGCTCTCTTTGTAATTTTTTTTCTGAGAATTTGCTGTGCCTTCTTGACTATCAGAGTGGTATTGCTAGTCCAGGAGAGATTCTTTACATTGTATGTGCCCAGAAACTTAATTTTATCATCTTTCTCTACTCAGATCCCACTCATAACCAAAGTCCATTACTAACTCCTTTGTCTTGTGCTTAAAGTGTTTAAAGCAAGGTTATTCTCTGAGCTTCATACAGTCAATCTTCTTATTTCACTCTTGTAGAACACTTTATTACCCCCATCCCCAAATAAGTCCAATCACAGTAGTGTCATTTGTAAATTTAATGATTATGGTGGTGGGATAGAGAGGGATGTAACCATAAGAGTACAGAAGAGGGCTTAATACCCATCCTTGTGGAGCACTGGTGCTGAGCATAATAGGACAGAGGTGTGGGCTTATTCTGACAGTTTGTTGATGATTTGTCAGAAGGTCCTGAACCCAACAAGAGATGGGCTGAGATAGTCCTAGTCATGTGACCTTTGTGACCAGTCTGTTTGGGATGATCATGTTAAAGGCAGAGCTGAATGTCAACAAAAAGCATTCTCACATAATCTTCCCCTTTTCTATAAGAGGGTCAGTGCAGTAAGGAGAGCAGTGAAAATGGCATATCTTGTGTCAAAAATCTTGATTCCCCACTGTTTATCCAAACTGGTATTGATATGCTGTTAGATCAATCTTTTAAGGCATTTCATGACAATCGGTGCAAGTGCAGCTGGTCAGTAATGATTGGGCTCATGAATAACTGTATTTTTTTGGCAACAGGATGATGATGGCTGACATCAGGCAGGATGGTATCACAGACTTAGACAAACATGGCTTAAATATTTTCATAAAAATCCATAGTGTTGACACATTCTTTCAGGATTCTTACTTTTATCTTGTCAAGCACAGTGGCTTTCTTTGGATTCACCCTTCTGGACCTCTTTTTTTTTTGAGATACTTGTTCCTCTATCCATTTGCTCAAATTCGTCAGGTAGGTTATTTTCTGCTTTTATCTGTTGCTCTTGTTTCAATGTACCCACTGAGTGTGAAATTATCCAAGCCTTCTTTCCTTATTTCTCTAAAGTTTCAGCTATTGCTTTCTGATTGTTATCAACAATCCTTTTAATTCCTTTATTTAAACTGATTTTATTTAAATAAATCCTGTCAAAAAATGTATCTTTCTTGCATTCCTCTTTTTATTTTGTTGGACTCAGATGTCTTTTTGCACATAAGCCATTTGTGACATGCAAGATAATAGAGAAAAAAGATAGATCTATTTGAAGTGGACTAATTTCAAATCCAATAGATATTAGCAACTTCAATATGAGAAGGAAAAAGAAAGTAAATTTTCTGGCTACAATATTTGATAAGGATCTTTATTACCTCTCCCCTATATTTCAATGTCCTTTCCTCACATTAGTTTATCTCTCATTCCATCCTGAGAATGTCTACTATAAAGAGACAAAACACAGAGTTTGAATAACTTTCCTACTTTTCCTGTCTCATTATCTTATATATTATGGATATTATTCTACATCATACTAACTTCCAAAACATTTGTTCCCAACAGAGATTGTATATTATTTGGATATTCTTTCTATATAGATCAAGATTTTCTAATATTTAAGAAGTTCTTCATGTTGTACTTTATAAAATGCCTTTATGTAATCTGTAAGGATCTTATATTGGTGGGAAGACTTCATGTTAATGAATGTACAGTTTTCTCATATGTCAGCATTATTTCAGCTTACTTTATGCAATGACCATTTAATAATAATAATCTGTAAATAAACCACTCATTAGCTTTTTGTACATTTGCCAGCTTTTAAAGCATAAAAAATGATATGTCCCAGAAAGGGATATATTTGTTTGAAGTAGCAAAGTGATTGTTGACTACTGTAACTGGGTAGGACAAACTAGCAGATAACTATAATGGACTGGTACTCATCATAGTGGTAGGCAATAGGCGTAGGCAATAGATGTAGGCAATAGGTGTAGCCAATAGGCATCATCTTGTACCTCCACATCAGTCTGTATTTATGGCTGACACAAGACAATCTTATTACTGTGAATACTGTGTATTCATTACATCAGAAAACATGAGTTGTATTTTGGACAACAAGGCTACATGTTGATAAAACACCCTTTTTATTTCTGATTAAGGTTTATGACTTTCAAATGTAAAAAAATATACTGATGTATATTATACAAATTCCCTGCTTCCTACACATTTTCATGTCAGATGCCATTTAACCAGACTGCAGGCAAGTTGCTATCTGTAAGAAAACTAAAAACATAATAAGATATAATGAAATATAACTTTAGGAGCAACCTTTTTATAAATAAATAAACAAGTAATCAACACTGACATCTGAAAATGTTTTGGGATCACCAAAGATGCATTCCAAAAACTAAGCAGAGTATAAGGAACAGAAAATCTTTGTTAGAAACAAAGTAAAGGGTAGTGAACTGTTATGATATCTATCCTCCTATATAACAGTGAAGGCTGGAAAATCTCCTCAAAAATAAAGAAGAGACCTGAAGCAGCAGAAATGTGGTTCTACAGAAGGATGCTAAGTATACCATGGACCAAATATGTGAGCAATGACAAAGTTTTACAGAAAATGGAAACTAAAAGAAAATTTATGCATAACGTCATGAAGAGAAAGTTGAAATTTCTAGGACAGATAATGAGGAAAGGGGGATTAGAAAATTTGATACTCACAGGACAGCTTGAAGGCAAGAGGGATAGAGTAAAACAATGCATGACATAGTGAGTTTGAGTAAATGGATGGTAAAATAGAGTTTAAAAGAACAAAAAGATAAAATTTATTAAGAACTACAAAGGACAGGAAATTGTGGAGAGCCATGATTGCCTATGTCTTGAGGGGACATAACACATAGAGAAGAACAAAGAATGAGGAGAAATCAAAATAAAGAAAACCAAAGCATATTTTTAGAAAATATGTACACATGTTTAACTTAGAAAAATATTATTCAGTAAATTCACTTTCAGTCTTGATGAGGCCTTGGAAATGGCTTTGTGCCCAAATGAGGTGGTGCTGGTTCATGTTGGCCATCATATCCACTGATGGGTTTCACTAGTTGGTTTCCCTCTTGAAGATGCTCCAAATATTGTAGTCCAGGGGATTCAAATCACAGGAGCTCGGAAATCATGTGTGAGTTACATAATCATGAAAATTATCAGCCACTTACTCCTGGATCATATCGACCATATGGAAGGGTAGAGTGTCCTGCTGGATCACATAGGACTGTCTCCTTGATCCATGTCCAGTACTTTAATGTAGGTGGTGGCATTGACCCTGAGCTTCTGAAAACAGAAATAGGTTGGCATCATGATTTGGTCCTGATTCCAAAATTCCACAAACAATTTGAACTTGATAGGCATCATGTTAATTATTGCTGTGGGGTCTGTACAGAAGTACCTGTCATTCATCCTATTCACCTGGCCACTTTCAAGAAATTCCATATGATAGTGTTGCAGTAACTGATAGCATGAGCCACAAACATAATGATCTTTTCATTTCCTGTGTCAGATTAGAAGTTATCATGTTAATACATTTGACAGAGAAATAAGAATGTTACAATTTGGTACATACTACATAACATTTGCTGATACATAAAGATTTCCATAGATTGGCTTTTATTTTGTGCTCTGACATCTAGTATGTTCTTGTAAGATCAGCTAGGCTGCTAATGACAAGATAACTTGAATTATTAATGTGTGAACAGGACATAATTGTGAGTACCAAATGGAAAGGACATCAAATTTCTGAAATTCTGAGGACATTTGGCAACCCTTGGTCTGCAGGAACATATATACAGAAAATATCCAAGGGAATTCATTACTGCTTACCATAGAAAGCACCATCATCAGTCCTTAATGATCATGATCAGAGGTGTCTGTCTAGAATTATGTTAATAGACATGCAACACTTCATTGAAGAAGGTACCAAATTCATATCTAGAAGTTCATCTCAGCATTCTTTAGCTTTTTTAGAATATGGGAGCAAAAGATCCACCAAGATGTCTCTGTTAGCTGCACAAAACCAGGCACAGACTGGGCTCATGATGTCACTAATTGAACCCTGGAGGACTGGCAACATGTTAGATGAGTCATAGTTCCAGTTGTTTAGGGCTATTGATAGTGTTTGAGTTTGGCACAGACATCATATTGATATGATTCCCAATTGTTGACAAGTCACCTAGTTGTGATTCAAATATGATGTGGGTTGGGGTCTGCTGATCCACTTAAACATATCATTGACCAGTGATCATTGCATTGCACTGTTTCATGACCATCTTCACCCATTCATGGACTTCAACTATTCCAACAATAGCCTTCACATCCATCACTACCGCCACTAGGGGAAAGGAAAGGGATAGGGAGAGAGGATGTTGATCTTAATACACAGATGAGAGTGGGTGCCAACAATGTTCCTTTTTTACAATCAAATTCCCCTTTTTAGGATATGCTTTTCCTTTACCCTGGCTCCCATCCTATTTTGAACCCTAACAACTTCAGGCCACCCGGGGAATGAGTTGACTAAAATTAAAAATATTCCTATTCCTTTAACATGCACATAATCGATATGAATATCGGCCCATAGCTCCTGTTTTTTAGGCCATAAGTGTATCTTGGTTTGCTGAAATTTTTTTATTACCATACATTTTGGGCATTTTTGTATATATTTTTCTACATCACATAAATACCTATGCCACCACACTTCCAATTTTAAATGTCTATGTGTTGCTGTTATTCCACAATGAACATCACTGTGTACACTTTTTATTGCATCCTTTCTTAATCTTTCTGGTGGTATTAAAACATCTCCATTGGTTATAAGACACTTCTCTATAGTTAAAATGTGTCTTATCTCTTGATAGGGTCTCTCTCTGCCTCAGAACAATCCCTCCATTTTATGTCCTTTTATTCTATATGTAATTTTGCTTAATACTGGATCTTGTCAAATGCAAGATGATTTAGGGGTAATGTATATGTTTCAATTCAGTGCAATATTTTATTTTATGAATTGTTTGATCTTTTGAATCAGTCATTGTTGAATTTTAGTCTTGTTAGAGAATCAACCTGTGGAATAGTGTTTCCTATATTCGATGTTGAAGTCAAAGGTCATGAGCTTTATAGCTCATCTTAAAATTCTACAAGATGGGACATTAGGCAACTATTTTCTGGGGATAAAAATAAAATCTAAAGGCTTATGGTTAGATTTCAACAGAAACTTCCTGCCTAATAAACATTGTTGAGCTCTGTCTGTGCTCTATATGATAGCTAACATTTCTTTTTCAATGTTTGAATAGTTAACTTTGGCTGACTTTAATCTTCTACAAAGGTACATTATGGGGTAACCTTCTTGTGACAAAATCACTGATATGGCATGCTCACTTGCATCTATAGTTAAAGTAACTTACTTTCTTTTTAGGATCAAAATTTTTTACAATGGTTGTTTTTATAAATGCTTTCTTTAAATTTTTAAATGCTATATTCTGCCATTGAGTCCATTGAAATTCACTATTCTTTTTACATAACTCTGCAAAGGGTTCTATTAATTCACTATACTTTGCTATATATCTGCTATAAAAATTTGCTAACCCTAAAAAAATTCCAATTCTTTTTTATTTGTGGGTATAGATACCTCAAATATTTTTTTATCAAATTTGTCTAGTGAAATTCCTTCTTTAGAAATCTGGTATCCTAGATATGCTATTGTGTCACAATTTAATACACATTTATCTTTGTTTATGGTCATCCCAGCATTTTTTTTAGTTTGTTTAAGACATAATCTGTTTTTTGTTTTAACTCTTCTTTACTGGAAGCACTGATGCATATATTATCTTGATGAATGATTATATTCTTAACATTACCAGTTAGTACATTTTCAATTGCTTTCTGAAATTTATATCCATCTAGTTTTTGTAAACAGGAATGAGCAGGGCCCACTTACTATCATCAGGAGGATCATGCTCTAAAATTCCTTGCTCCACCATTGTTTTTAGTTTAGTAACTATTAAAGGTAGAATGTGAATGGGTAGTTTGCAAGATTCAAAGTAAGAGGGGTGAATATTTTCCATAATTTTGCTGTATCAACTTTTAAGACATCTATTCCCACAAATGCATGACTTTTTTTTTCACATTTCACTTCCATAATAGGAATAATTTTGAAGCAGTTGTTAGTTTCAAAAGTTCCCTTAAAATAACCTAACATTTTGATGAAGGGGTCATAGGACCATCTTATTTTCATATAATATATATAATAACTTTTCTTCATTTTGGGTTTTCCCATTCATTTCCAGAAATTTATTTGGATTAGGGTGATATTAGTACCAGTATCTACTTATATAGAAAAAGTTATACCATTTAATTTAATTTTTTCTCTGACACTTTTCTCTTTAGGTTTTTGTATTGCATATGCAACTATATTTTCCTAATGTGGGGTTAGATTTTCTACCCTTTCTATTTTCTTTTTATGTATGGACTGGAAATGATCTCACAACTCCAGCATATTTGTCGTAAAACTGGACATTTTTTCTTGGTCTTTCTTGTTTTCATGCTCTTTATTGCAGTACTTGCATCATATAAGGTAGTTCAATAGACTGTATGCTTTGGTGTTCCTCTTGTTTATACAATGCATCAGACATATTTTCTATTAATCTCAGCTTTATTAACTCCCATGCTAAGTTTTTCAAACTCAAAGAATCTGGAGGTCTCTCATAACTTGTGTATATAGTGTATTATTGTTTCATTCAGCTCTTGTTTGCTCACAAGGAACATTGTCCTTTCTGTGATAAGCAGCTTTTGTTTTGGTTGCAAATTTTTATGTCAGAATTTCTGAAAACATTAAATCATCTAAATCTTTGAGATATGTCATGAACGATATCTTTCTAATGGTCTGACAGTTTTCTAAAGCTAAAATGAGATCTGTAATCACATTCTCCCCTCCTGTGACTTTGTTGTCTTTTAAGTTCTTGGCCCTTGCGTGGATCCCAAAACAATGAATACACATTTTTACAAAATCTTGTTTTTTCTAGCAGTGTTAGAGATCCTATTGGTGATGCCATGTTGTTGTGTTGTCTTCCAGTTTGTAATGTAGTAGTAATTCTCTCGACTGACAACTGATTTATTTGTAGTCATCTGACTTTATGCAAAATAGGGCAAGTCCATTTTGCATATCTTACTACAGCATTTAAAATGGTTAGTCTGTATGCGGTAATTCTTCACGTCGTAAATCTTATTTCATTTCTTTATGGATTCAAAGAAAAATACAGCTGAAGTATTTAAGGAATCTTGAACTCATATTGTTAGCATCTGACTATTCTTAAAAATGAGGATTTTATGACTTCTACTTAAACGAGCCTATTCTTTTCTCAAAGGAACCAGAAGTCAGTGGTTCCACAGCACAAGAATAAAAAAAGAAAAGAATTAATTTATATAAACTAAGAAATTACATATTTCTGTGGATATTTTATTAAAAAGAATTTTTGTATTTAAAACATTATCCAACAATTTTATAAGAAATATCAACTCACTATACAAACTCATACAGATAGACACGTGAAATATTTGTGTTTGTGAATTATGAATACTTTAAAAACAAACTTTTAATAAAAATAGTTATTGCGAAAATTTACTTGCCTTAGTCTATTCTAAGACTCAGTGAATATTAAAATCACTACCCTAGCTGTGGTCTGTGAGATTAATTTATTATCACTTGATAGTATGTATTCTGATATACTTATATTCTGATATACTTATATTCTGATGTAGCAATCTGAAACAAAATCAAAAATTCTAATCTAATAAACAATTATTTTAGAGCCAATAAGAAAAGATTTTCAAACTAAAAGTTTCTAATTTGAACTTGAAAGTTTCAATTGACAAAATCCAGATAAATTACTCTATTTTGAAAAGAAATACTTTTCTTAGATTTATGAACCAATCAGAATGAGTCTCAAAAACAGCTTATCTTATCCAACTAACCTTTATATAAAGAAAGCTATTTACCAGTTGTTTTTTTTACAATGATGAACAAGACCCAAGAGTCACTCAAGGTAGAGGGTTACCAAGTAAGAAGCACAGTTTATGTGGATATGTCGGGATGATAACACTTGACCCTAGACTTGAACAGGTTAAAATTATATTTATCAGGGAAGCATCTCCTTGTGAGTTAGTTCTACAAAGCAGCTGTTTGTAGGAAAAAGCTGCTCGAGTGGAACTTACATCTTACAAATGGGATACAAAAGGAATGAGTGTGGTTCACTACAATGTGTGTGGCATGACAGGTCTAAAAGGTTAGAACTGGTGGAACTAAGGAATATAGTTTGTCTGAACACTTTCTATGGAAATAGAAAATAGAGTAATGAGGGGCTTGGAACATATTGTCTGCAAGAAAGAGGTATACTTAGATAGTTAGAGTCACATTTAAGTTTATTAGTTTGTCACAGGTCTTTTGGTCAAAGAGAACCAACTGTTCACTTTGTTTCCTACTCACACACACATACATACACACACTGTATTATTAGGTTGGTGCAAAAATAATGTCGTTTTCTGACATATATTACTATGTGAGAAAACGACATTATTTTTGCACCAACCTACTAGTATGACTTACTTTATTCAGCAATTGACTGTAATTTCTTGTTCAATAAAAAGTATACATTTCCTTTTATATTGTCTTCAAAGACAAAGATTTGGTATCATTTGTTAAAAATAATTATTTCAACTGTTATTGAAACCACAACTTTTGTGTTCTCATTCTTTTGTTCATGTATTGTTTGAACTTAATTTCAACCTTTGTTTTCACACAATTATCACAATTTGTTGGTGGAACACAATTTATATGGGGTCAGAATTAAGTGATTGTCAACTCCACGACATCATACTTATTAAACAGCTTAGTCTGGCATAAGGTTATAATAGTGGATTGAGTGATTCATTTTGTATGGCTTATAAAGTCTTTGCAGGTTATTTAAATAATAAAAATATTTTTTGAAGAATTTTCTTTTGGCAATAATAATGATTTAGTGAGACAAGTTTTACTAATTAACCCATAGCTGGGGGAGAAAAAGTGGATTCATACCTTGCCAAAGAGTATCTCTATCTATAAAAGGCAAGATGTGTGTGTGTGTGTAACGAATGCACAGCCGCAATTTTCGACAGATTTGCACCAAAATTTACATGCACATGCTCCAAGTTAGTGGGAAAGCCAAGATTGACTTTGCATTTCTCAACTCCCATAGTGGAAATAATCGATTTTTTCATGCTTCTACGGCAATTTTCATGTAGTTTGCAGCCATTTTGTACTGGCCAGAGTGAGAGCCTATAGCTGGCTGCCACGAATAGGCAGGAAGATTCTATTGGCCAGCATGAGAGCCAACAGCTGACTGACACGAATGTTAACTAGCATGCTAGCATGCAAAAACAATCTATAGCTGCATTCGTCACAAGTGGGAAAAATTTAAATCTGCATGGCACTTTACTCCAATTGGCTCATTTGCTTGCTTAAACTCAATGTTGATTCTGATTCCGCAGAACTGGGTTGGGTGTGAAAACGTATTTGTTGTTAACATTCTTTTTCATTCAGTTTTTCCAGTTATGAGTCCTTTTTTAAAGCTGATTGTTTTGTGTTCATTTTGTTTAGTTCATTTTTCGTAACAGATTTAATGTTTAGTATAGAGCTTAGAAAAAATTCGCAGTGTGAGATAAGCAAGAAGTAAGGCATGTAGCAACATCAGCATGGCAAAGGGCACTCCTTTAAAGGAAAGGAAGGGCAAAAATATTTTAAGTCAAGTGATAGCGATTGCTGTATGAGTCGTACGATTTTTGAATCAAGCACGGGCAATGCCGGGCCATGCTGCTAGTTTGTACATAAGTAAATATAATGAACCCAACAGGAATTGTAACTCTGCTCTCCTATTAACAATTCTGAGCCACTATCCATTATACAACCTGCATGTCTAAGTTTAGACATTCCCAAGTGATCACCTATCTGGTTACTGACCAGGCCTGACATTGGTTAAATTTGCTAATTGTATGGAATAGATTACAATAGTGGAGTACCCAGTGAACATTATACTATCATAGATGTCCATGGTAATGTTTATTAGGACAAAGGATTAATTTAAGTAAAAACAATATTTTTTATCTGAACAATTTCTCAGCTGAAAGTTATGTATCATATTGAATTGATTTTGAGGAAGTGTCTATTTTTCCTCTCAGTTGTCTTCATTTGATTTGGCAAATTCAAAATAATGTTAAATATCTGCTCATTAAATTTCAGTTTGCATGGTTCTTTGTTTTGACAAAGGAAAAGGAACTTGTCAATTATTATTGTTATACAAGATGAATTTTAAAAAAGGGTTAAATCAACATGAATGATGAATAAAAATAATGAAAAAGTGTTTTTCTTTTTCCTTATTTTTATTGGAATTTTCTTGACATTTTCAACCTTGTATATCAAGCTCAATACAGTTATGTGGATCCAGCCATCCAAAAATATATTCACTTTGTAAGTAATGACATGGAAATACACTTTATTAGATTTTATTTTGTGTGTCAATTTTACATACTAAATAGTTGATGTTGACAAAATTTTCAGGGTTAGGATTTATATGATAAATATACTTTCTGACTTATATTGTTTTTATTAAAAATATTTAAAATAAGGTATGAGAGTGTGAGATTATTTTTTTCATACAACTTGACGATTGTTTATCATATTGAAAATAAATATAGTTATACATTGTTTCCTGTTTAGGATTAGGTTTCTGGTTCTTTCTAAAGTCTACTTCAGCTCTATACACCTAATGCTGGTCATTTCCTAGGCTAATATAACTCCACACAGTAACCATGGACCTTTAGTGTCACATGGGTCTTGTATTGGGTGAATATTAGTAAAAAATAAATGAAAAATAAGATAATATAGTTATTGCTATTTTTCTTAACATTAGGTTCATAAAAGTTAATAAGAAAAATATAAATTTAAAAGAGAAACAAGATAGGGTTAAATTATTGAATGATGAAACCACAACATTGAAAATTGCAAAAACATTGAATAAGAATTAGAGAAGAATCAAAAAAGAAATTGAAAACATTGGCAAAATGAAAATTGGCTTCAAGATTGTCACAAAAAATCTTTGAGAATAACCAAGAGTAAAAAACAAGAAAAGTGGATTATTTTATGAAGCTGATATTATATTATGTTCCCCCACCAGGCTTTTCTCATGAGAAAGATGGTTAGACGGCCAGCAGGGTTAAAAACAAGACTCATAAAAGGGTGGATGAACCTTTTTGTAGCATTAACAGTCACTAGCAAAAGGGGCTGGTAGACTGGATTCATAGCTATGCATATGCAGCCAGTATGTTGCTTATCCCTGGGCCGAGGGCTTTCTAGATTGAAGTCAATGGCCAGAATAGAGGCTTCCCTGACTGGGATCAATGGCTATATGTTTGTGACCAATTTGAGCAATCAAGTTTGTGGATATTGTGGTTTGACCTGGGGAGAGATAGGCCAGATCTACTTGTCCAAGTCGCATTATGTATGAATGAATACCTTTCTGGCTTTCAGCCAAGGTATATGGCAAGAACTGGTCAGGTTGTGGTTGAATAGTTTGTTTTTTTTGTACATATCGGTGGCCACCAAAATGTTATGGGGGATCACTGACATCATAGCAGCAGAAATTAGCTTTGTGTCCAAGAAGATAAAAGCATACATGACAGGAAATAAAATGTACAGAAATAACAGGAAAGAATGTTAAATTGTATGTTAATTTCATACAGTTTATTTATGTTTTTCTTGTGTGTCTTGGTGTGTGTATTTTTTAGGTTACAATTGTTTTATGGTAAATGTGATAAAAGGGAGAATTTACTCCATATTATTACATGTCATACTACAGAGTGAAGTCAGACATGTGTTGCCCTACCAAGGTTTGTGGTGAAGAAATTGAATTTAATGATAGGGTATCAATGTAAATGAGAATGGAAAACAGTATGATGATCTTTAGGTTGTAATAAATGTTGCTGTAATTAATACTGAAGTCAAAACAATAGAAAAGTTACAAACTCAGTGAATGAAACACAGAAGCTTATTATTATTATTATTATTTATGTAAAGTAATAATTTATTCAAGTATATGGAATATTGTGTCAAACAAATATAAGCTTATGTGGTCTACATATTTTGGACTTATTATGAAAATCATAGGGAAAAAAATAGTGCTGTATAGTTTTGAGTGTTTGGTTAAAAATGATTGGAGAGAATGTAGATTAAGTGACAACAAAGCACACAGAAAAAATGACAAGAGATACTCAGATACTATCCTTTGTAGCTCTTAATAATTTTTTTCTTTTTCTTATCTCTCCTCAACCTTACCCTGCCATCCATTTCCTCAAGTTTGCTAGGTTGGTTATTCTCTGTTTTTCTTTGTCCATCTTGCCTTTAATATGTCCAGTGAGTATCCAAATTTTCCAAGCCCTCTTTCCTCATTATGTGCCCTAGAAATTTCAACTTCTCTTCTTGATGTTAACTATAAGTGTCCTTTTTGATTCCATTTTCTCTAAAATTTCATCATTGCTCACATGTTCAGCTCATATTATTATCAGCATCCTTCTGTAGACCACATTTCTGTTGCTTTAGATCTTTTCTTCACCCGTGAGGAGATTTTTTAGCATTCACTGCCATATATAAGGACTGATATTATGTGATGTAATGGAATAACCTAGGTAGTAACTACCTATAAGTATCCGTGAAGCAACTGACTACAAGAGAGTAGCTGAGATCTGTTGAGTACTACTCAGACTTACGCGAGAACTACTAACCTTCTAATAGTAGCACTCACTACTGGATTGACTTGCGACGATTGTGCACATAACTGTTACCTTATTTCTTATTCTACTGGTTTTTACAATAAACCTTTACTTATCTTATCCACTGTGTTTGTCAAATATATATTCCTTTTAGCATGGAATATAACATTACATAACAGTTCAGTCTTCTTTTCTTTGTTTCTCATGAAATTTTTCTGTTTTTTAATACTTTGCTTAACTTTTGGAATATTTGCTCTCCCAATGTGCTTTTGGATTTCAATGCCATCTTTTCCATCCTCTGTTAAAAACACTTCCCAGATATTTTATTAGGTTGGTGCAAAAATAATGACGTAATAATGTTGTTTTTTGACGTTAAAAATACGTCAAAAAACAACATTATTACATCATTATTTTTGCACCAACCTAATAATTTTTGTATTTGTTTGATTTTGGTATCTCCAATTTGTAATTTGCACATTGCTAACAACCATTCATTCCATCTTCTTGCAATTGATACTTACTCCTTTCTTCTTGCTTTCCTTCACTATCTTTTGTGGGAGTTCTTGTAGTTTCCTTTTTATGTCTGCTATCAAAACTATGTCATCTTCATCTTGTTAAGATTGTAGCTGCCAATAATGAATCTCAGTAGGACTTCTAATTCTCTCAGAATCACCTGACTGCATTGGTTTTATAAGACCAGTGAGAAGACACATCGTTGTCTTCCAACCATTTCTATTTTTGTATATTTACTGAATTCATTGTCTATCAGTATTCAGGTGGTTTATATCCAGTATAGGTTCTAGATTACTTTAATATCCTTCCCAAATTAATAAAACAACTTTGGATGAAATCCTACAAAATCTCAAATGAATGCAAATGTTATATGTAAGTACAAGTTTAATATGAACAATATACAAACATGGCACTTAGTGAAAAACTTTTTTAGAGGTTAAACACTGAAAGGAAAGATGTGATACAATACTAAAGTATGAAAGGAATATATGCAATATATATATATGCAATCTTATGAAAATAACAGTTTCTTTTATATGGATGTCTTTTCTGGAAGCAAGTCTCTTGTTTAAAGTTGCAAAATTAAAACAAATTTCAAGTGAATATAAATGCTTCTTTCAAAAGCAAAGAAGATGAAAATATAATCTGCAGGTGTTCATGTTGAGAATTTTCTTTATCTCAAATGAGGTGACACAGTGTCCTTTTACTGGATGACCACTGCAGCTGTTTACAAGATATTGACTGCTGCTTTTATGAAGAACACACAGACATAAAAGTAAGAAAGGTAACAAAATTCTTTTACAATGGTGACCAGTTAATTGTTTTCTTAAAACTTTTATATTTGTAATAACTTGGAAGTTACTACAGCTATTGTGTTGATTCTTGGCATATAAGTAGCCAGGGAAAAATATACTTCTGCAAATTGTTCATCTTCCAAGTCCTTATAGTTTCCAAGATTTTACCAACAAAGAATATATTTTTATGTCATGATTGCTGACTTTTAGGGTGAAAATGAGGAAAAGCACCCAAATATCAATATATTTTTTGTAAGGATAGATATAATAAGCTTAAATTCACATGGTTTATTTCTCATATAAATATATCTTGAAAACTTTACTGTCATCAGTTGGCTAATATCAATTTTATTCTAAAAGCATTGATTTGTTTAATAAAATCTGATATTGTGTAAAAAGGAAAATTTATTTCTAGATACAATGTTTGTCTGAAAAGTTCATAGGCTGACCAAGATACTCTTATGGAATGTGACCAAATGAAGTTTATTTTTCAACATAATCCCCCTTGTGATCCATGCATTTCTTCCAGCAATGTTGCAGTGCATTGATCCCATTGGTGAAGAAGCTTTCATCCTGTTGGGCAAAAAAGTCATCAACAACAGATATGACATCATTATCACTGTGATACTGCTTCCTAGCCAAGTGTTTTTTCATGTTGGGGATAGTCAGGTGGGGCCAAATCAGGAGAATAGGGAGAGTGATCAACCAGTTCAAAGCTGCAGTCATACATGCAGCTGTCATTGAAACCAAGAACATGTGTGTTGAGAACTTGTTGATGAAACAAAACCCCTTTCATCAGTTTTATTGGATGTTTCATCTTGATAGCCTTTTATAACTGTCTTAGCAAATTGGCATAGTAGTCTCCATCGATGGTGTGGCCCTTTTGAAGAAATACAAATTATTTTGCATCCCAAAAACTGAGGCCATCACTTTCCGTGTAGATGAAACAATCTTGGCCTTCTTTGGAGCAGGTGAGGAGGAGTGTTCCCACTGGATAGATTGTCCCTTTGTCTCTGGTTGAAAGTGATGAATGCAACACTCATCCTGGTTTAAGAAATGTTCTAGAAAAGTAGCTTAATCTAACTCAAACAATGTCAGATTTGCCTGTGATGCGACCAGCCTGGTGCACTTTTCATCAGGTGTCAGAAGATGTGGAACCCACTGAGTAGAAACCTTTATCATGCCAAGTTCATTGTGCAGAATATTCTCATTCTTTCTCATGGAATATGCTAATAGTATTGGTTACTTGATTTATAACCAATCACCTGTCATCCATCATCAATGTTTTTCTCAGAGGTAGCAGTTGCAGGATGTCCAGACCTTGGGACATATTTAAAATTCTTCCTTCCCTTCCTAAGTTTAGCTTCCCACTTTTGCACTATTGATAAAGCTGGAGCATCATCCCCTAATGTATCAATCATGTTAGCATCAATGTACTGGGGGTGGAGGCTAAATCCTTTTCCTGCATGTACTTGATATCAGCATGATGCCAAATTTTGTCTATTTTCATGAGAAGTCATTATTAGTTACATTTGAAGTCTTCTTTGAACAGTCAGACATCAGTTTACATGGAATGAAACAATGCAGTTACTAATAAGAAGAGTTGAAATTAATGCATGCATCATTTCACAGCTCTTGCATCTATTGTTCATAGTCAGTCTATGAATTTGTAGGTTATCCCATTTGACTTTGCTAAAAAACAGTTGCTAGGGGGCATTCCTTAAGCCAATAAAAAGACACACATTTCTCTCCCTAGCCTATTTTTGTAGTCCTCACAAGAAGTTAATGTTAATTCTATACCCATTTTTCCTTTTCCTTTTTTTAATTTAAATAAGTTCATGTTCTGATTTTCAAAATTTAAATTAATAGAAAAATTTAAATTTACTTCTGATAACCATCCCTTCTCTGGTAAATAATATTGGGATATTTTTCTTCAGATTTATCATGTATGTTAGATCTGTTTTAAACTTGTACATATTTTGAAATTTCAGGTTTGAATTAAAGAAAGGGAAAATTTAAAAATTCAGAGAGAGAAAGCAGGATCAAAAGGCAATTTTGAACTTGGAACTTTAAGCAAAGGTGCTGTCAAAAAATATCAAAAATGTGCAGCTGAAGCAGAGAGATTGGACAGGCAGACTGAAAGATAGCAGCAACAGGATTCTACACTTTGCTTCAATATCGTATCTTTCACCAATGTCTTCCAGTGAAAAAACAACTGATGACTGTTTTAAGCCAGTGAGACAGTCTAAGGGAAGTTACAGTCTCTACATATACCATGAAGCTTATTAAGGATGATGTACCTTCCAACTTTGGGGCATGGCTTGCTAATGCCTTTTTATTAGACCTACAAGAATGGGCTTTCTTCATCCAAGATTTAACTTAAAGGACATTATCACTGATAAGTCAAAAATAGACAGAAAAAAGACTAGTAAAAGTAATCCCCATCAAAAGTGTTGTGGCCTTGTTAGGACCAGAAATAAAGACACAAAGAAAGGAACTGAGTTAAATATATTAACAGAAACAGTAATATGAACATATACAAATGAGAGAGTTACAGCCAGAATGTTCAGCCCAAATGTCAGAGCTGACTGATGGAAACTTCCTTCCCCAAAAGGCAGTACATTCTCCTATTTATAGCAGGGAAAGTTCATGCGTGCATGGGTAAATTACCATAACAAGAAGCATATTCAGAACCATATAATATCATCTGCATTAGTGTTAATTGCAGAGTTGATAAGGGCACTTTACATTATAAAGAGATTAGAGAGGAAAATGGTGAAAAAAATTAAGACCAGAGCCCCACTTGACTTTCACCAGAGATGAACACAGAAAGTATATATCTCATCCACAGAGTTATCTCTGATATTGGTGCAACTGGTGTTGTTCTAGCAGAGGATGTTTCTGCTGTTTTAGAGGAATTCAACAGTATAAATTTAATTAAAGCAGTTCTTGTGAACAATATCAGGGCTTGTTACAGAAAAGAAGGTTGCACACCATTAGCTATTCATGTCATCAAAATTAACTTCCATTTAGAGCTGTTTTTAAGTACATTTATAGAAGTACAAGAAGCCCTATTGCTTTTACTGGTTCTCTAGGAAAACTTTGTGGAAATGATTACCAGGATTTGTCCCAAGTAGAAATTAACGCAATGATCTTCTAGATAACTTCTATCTTACTGCAGGGTAAATGGAAGATTTAACTGGTGACCAAAGATTGCTTTTGTAGTATATTGCTGCTGGGCTCTAATAAAGTGACAAACACTTATATATAAAAATATATAATTATCTTTATTGTTTGAGTTGCGGCAAATGGGTAGAGTGAGGGAGAATCAAAGAGGTTAGAATTGCATGTAGAGGAATTGACTGAGACAAATCTTTGGTAAACCTCCAGCCAGCCTCTTTGCCCAGATCAAGAATCGGACCAGTTAAATAACATTTGGACACCTACACAACTTTACATGGCTATGCCTTCTTCTAGTATATCACCTAAGCAACTTCATGTGGCCACACCTCTTCCTACATGCGCCCATGCAAGCACACATTTTCTTCCACTCAGGACACCTGTGCAAACTGTTTATTCAAGGCTCAGAACACATGCGTATCCGGTTTATTTCAGTCACCGGATGCATTTCCTGTTTATGCTATCACCAGTTCCGATTTCTGCTCACACACACACTGATGCAGTGGAAGTAAGGCCGAAGGTCTTTCCTTAACTGATATCCAACACTTTTAGAATATGCAACAGGAATTTCTTGAAGGTAAGTGAACAATATGTTATACGGTGCAGTAGTTTTAGCGTGATTTTCAATAAATAATGTAACTTTAAAATATTTTATATTATAATTTGTGCCCAGCAATATTATGGTGTTATATATACTTTTATATTTTTTTTATTAATTATAGCCTAACAATTGATGTAAGGTCTTATTCATTGATTAGCCTTTTTGTAATCTTTTACAATTGTTACAGTTTTTACTTATCAAATACCATAAAAAAAATTGCATATTTTGCCTGAGGTGATACATAATTAGAATTCTGGTTTGAATATATTTTCCATTCAATGTATTTAATACAAAAATATCAACTTTATTTGGATTTATTCTTGAAATAGTAAAATTTTGAACTCAGTTTGTAAGCAAAACCCCGCAGAAATTAGGTATTTCTGTACATTTTTTTTGTGAATATTGCATTAACAAGTTTTTGGAGAATAACAATGAATTTTTCAGATACAAGTGCTACTATTTAACCTATAGCTCGGGTGAGGAAATTGATTTATGCTTTTTTCAAGGATATTTGCATGTAAATGAGTGTAACACCCTTAGTTGGAATTTGAACTTGGTTCTCCTATTTCTCATTTTACAATACCCACACATTCAGTTGTTGCCATGAAAGAATGTACCTAATCTCCAATGATGTTCAAGTTAAGTGATACTTTTCACACAAATAATAAGATCCAGTCATTCTAAGCTGAACATTGCCCAAACCATTAGACATCCTCTACCGCTTGTTGTGTTCCCTCAGTACATTTTGCTGCCATTACTTCTCCAGGATGACGCATATATGCCCTGCTTTTTAGCCTTAGAGAATTTGAGACTCATTAGGTGACTTTCTTCCATTAGTATTATGTTCAATTCCATTGCTTGCATGTTTACTGAATTGTGAATATGCAATCCTATAAAAATAAATGTGTAATATTATAATGCATTCTTACTTTCATCTTGATTAAAGCTATTTGCAATTTGTGCCATAGTAGCCCTTATGTTGGGTCACACTTTGGTGAGAAAGGCTTTCATTCACTTTTCACATTGATAAATCATTGCCACTGAATGCTTTGCTGGAGGTCAGTGATATTTCTTTCTTTGGATCATTGTTAGCAGCTACTCAACTGAACACAAGCACCCTACAAACTATGCTATTTTCGATATATTTTGAGCTGATCTTCTTGCTAATAACTTGAACTTTATCGGAGTCACTCAAATATTGTTTTATTGACCATAACTGAATCATCCAACATATCAAAATGAAAGTTACTTTACCTGCTTAAATACCTCTGACCCCGTGATGCACAGAAGTTGTCATTTTTTATACTAATATTCATTCAGTACAAGGCCCAAGCTCCATTCAAAGTAGAGGTTACTGAATGAGGCATGTGATATGAGCATAAGAGTAAGAAATATGTAGTGAAGATTATGCGGAGGATAAATAATAATTGACCTAAGGCTTAAAGGGATTAAGATTATTGTGTTCAGAGAATCATCCAGATAGGAGTCTATTCTTGGGAAGAAACTGTTTGTACTTCTTATAAATGGAATACATAGGGAATGAGGGTGATTCAATCCTGTGGATGTAGCAAGGTCAGTTTGGGTTGTAAAGGTCTGAACTGGTGCCATTAAAGAATGAACATTGAACATTTTCCATGGCTGTAGGGATAAAGTATTGATAGGCTATCAACTTTTTATTTGTGAGAAAGAAGCTGCAGGGTAGAAAATAATTCATCATCCACAAGGCTATGTAAAAAAATTTGAATTCTGTCAAAGGTTGGAAAATGAGGTTGGATAGCTTTGACCCAGATATGGCAGCAATACTCCATTTTTGGTTTGATATTTCCGATCTGCCATTCTTTCTATATGTCACTGATTAAAATATTTTGGCTCATCAGTTGATTTTATGTCAAAGTCATGTATCCTAATTTTGGACAAAAATTCTCTAAATTCTTATAAAAATATTCTTTCCTAGAAAAATCCTCTTTGCTTTCAGGTGCAATCCAACATTATTTCTGATAAAATGGATTCTAATCCATTTTATCAGAAATAATGTTGGATTGCACCTGAAAGCAAAGAGGATTTTTCTAGGAAAGAATATTTTTATAAGAATTTTCTAGAAAGAGATTAGTCCTGATCTGATTCAAAAATAGTCTTGGATTGCATTTGAACTCTTATGTTATAATCATTTTGATTCCCACATAAATTTTAAACTTTCCACAGTTGTGTTTATTTAACCCTAAAAAAATTTATTCAGTCATTTATTTGGACTGGTATCCTCATCTTACCCTCTGTCCTTTTACAGGTACCTCTTTCAGGTGTTGTACTTTTCTTGAAAATTTCAACTAAACCTTTTATTCAATCCAGGAGGATAGAGGGTTCTCATTCCACTATCCATACTTCGAATATTTTTTCAAATTATTTTTTAGATAATATGACCTTTATTTATTTATTTAGAATTTATGTTGGTGATCTTATTTGTTCACTTTAAACTAAACAAATAAGGTAACCAATGCCGCCCCCCAAATGATAAATAAAATAAACAAAAAATCTAAATAAATAAACAATAAACAAACTAACAAACTATGAATATAAACATAAACACAAGTAAATGTAATAATAATCAACAACAAATAATCAAGTAATCAATAATAAATAATAAGTAAAAATAACAACACTATAAAATAGACCTTGCTACTCATAATACACCATTAACCAGAATATATAAATACTTGGGCCAAAACACAACACATATGGCCTGAAGATTGTGTTCAAGCATGAAACAGATAGTTGCTGCTTGGTGTTGACCTCAGTGTCCACTTTTGTATTTTTACTTTTATATATATATATAAATTTTTTTATACGTACATATCTATACACACAAACGCACACACACATAAATATATGTGTATATATGTATTTTGTCACTTTAAATGTTATTTTTGGTGGATACTCATATTTGAGTAGACTCACCATTTATTTATCCTGCAGCAAAGCACATATTTTTCTTTAATAAGATTTCTCAAATATTCAGGCCAAGTTATCTTCTGTTTATACCTTATTTTTATAGATACAAATATTTAAGTAAATGCTCTGTTTATAATAAACAGCATTAACAACATTTACTGGCCTGAATGTCCAAGAAATTTTTAGAGAAAATATGTGTCCTCTGACAGGAATTGAACCTGTATCCTTTACAGAATACATAGAATAAAGAAATGTGTGACGTCATTTGTCTACGTTTGGATATACATCGAGCAGACATGAATGTTCAAGGGAAATCATGGAAAATTGTAGTTTAAAAGCAGTAAAATCAATCTTGCTAACCAGACACTCTTCTGTAGTTAAACTGGTAGGATACAGTTTTGATTCCTATTGGAGGACACATATAAATAATTGTATCTATAAAAATAATGTATAAACAGAAGATAACTTAAAAATAATTGTCAGATTTTGTCTATTTCATAGTGTGCGACATCATATATATATATATATATATATATATATATAATTCACTGTTTAAAATAATAAATACAAAAATAAAGAGGCAACAACTGTGGATCTACAGAAGGATACTGCGAATACCATGCATGGAGCATGTGAACAGCAAGAAAATTTAATGAAAATCAAAATAAAATGGATGCTTATACTTAGAAAGCAATAGTTGAAATTTCTGGGACACAAATGAGAAAAGAGGGTTTGGAAAATTTGACACTCTGACATACTGAAGGCAAGAATAACAGAATGAAACAGTGAATAACCTACCTTATGATAGATTGTAGAAAAGAGAATAAGAACAATAGTAAAAATACAAATATTGTTAAGAGCTACAAAAGATAGGCAGTTGTAGAGAGTCATGATCACCTATATTCTTCTGGTGCACAGCACATAGAAGAATTAGTGTAAACAAATGGTTGTCTGATGTTCTTATGTGAAATGTCATTCTTTGAATAATTATTCATCAACTGAGAAACCCCTTTCTGCTTTCCATGGCTGATGCTAACCTCCAGGAGAGTGATGTGTTGCATCTTCTCAGGCTAACATTCTCAGCTGACATAAAATGTAATGACTGTATTGAATCTGTTGCTAGGCCTGCTGCTAAAAATTTGGTTCACTTTCTAGTGCTAGACAATTTTTCTCCCCAGAATCTATCTACAAGTCTACCATTCACCCATGCTTATAATATTGCTGCCACCTATGGTCTGGTGTTTCTGCTGTATATTTAGAGATTCCTGATAAAATCCAAATAAGAATCAGTAATATTATTGGTTCTGTCCTGGTGTCTTGGTTTCAGTCACTTTCCCATCACCGTAAAGTTGCTTCCCTCTGCCTTTTCTCTAAATACTTTCATGGTAATTCTTCAGATGAACTCTTCACTATGGTACCTAGATTTTATGAATTTAATCACAGTACTAGATTAGTAATAAGATCTCATCAATTTACAATTGAATTGGCTAGATGTAACCGTAAATTCTATTCTAACATTGGCAATAAATGACTGATAAGGAGTTAGTATGCCGTTAAACAAACAAATAAATCAATCAATTTATGCTAGCAGTTTCTTTTCTCACACTTCTCATTTGGGGAACACTTTTCCAGCTCCATGATTTCCAGCTGACTTTGATCTCCAAAAATTTATCAATAGTATCAATCGTTATCTACCATATTCCTGATTACTCTTGTATTGTTCTCCCTCCTTAATAATGTTTCTTTATTCTAATTCTTTTACACTCAATAACAATTTGTGTTTTAGTGGCTTTACTACCTTACTTGGGGTGAAATGATTAAAGAAAAGAAGTAAACACACCTTGTTTGTTGATCACCATATTTCAAATGATGATCTCTTTTGCTTTTATTGCATGTTTTGTCGAATAAAGCTTATTCTACAAGATAAATTTTTGTGTGGAACAGGTTTACCAAAATAAACTATAAGTAATGAATTGGGGATACTTGAAAACACAATCTGCGAATCCAAAAGTGTGGAGGGGAAGACTCAAGTTAATTTGTAATTTCAACCAGTTGAAATATCATTCTCTGTCTGCCATGTACCCTGTCTGCATGTGAATTTGCAGGCATACATGTAATGTGTATGCTTATATCTGTATTGCATGTGAGTAACTTACATGTTACTTAATATTCACATGAATACATGCACGCACACACATACACACAGTTTGACTGAGTTTGAAATATCATATTGGACTAATACATTCCCTTCCCACTAAGGCTATCCCTGCCCTGGGATAAGCAATAAAATCTTATTAGTTTAATTGATTATTTGATTTAATTGATTTAATTAAAAGATGTTTCAAATGATTGTTTGATTCACTTGAACTTTTCAGAAATTATAATAAATAGAATTATTTTTAATTTTTTAGAAATATTTTTAATCTCTCATAAAATTAGAATATACATTTGCACATGCAAAAATATACATGATTTGAAAGAAATTGTATTGGATATCTGTGTTGTGAGCTTTAATTTTCCTTTCTGTCTAACAACAACTACTGGGGAACAGGAAAAGAGTATTTGAAGTCATTTTTTATGACTCTTGTATTTGAACAGGATATATTTTCTAATAAAGATAGCATTTTAAATGGACAGACAATTCAGATTTAAAATTTGATCATCTTGCTGTCAGTGAAGCCAAAGGTACTGAACTTGTTATTAAATAGATTTTGCTTTTATTTGGCTTGAAGAATGCTGAAATGTAGTGATAGAAATAAAAATGTGATAATTATTTTAGTTATTTTCAATTCCTTTCTCATATTTGTAAATTGACTTCCAAGTAATATTATTTCTTGATTTAAATTTTAACACTCTGCATTATTGACTACTTTCCTTTTCACTGCATTGCTTTTCAAAGTTACTTAATTTCACTCATGGACATTTTCTGTTGCTATAGTAGGATATGACAACACAACTGCAAAATTCAAATATGCTATCATCCATTCATCTGAGTCACTTGCAGTGGCAGGATAAAATGTTTACTTTGCAAACAAAATCACTTCCAGAATGTTAAAGTTTAAATTTTTATGTTCTCAAAAAATGCATATCAGAATCTTTGAGATTTAGAGGGTTGTACATTATCTATGTTTGTCTTTCCTCATATTTAACTAAGAATTTGGAATATTGAATTCATTTTTCAGTGGAGCCAGTAAGATTTGAACTTGAACCCTTTTCATGAAATTAGATTTTCTTTCAGTCTTTTTCGTTGATAGTTTTAAAGTTAGATTCTTTCTGTTCACAATTCCTTTCTTATTAAATTCATAAAATTTATCAGTCAGCATTATTTGGATTGGATTGATAAGAGAACAAACAAAGAAAAAGTTTATGACAAAATAAATGTCAATCAAACCACACCATTTCCTCTCAAATTACACAACAAACAATGATTGAATGTAATTGCATGGGTGTTTTACCAGGTTCATATTTTTAAAGCTTTTTAAAATAAAATAAGCTAAGAACAAAAAGAGTAAAAGACAATGTCTGGCTTAATTTTTGTTGACTTTGATAAATTTTCAGCTTCATTTATCTCTGTCTATATTTCTGAGATGAGGTGTTGTAATTATTTACATTATTTAGTGTTTGAACTATTGTCCTCATCTTTATTGCCATATTCATGATATTTTGGCCCTTGTACATTCCGGCCTTCTTCAGGTGACTGGAATTTTGAACTGAACTCTTTATTTCATCCACCAGGGTAGATTGTTCTAGTACCACATGCCATGCCTCTTACGGATGTCTCAGTTATCTCCTTTTAACTCAACTCAAGTTTTTGTTCACCACTGCATTAGCCAGGTATTGAACTCACAACTCTTTGGGTCAAGTCACTGGATCCAACTAACACTTTTATCTACATGGCCAAGTGGATAAAAGCATTGGTTGGATAAGTGAATTAAATGAGATATCTAGAAGAGGCATGGCACATGGAACTAGGAAAATCTACCCTGGTGGATGAAATAAAGGGTTCAGTTTGAAATTCCAATCACCTGAAGAAGGCTGAAGCATACAACATCCAAAATGTCTTGAATATGGCAATAAAGATGAGGACTTCAGTTATCTGTCGCAATCTATTAAGCCTGCATGTGGAAATAGTGTAATGGCTAAAGACTCAGAAAGGGAAAATAGGTGAGCCAGCAGAGTTTCATTACATTTACTTTTGTACAAATATTGTTGGGAAAGTTATGCATCCATCTCTGCTGCCAATAGCTATAGAGTTTAAAAGAGCAGAACTGGCTGGGTTCTCTCTTTCCATGAGGCGTGGTAATCAGACTAAAAGAAGGAAAGTCTAAATTCAAAACCAAACTGAAAAAGGATGGATTCTCTCAGGCTGTTTTGTCCTATGTACACCCATTGTTACTATGGGTGCAGTACATGTGTTGCTCTTATGCCCTGAATGAATTACAGGACTCATGACCTGACGAGACTATTAAGTCTTTGTGGATTATCTGTTGGATGTATGGTTTACATTGGATTTAGAATGAATGGATAAATCATTGGATCAATCTTGCAATGATTGGATCAAGCTAAAATAGATGTGAACAGGTAAATAGAAATACAGACAATTTAGGGAGAGAAGAAATATTATTCAGACTGATGCAAATTAGATTTTTTAGATGCTATTAGTATAAATGCAATAGATATTTAAGTATAGTGCCATATGAAAATTGTATACTACATATAAAGTTACTACAGTAGTAAAATTTTGGTGGATTTTTTTAATCATTTCATGCCAACCAAGGCAATAAAGCCACTAAGATGCAAGAGTTTGCTGAGTGTCAGAATATATGAGAAAAAATAACATTATTAAGGAGAAAGAACAATAAAAGAACAGGAATTAAGAAGACAGAAGACAACAATTGACACTGCATTTAAATTTTTGAAGATGAAAGTTGACTGGAAATCAAGAGGCTGGAATAGAGTTTTACAAGCAAGAAGTGGCAGAGAAGAGAACATGGTTATATCTAGCAATTTCAACAGTAAAATGATGAGACCTAGCTGTCAATCTAGTACTGTGCTTAAATTTGTAAAGTTGAGGTGCCAAAGAGGAAATCACATCAAAACAACTATCATGAAAGGCACAGGGAAACTACTTTATGGTGGTGGAAAAGTGACCAATGTCAATATACCAGATCAGGATTGATAACATTGCAGATTCTTCTTTGGATTTTATCAAGATTCTCTAAATATATAGCTGAAGCACCATACCAGATGTAGCAATATTCAATGCATGGGTGAATGATAGATTTATAAATGTGTAAGATAGATTCTGATGAGAAAAATTATCTAGCATGACACAGTGAACCAACTTTGAAGGGCTAGCAATTGATTTAATATAATGATTACAGTGAGCTGCCACCTATTTGCATTTCAAAATTCACACATTCACAGATTTTTCTCTAGAACATTTGTCATTTGCGGAAATTCTGAATATTTGCATGTTTTTCTAAAGAACATATGTACAAATCATTTGCTGGGAACTCCCTCAATTCACATATTTTTTCAATAGAACATATTTAAAATATTCTTGTATTATTTTCCCATTATTTAAGTGATTTAAAACATATAGCAGTCCATTTTTATGGTAAAAATTGGCAGAATTGTACATCTTCATTGTAAAAAACAAACCCCAAAACATGCATAGTGCTTGGGCTTTGTTCTTTGTTAGGGGCTGCGGTTCTGGTCTTAAAAGTGGCTTATGTTAAGTCTGGGGGCATCATCACAGTTCTTTTTTTAGAAAATGTTTTAAACTTTATATTTTATGTCTGGTTACACATGTTTTATACAGTATTTTCAATGGTTGTATTGATCTATGCGTAATTAAAAATGGTTATTGTACTTATAAAAGAAAATTTATGCAAAGTGTATGATCACCAATACTATTGAAATGTTTCTAAAATGTTTAGGATGAAAATTTAATGCATATGGGGTTTTAACAATCAAAATAGGTACTTATAAGCACTTTGGGGGAAGGGGTTTACAAGAATAGACAGATTCTAATTTTCTGCATCTGGTTTTGGTTCCTACCCCCTGCGAAATAGGGTGGATTCACTGTATATTCATCAGAATCTTTCAATTTCTTCACTGATTATATTGTTGATCATTGTTGTAAGTGTGGTTAGTAAAAAGACAAATAGAACTATAGGTAAGATATAAGAATATTTATCTTCTCTTGTTTATATTTGTTAATAGAATAAACAGTAATTAAAAAGGATTAAAAAGAAATGAATGCTGATTTCCTGCTATGCATGATTATATGTATAAACACTTTATTCTCAACACAAAATTAGGATGAAGAATTTCAGACAGAAGCAATTAAGAGAAATCTGAAGAGAAACAGACTAATTAGAAATCTTTCATCATTTAATTAAAGACATATGATATCTTTATAAAGGAAGTATTTTATGCAAGAGAAAATTATCAACTGAATAATGACCTTGATGATGTGCAGTAGAAAGATGAAGAGAATGGTATTTTGTGTGAGAGAGGAATATCAACCAAACAACCATGGCAAGAGTAGTGGGGTGCAGAGAGGGAAGAACCTTTATGATATATTATGTAAGAGAAATAAATTTTCAACCAATAAATCATTATTGTCATGGGCACTGATATGGTTTGAAATGAATCAGTGATATAATCTATGAAAGAAGAACATTGTCACCGAGTCAAGTAGATGGTCATGGGCATCAGTTGTCAGGTAGCATTGGCATATTTTGTCAAAGAAGGAGATTGTCAATTAAGCAATCATGATAAGCCTTGCAGAAGGGTAGAGGAGGAAAGATTTTATGTAATATGAGAAAAGGATATTGTCAACAAGAAACAACCACATTTGACATGGGCAGCAGTGGGTGTGTAGGAGGAGCACTGTTATATGTGAGACAAGAAGACATCATGGTCAGTGACAGTAAGAGGGTTGGTTGAAGGGTGTTCACATGTAATATGAAAAAAGAAAATCAAATAACCACCAACATTGGTCACTAGCAGCAGTGGAGATAGTGGAGGCATATTGGTATATTAAGTGAGAAAAGAAGATTTTCAAATAAATTAGTACCTTGGTTATTAGCAGCAGTAGTGTTAGTAATGGTGTCTTGGTATATTACATGCTGCATGCTGTGATATAGGTATCTTAAGCAGTATGTGTATTACGTTTGGACCAAACTGATTTATCAAAAGCAACTCGTTGAACAAAGGTTGTGTGAGGATCAATGTAATGGATTATGTAACTATTGCAGTTTTTTTGCAATGAAGGAATTGTGAAACACCTCTGTGTATAAATCCAGATGACATGGAATATGTGAGTGTCACTTAATAGTGGCATCTGTGTCTGAAATAAAATGACCTGATCCTTCAACATTTGTGTATATTTCTGAAATGTGGTATTGTAACTATTTACACTATTTACATTGTTTGAACTATTGTCCTCATCTTTATTGTCATATATACAACATTTTGGCCTTTGTACACTCTAGCCTTCTTCAGATTGGAATTTTGAACTGAACCCTTTATTTCATCTACTGGGTAGATTATTCTAGTTCCACGTGCCATGCCCCTCTTGGATATCTCAGTTTCAGTTATTTCTCTTTAGTAACTCAACTCTACAAGTTTTGTTCACTTCTGCTCTGGCCAGGTATTGAACTCACAACTGTATGGGTCAAGTTACTGAATTACTTTCAACTAATGAAATAAAGGGTTTGGTTTGAAATTCAAACCTATATTATCTGAAGAAGGCTGGAGTATACAATGGCCGAAATGTCATTAATATGATAATAAAGATGAAGACAACAGTTTGAATAATGTAAATATTAAATGATCCTTGTTTTATATGAGAAATTATTGCCTGTTTATTAACTAAAAAAATGAGAGTATCCTCTTTGTTTACAAATTATTTACCTGAAATACTGGAAATATTGTGTTGAAACAAATGTTTGTAACATTTTTAATAGGTGGTATTTGAACACGTAACTGAAACTTGGGATATATATACCTATTCTGAAAGGTGACATTTCAATTTGTCTTTCTATATGATTCATATGTAGATTGTGAATTTTATAGAGGAAAATGAAATGCATTTTTGTCATCTGATGCACTTGTATTATTAGAAAGAAAAAATGCTTTACAAACAGAAAAAAAGGTATATTCACTTTATACAGCTGTTGCTATAGCTGAGAGTACTGTTTGTAAATGTTTATTTAGGTTCAGAAGTAGAAATAATTTGATCTTTAAGACTGAGAACATTCTTTTTGGAATTGGCCAACTGGAAAGAAGTTGTCTTCTATCATGACAATGCCAGACCTTATGTCTCTTTGTGACTTGCCAGAAATAGACATATTCATTTGATCTGGCACTTTTGTTTTAGCATCTATTTTGATCCCTAAAAATGGGAAGACTTTTAATTCTCTGGAAGACTGTGTGAACCACTTAGACCAGTTCATCTTGCAGAAAGATATCAAATTATAGAAGGATGAAAGCTACCTGAAAGATGATGAAATTTATATATAAATTGTTTTGACAAAATTTTATTTTGTTCTATGTGAATAAACATGGAAAATAAGCAGAGACCAAATAAAAATCTTTTATTTTATTTTTTAAATAATTTCACCCCAAGCAACTAAAGCCACTGAGATTCAAGGTGTTGCTGGGAATGAAAGAAACACAGTGGACAATAAAGGACAGGACTCAAAGAGACAGAAGATGACAATTCACATTACACTTAAATTTTTGAAGATCATAGTTGACGGAGAAGCAGGAAGCCAGAAGAGAGTTCCACAGGCAAGAAATGTGGGATAAAGAATTATTATCATAAAACTTACTGTTACAACTAACAATTTGAACGGTGACATTATGAGACCTGTCTGGACTTAAATTTGAGAAGTTGAAAAGAAGAAAGCTCATCAGAACAATTACCAGTAAAATATTTATAGAAAAAGTACAGGGAAGCTACATTATGGTGGTGGAAAATTGACTAAAGTTAAGATGCCAGATCAGAACCAATAATGTTGCAGATTTTTCTTTGAATTTTGTCAATAATAGCTAGATATATAACAGAAGCAACAGACCAGATGTGGCAGCATTATTTGATGCATGGACAAGTGACAGACTTAGAAATGAGTAAAATAAATTCTGATGAGAAAATTGTCTGGCATGACAAAATTAACCAACTTTCCTAGCAGCAGACCTAGATATAAATTCAATATAATTTTTCCATTTAGTACAAAAATTTAAATATCTTGGAAGTGTTTTAACAGAGGACTTCAAGTGACACTGAAATCTGAACATGCACTGTGATAATGAAAGATGCCTTCCAAAAGCTAAGCAAAGTATTAAAAAGCAGAAACAAAACAAGTACATTGGACTGTTATATAATATCGTCCCTCTTATATGGTAGTGAATACTGGATAATCACCTCATGAAGAAAGGACGAGGCAACAGAAATGACATTCTACAGAAGGATGCTGAGAATACCATGGACTGAATATGTGAGCAATGACAAAGATACTGATGTCATATGATACAAATTTCCTGCTTCCTACACACTTTCATCGCAGATGCCATTTAACCAGACTGCAGGTAAGTTTCTATCTGTAAGAAAACTAAAAACATAATAAGATATAATGAAATATAACTTTAGGAGCAACCTTTTTATAAATAAATAAACAAGTAATCAACACTGACATCTGAAGGTGCAATTGGGATCATGAAAGATGCATTCCAAAAACTAAGCAGAGTATAAGGAACAGAAAATCTTTGTTAGAAACAAAGAAAAGAGTAGTGAACTGTTATGATATCTGTCCTCCTATATGGCAGTGAAGTCTGGACAATTTCCTCAAAGATGAGGAAGAGACTTGAAGCAACAGAAATATGGTTCTACAGAAGGATGCTGAGTATACCCTGGACTAATTATGTGAGCAACGACAAAGTTTACAGAAAATGGAAACAAAAGGGAACTTATGCATAATGTCATGAAGAGAAAGTTGAAATTTCTAGGACAAATAATGAGGAAAGGGGGATTAAAAAATTTGATACTCACAGGACAGATTGAAGGGCTAACCTGTCTAAAGAGCTTGTGTAAATGGTTGGTAGAACAGGGATTGGGAGAGATAGTGAAAAGACTTTACTAAAAGCTAAAAATGACAGGCAATTGTGGAGAGCTATGATCACCCATGTCCTGAAGAGATAAGGCACATAGAATACTACTACTACTACTACTACTAATAATAATAACAGTAATAATAATAATAATAATAATAATGCAAACAATACTTGGAATGATAATGACTCATCTCAGATTTATAGTATCTATCATTAATCTATGTGGTTGGCTGAAAGCAATATTTATCAGTAGAAATACACTTTAGAAAATGATTAAAAAACCAAGGCATTTATTCTGGTTCAAAACTATTTGTCTTGACATGTAAATTATTGTTGCATTCTATCTTGTGGTGGTGTAGAGCTTTGTGTAACATGTTGACTGATACCCAACCTTTTTATTGCCTTGTTGTTCTGTGTCAAATTGTGTAACTTGTTGATTGATGTCCCTCTCTTTATCAACTTGTGGTTATGTGTCACTGGGTAGATATTTAAAATTGGTATTGATCATTGTTTAAACATTTGTTTCTTTGACCCAATTCAAGTTTTCTATTTTTCTACTGAAATTGCTATTTGATTAAAATTATAATTAAATATTATTGAATCTATCTGAGAAACCAAAATGTTTTTTTTTTGGTCTAGCACATTAACTAATTTCTTAAAGAAATATTTAATTTCACTCTACAATTTCATTTTTAACTTCAAATCTGAGAAGTATGTTTAGAGAGGACAGAAATCTGTATGCACATTGGCATAGTGAAAGATGCATTCTAAAAACAAAGCAAAATATTAAGAAACAGAAAAATTTCATTAGAATAAAAGAAAAGAATACTAAACTGTTATGTAATATCAGTCCTCTTCTATGGCAGTGAATGCTAAACAATCTCTTCACAGATGAAGAAGCAACTTGAAGCAACCATAATCAATATTGAAATCTGAAGGCACATTGGGATAGCCAAAGATGCATACTAAAAACTAAGCAGAATATTATGCAACAGAAAATCCTTATTAGAAACAAAGAAAAGGGGAGTGAACTGTTATAATATCTATCCTCCTCTATGGCAGTGAATGCTAAACAATCTCCTCACAGATGAAGAATAGTCTTGAAGCAACTGAAATGTGGTTCTATAGAAGGATGCTGAAAGTACCATAGACTGAACATGTGAGCAACGATGAAGTTTTAAAGAAAATGGAAATAAAAAGGATATTTATACTTAACAGGAAGAGATTTCCTAGATTGAAATTTCTAGGGTACATAATGAGGAAAGAGGTCTTGGAAAATTTGATACAGCATAGATTGAAGGCAAGAGGGACAGAGGAAAATAATGCATAATCTACCTAGCAAGCTTGAGTAGATGGATAGCAGACTAAGGTTTAGGAGTGATATCAAAAAGATAAAATTTATTAAGAGCTACAAAGGACAGGAAATTGTGGAGTGCCATAATTGCCATTGTCCTGAAGGGACATGGTACCTAGAAGAAGAGAAGATCCTAAAAACAATTCAAACATGTAAAGAGCTACTTAATGGATTAAATTAAGAAAGGGAGAGGGACTGATTTGCAATCAAAATAGCAATGAATGTATTTCATAAGGTGGAGCCTGAACTATTTTTTGTTGCCCCTTCTTTCAGAATAATATTAACATGGACATGCCTCTGTGGATTATGTGCTTTTGATTGATGTCTGTTTTCATATTATTTATACATCTATTGCTTGCTTGACTTATTCATTCATTTTCTATAGCTTATCAACCTATTGAAAGTTATTTAAAGCCAGAAAATATTTTTTTCTCTTTTTTAGAGTCAAAGAATTTTTTTGATAATAATAATTTAGTATTGCAAGTCTTACTAATTAACCTATAGCAGAGGGACAAGTAGTGGATTCATACCTTTCCCAGAGGTATTTGTGTGTAAGTGAATATAATGAACCTAACTGGAATTGGAACTCAGCTCTCTGATAATCTGAGCCATTATCCATTACACTGCCCGCACATCCAAGCTTACAGCACCCATGCAGTCGCCCATCTAGGTTATGACCAGGCTTGATATTACTTAACTTTGGTAATTGTACAGAAACCAGTGTTTTAACATGATGTAGCTGTAAACCTGTTAGTATTGTATTTTCTTATAAAGAGTCATTTTATAAAATATTTGATATTGTTGACTTATATAAGAATAAACCACACAGAAAAGATTCAAATCTGTCTCATGTTGAAGATATTAGTTTTGCCTACAAAGACATAACTTTTAAAATGTAAGTAGTCATGTTAAATCTCTCTCTCTCTCTCTCTCTCTCCCTTTCTGCAAAGTGAGGCAGTAGGAACCAGAGATAAAAGAAAAAAAAAACAATAAAAAGATAAAAAAAAAAAGGAAGTGTTTTGGTTGAATATATAAGTATTTTGGACAAGGGCACTTTGACATGATGTAATGGTTAGCAAGCTTGTCTCACTAGATCAATTATGACTGAATAGTGTGTTTGATCCTCACTGGATTCTCCATATTTTGGGCTTTGTGCCACATTTAGGCTACACTTAGAAAATCATCATCTAGGCACCTTGATGTGGTGTAATGATTAGAAGGCTTGCTTCTCTAGATTAATTATGACTGAATAGTGAGTTTCATCCCATGTGCCCCATACTTTTGACCTTGTGCCACATCTAAACTATGCTTAGAAAATCACTATATGGGCACTTCAATGTGGTGTAATGGTTAGAAAGCATGTGTATCTGTGTGTGAGAGAGACAGAGAGAGTGAGAGAGTATGCATTTGAGAAAGAGAGACATAGCTAGTTTTCAGACAAAGCTAACTTTATAAAAGCACCATGAGAAATGATTTCTGCTTTGAGAAATGGATTCCCTGAAACAGCTTACAAGATGATCATGTTAATTAGAGCAAAAAATTGAAGAAAATATGCTATGACAGATTATATTGTGTAAGTCAACATTTTCACAATAAAATTGGTAGTAACCAGCTAGTCAAAAATGTTAGTCAAATTTTCAGGATATACATATATTTATATTTAAAAGGACAATATATTGTGTACATTTCATCTTTTAATATCTGTCTTTATTAAAAATATTTAGGATAACTTATTTTGTAGGTGTCAGGTTTTATTAAGCAAATAAACTGTTATGTCTTCTTTTCATTGAGTGAAGCTAACACAGTCCTGAAATATAATGTTGCTTGGAATTGACGTAGTCTTACTGAATTCAGTAGTAAGGATATAAAGCTCACTCCCAGCTAGATCTCTGCTGGCATTAGTATATATGCTATTTGGACAAGTCTAAGTCATATTCTGGAGAGGTGTGCTCATCTCCACAACACCCACCCTTTTAGACATGCATTTTCATTAGTAGTTACTTTTTCCGACATGGGTCCACTTCCAACATTTCAGTTGGATTACGTTTTCACTTACCCTGGCGTTGTATTGTAATATTAGTTTGAGGAATAGGTACTTCAACGGTATCGTAAAGTATGTTCATTGGTGAATTAAATTGTACTGGTTGCTTATTCTCTGCATATCTAAACCTTAATTGATTTAAATGTCTTCTATGTTGAAATTGTTCACCTTCGACAATGTACATCATACCACCAAGGTATCAATTATTTTTTTCTTCCTGCCAATTTTCCTTTCCAGCCTAAAGTTTTTAAAGACAACTTTATTACCATCTTAAATGATCTGGTGGTTTCTAATTTTCCTTTTTATTCCCTGGAAATAATTTGTCAAAATGGATCTAACTTTCCTAGCAAACATAAGCTCTGCAGGTGACTTTTTTGCAATGACATTTGCCTTTGATGTCATTTGATATATGCTCAAAAATTCTTGTAATGTCGTTTCTTCAGCTTCCAAGCATTTAGCTTTTCTTAATGTCATTTTGAAGATGTCAACAAACTGCTCAGCATAACCATTCATCCTATCAGCGTTGTCAAATGTTTGCATAGTTTTTGCAGAAATTTTTAAACTCACTAGAAGTAAACTGAGTTCCATTATAGGATACCACACTGTCAGGTAATCCAAACCTTGCAAGAAGTTTGTGTAAGAATTTAATCATTGTGGTAGTAGGTTGTTTACACTTTAATATCTCAGGACATTTTGTGAAAGTGTCGACCACAATTAAATAGTATGAACCATATAGTGGTCCATCAAAGTCCTTATGTAGTCTTTCCAACAGTTTATCAGTGCTCAGCCATGCCTGATGATTTATATGGGGTGATTTTGCTGATGAATTACAACCATTACATTTTCTAACTGTATTTTGAATATCTTTGTCCAACCTTGGCCAATAAAAGTAGCTTCTCATCAGGGATTTCATCTTCACTATTGGAATTGTTTCAAAATCCTTTTTTGTAGTGATAACAGAATTACTACTCTTTCTGTGTACAAAAGTACTCCATCACAAATAGAATATGCTATATTATTGTTACCAGGTTTAATCTTAGTTTTACTCTATTTTGACTTAACGTCATTCATAGTTTTTTGAATAAATGTATCCTTTTCAGAATGAATTTTGATATCGTTTATCATGACTGACAATTCTTTAATACTGTTACACAACAAGCTTTTAATTTTGCTTTTGGATTTCAACAAATCAATCACAGTATCTTCAAAATCTTTATATTTCAATATTAATCTGGACAAGACATCTGGATGTCTCATTTATTCGTTTGATAGAAATTCCATCTTGAAATAATAGTTCAAAATCATAAACCATTGTTGTGGTCTGTTTGCGGTATACGTGTGGATCCCTTTCTTAGATTCAAATAGACTTAATAATGGATGATGGTGAGTTTCCAGTATGAATTTTCTTCTTAATATCATCCTGTGAAATTCCATCTTGAAATCATAGTTCAATAAAATTGGAGCCCAACTGACACATAAATAGTATGGTAATTTGCTAATCCAAGAAATTGTAGAGTCACCAAATTTATCAGGGGAGGCACGTCTCTAACTGGATCTGGTCTTCTTTATTTTTTTGTCGATTATCTGACCTGAATATTTAATCTTGTCCATAAAGAACTGACATTTCTGTTCATTGATTTTGAAACCATAATCATGCCACCTTTGAAATTTGCTGAATCAGTTTTACATGTTGTATTTTTGTAATGCTCTTGATAAGTATGTCATCTATGTAAACTAGAGCACCATCTAATCCAGTCAACATCATATCCATTATTTGCTGGAAAATACCTGGGGCTACTTTTACACTGAAGGATAATCTTCTAAATTTGTAGAATCCTTTATGTGCATTAATAGTCAAATACTTCTGGCATTCTGCATCCATCTTGATTTGAAGATAAACCTCAGACAAGTCAATTTTAAAAAAAAAATTACCACCATTTAATTTAGCTAATATATCCTTTGGAGTTGATAGGCGATATACATGTAGTAGGAGGCAGTTGTTACAGAGTCAAGTGTATTTTTAATGTAAGTTATCTTGTGTTACATATATTAGTAGTTGATAGAAAATGCTTTTTCTCTTTTATACTGAAAATGAATAGAATGCACAACAATAAAATACAACACACAAGATTTTGTGACACATGTTGAAATTAATGATAAGAATGTATTTTCATGATGTTATTACAATATTAGTTTTGTATATGTTAAACGTTCTCAGGGTTATTGTTTTTTTTCCTTATTTTGTCTTACTTATAATCATTCTGAAAATCTTGTGGTTGAGGAAAGCTTCTGAAAACCTTCAACTGCTGGCTTTTCACAGAGTGAAGAAAATACGTCTTGTTCAGTCTGTGTCGATTTCACTACTCTTCTCTCTCTTGCTTGTTGTCAAATGGTTACATCCCTTGTTTCAGATTGTCACTGGTGACAGTGGAAAAGCTATTTTTAGAATGATGAAATTTCATATTTTTATTTTTATTATTTTTTTATACAGAAATATCATCATCGTCATAACACAGTCATTCAACCCAATCAAAAAATCTGCACAGAAACGAATCTTATTATTTTTTTTCTAATATAAACCATTGGCGTGGTCCATTCTGAACCTGTTTTTTCAATAACTTCACAGTTTTCTCGCCTATTAAGTTCAGTGTTAATCAGTTCCAATGCAGCAGGGGGTATCTTTCTTTTTAGCTTAAAAACTGGTTTCCTATTTTCTTTTAATCTGAAAATGCTTTTTCTCTTCTGAGAACATAATTGTGAATTTATTTTTTAATTTACTCAGTGTTTCTTTAGCTGTAATCTTTTTCTCTAATGAACAATTAATTTTTCCACAGAATGACTTAATTGTTCAATTCCATAGTTCAAATTATTGTAGCCAATTGACACCTAGTAAATTTGAGTTGGGATTTTTTTTATATATAAACATCTGCTTTATTAGTTTTACCCACAAGAGTGATGTTACACATGATTTTCCCAAGAAAAATTAATTTTTTGCCTGATAGTCCTCTTGCAAATTTGTTGTTTTTTTTTTTAAGTTAGGCTTGCCAAATCTATTCCAAGTTTGTTCATTAATAATTGTAATATTGCTACCAGTATCCAATTGAAATCTCACTGTAGCGTTATGCATTTTTACTGTCACAAATTTTCTATTATTTGAACTTTCCAATTTTTTAGCTGGTAACATTACTTTCAGCAAGTTAATTTGTGTCATATTTCTTTTGCTTTTCAACTTGCATTAGCTTCATTTGTGATCTTTTTTTCCACAATTAAAACATTTTTTGGTTTTATGAACAGTTCTTTTGAAAATGAAGCATACCACATCAATAGCATTGGTTAATTTTGAACTTTTTCTTTTCATACTGCTGTGTTTTTTCAAACTACTTGTATTTCCAATGTGCCATTTTGTTTGATTTTTGCTGTATTGTGCCTTAAATTGACAATTTTTTGGCACTCTTCTACAACAGTCTGAATTGCTAACTTTGAATCCTGCTCAAGTTTTGTAAAGATTTGAGATCTGCATTGTTGCTTGATGTTAGGCATTTAAATTTGTCTGGGGATTGTTTGTCCAGTTTAAGTTCCTCACACTCATGGTTGACTTAGTAAGGTTCATGCACTGACAACGTATAAAATAAAGTGAATTCTTTACACTAAAAGATTTTGATAATATCAACACTGTATTGTTAAATGACACTTTTTCTGGAGTATTTGGCGAAATGAAATTCAAATATTTTTCATGTTCAGTGAGGCACAATTTTCTTTTTTTCATCCAACCATCATTGATATTCTTCTTTGAAAATGGCCTCATACCTTCTGAAGTATGATAAGAATGTAATGTTTTCTTCTGGGATGTAATTAAATTCACTAATTGAGTTATCAACAGAGTCCAACAAAAATGAAATGGATGCATTGTCTGTTCCTTGCTTTTTCACCATTGCCTTCAACTGTTCTCGATATTCAGTCTGCTCCTGATGCATTTGATGTAATAGTTGCTGAATAATTATCTTCAATTCTCCCATCATGTATTCTTTTAGTACAAGTAGTCTTTAACTGGGAAGAAAAAGTTTTTTTCCAAATAGCAATATCTCATACAGCCTTGGAATTTATTGACTTCTGTATTGCCCTATGAACATACATGAACTCTACAAAATTCTTTTCCATGAGTTTTGAATTTTCTTCACCAGCTATTGATGCTAAGTGAGAGAAAAAAAACTTTTTCTTTTTCGTGTGACTTCAAATCCTCGTTGCCACTGTTATGTCTTTATTTCATTGAATAAAGATAACACACTCATAAAATATAATATCGTTTGGAGTTGACATAATCTTACTGAATTTTGTAGTAAGGATATAAGGTGAGTTCCCTGCCGATGGTTCTTGGCATCAGTATATATGCTGTTTGGATGAGTCCAAGTGATATTCTGGAGAGGTGTGTTCAAAATTCCAACACTTTCTGACAAAAGTTTAAACCCAGTCAGACCTGAAGGCAACATAACCAAATGTTTCATATGTGGATACAAATTCTACTGGAATTATGATTGTTCTACACTGATAGCACCAGAAATAAGCAGGATGTGAATTGATAACAAAATATCTGATAGTGCTGATGAATCAGCAAAAGCAAAAAGACAACAGTCACACATTTTTGGATCGAACATTTGATTCAGCAGTCCTAGACAGTGGAACAAAATGGTGCAAATGTTTTTTGGAAACCATATCTATACAAGTAAGAAAAAATAAGCATCTGAGAAGGACAGAGGACTTACAAGTTTGGTAATGGAAAGAAACTGAAATCACTCTTCACAGTTTTACACTATTGTGTGACATTTCAGATATTGAAGTCATCATCATTGCTGATGTTGTGGACTCAGACATTCCACTTTTATTAAGTAAAGAGGCCATGAAAAGCACCAAGAGATCTCAACTTTGAAAATAACAGTATCACAATGTTGGGAAGAAAACTAGTGTACTTTGGTCATTATCGCATCCCTAGAGGTAAGTTTAATCAAATACTTTTCATTAAAGAAATTACTACTGTATTTTGTAAGAAAATTACATAGACAATTCATCCATCAAAGTAGTAAAATTCATGTGATCTAGTTCATGCAGGAATAAGAGATTATGAATTCATAAAAAATTTATAAGAACTGCATCCGATACAAAAAGATTGGACCCAGGCACATTGTTGGATTCTCATTAGGATCATATTTTAATGAAAGCATTGCCATGGACGTCAAAGAAATTAATGGCAATAAAATATCACACCTAATTAATGAAAGTACAAGACACAGTGTCAGAGTCAGGATTCTGAGGAAGGAAGGTTCTGACATACTTAGTGCCATGCTGGATACCATATTTGGGGACTTACAGATAATGGTAAAGAATTCAATAACCAATCTCTTATAAAGGAATAAAGTGTCACTGCTGACATGGAAGTTTGAACACAGATCACCAGAGAGCAGACACAGTCAATCCCATTTTGAATAAGTAGATCATGTGATGGTAAAAGAAATGTATATATGGGAATTAGCATGGTGTCTAATGAATGACTATACAGATTACTATTCGGATCACTATATGGATCACTATTCAGTGGTTACTTTTCAAGTGAATATTATTGAGCAAGTACTATTAGTGCGAGTATTATTCAAAGGCATCTGACACCAATATAGTTCAATGGCATTACTATTATTGGGTCTGTGATTACAAAGTCTCTACAACAATGAGCATTACGAAAGTGGCAACGAGTATTTGTTGACATTACAAAAGTGGCAAGAAGTGTTTGTTGACATCACAAAACAATCTTTTAGAGACATGGGGTAGAATTTAAATATTGTAGTACACTGCTGAAAGTCTATGAATTATATAATGGGATACTGGGAGAAATGGGGGAAAAAAACCTTTGGAGATACAAGTTGGAATTTTAATGTATCACTAGCATGGGTTATAAGTACCAAAAACATACTTCACAGCATCGATGCTTATAGTCATAATAAACCTGTTTTTGGAAAAAATCCCAACTTGCTTTCCTTTTTTAAGTGACAACCTCCCTGCACTAGAAGGTATTTCTACCAGTAAAGTTGAAAATAACCTCAATGACATGCACATTGCCAGGAGCATTTCATAGCATGTGAGTCTTCAGAAAAACTAAGACATGCATGTTATCAACAAGTTAAAACAATTACAATACAGCCATACAAAAATAGTAACATTGTTTTTTATAAAAGAAACATGTGTGATAGACGGCTTGGTACAGGAACATAGGGTGGGAGCATAAGCAGGGTCATATATGGAGCTACATATTTGAGAGTGCATCCATCTGATTTAGCCCCTTACCCTAAAGCATATTGGAGTCCTTCTGAAGTTAACAAAATAATTGAACCCATTCCCACCACATCTCAGACAGGATAAAATTCCAAAAGTATCAATTTTTTAAGAAAAAGAATACAGATGAAGAATTAGAAACCCCAAAGGACAATGCTGAACAACCTCAGATGGTGACAGCAAGGAACAGAAAACCAAAACAAATTGAGCTTCCTAAATCAGGGCTAAGTATTAAATACAAGCTCTTTAATGATGATGTGTCAGAATGGAGAAAATTGAAGGTCTTAAGTAGGGCAGGTAAAAACAAACACTTAATGAATGGAGTTATGGAGCTAGGTGAGCATTTTTGATCTGTCTTTGTGCATGGAGTAGCAGAATAGCAGACAAATGAGATTCAGCAAACAAGAGCTGAACACACTTCTTTTGAAGAAGAAAATATAGTGATTTTCTTCTCAGATGACGATCTAGAAAGAAGGAGATCCAAAGTTGGGTTGAAAATAATGTTTTCGTACAAATACCTGACAAAGGTCAATTCAAGATATCCACAAGATGGGTTTATAGTCATAAAAGTTCCAATGGTAAACATCTGTAAAGCTAGACTTGTGGCTTGAGATTTCCAGGACAAAGAAGCTTGCAATATAAGGAATGATTCTCCCACTTGCTCTAAAGAAGGTTTATGCATAGCATTGGGAATAATGGCATCTAACCATTGGATGTATAAATCAATGGACATAAAAACTGCATTCTTATAGGGCAAGCAGTTAGACCAATTGGTCTATTTGAATCCTTCTAAAAATGCCAACATACCTCCAGGTTATATTTGGAATCTTACAGAATCTGCATATGGTCTGAGTGATGATATTTAAGGAAGAATTAATGAAATTAGGAGCAGGAGTTTCAAAATATGACCAGGCAATATTTACGTGGCATTTTGGAAATAAACTGCATGGTATAATTGCTGCCCATGTTGGTGATATATGCTTTGCAAGATGAGAGATCTTTCAGAACAAAGTTATAGACAAAATTCATCATTTAATTGAAATTAAATCTGAAGAAAAAATTCCAGTATGTAGGATTGAACAGAAAGAAAAACGTGGAGAATATTAAAATTGTAAATTCCTTTTTACAAATATGTAAAGAAGTTAAAATATACCCCAGTAAAAGTAAGTAGAAACTTGAATGACATAATATCCACGACAGAAGTAACTGATACCTGGTAACTGCTTAATGGTCAGCTTAAATTGCTAACCACCCAGACCAGGCCTGATCTAAGTTATGATGCTAGTGCATTAAATTCTAGATTAAAACAAGAAAATATAGAATGTATAATACAAGCTAACAGAGTAGTTAAGAATGCGAAAAAGGAAAAATCTCAAATAAACATTCCAGATTTAGGAAAACTAGAACATTTGAAAATTAATGCTTCTTTTGCTAATTTAACAGATGGCAGATCACGAGGAGGTTATATACTCTCTTTGGTAAGAAATATCAATAAATATATGCCCAATGCTTGGCAATCAAAACATATTAGAAGAGTTGTCAAAAGTGTTCTATCTAGCAGCTGAAACATTAGCTATGTTTGATGCAACAGAAGCATGTCTTTTTTATAGAAATTTTTATTGTAACTGTTGAGCATGAAGATAACAGTAGTGATGTAGAAACCATATGTAAATCAGACAATTTCTGCCTTTTTGATGTGCTACATTCATCAACACAAATTTTGCATAGAGATGGGTATTTTGAGAGAAATAATAGACTGAAAAGAAATTACAGAAATCACTTGGATACCAAGTGATGCACAAATTGCAGACTCCTTGACAAAGAAAGGAGTATCATTGTTTAAGAATAAGGAATACTCTGTATAATTAATTTACATTCTCTAATCTTATTTTGCAAAATATATATATATATATATATGTGTGTGTGTGTTTGTGTATATATATATATATATATATATATATATATATATATATATATATATGTATATGATGTTCAACAAAGAAAAAAGGGGAAGGGAAGAACTGTTAATCTTTATAAGTTGCTCCACTTGTACACTCTCCTACCTTGGAAAGTATAATCTTACCTGGAAGTGCCAATCAACCACCTTTCACTGGGAATCCTCATCGCAAATGAACCAGTTCAAATAAATAATTTGCTCTCCATCAATTGTCCAAGTTCCTTAATGGAATTTACACACTCGAAACTTGTTTATTGGCTAAGTTAGTTGTGTTGTTTCCATTACAACCTCTGGTCACTTTTCAGTCTCAACTCTGCAGACATATTCTTATATGAACAGAAACTATAATATTGTTTTGCTGCAAATTTGCTTCAGGATACTTGTACCCACTCTGAGAATCATATTTTGACTTGGACAGTCAACAAGAACTTCTTTTATCACTTAAGACTCTTTTTAGTCACTTTAGTTTGAACTGTTGGGAATCACAGTATATTTGTCTAACCTTCTCACTGGAATCAAAGTATAGTATCTGTTAATTTCCTAACCTGTTACCACAAAATGTTCAGTTGATATACTATTAACTCCTAGCTGGAGTGAGGGGAGATACGGATCCATACCTTTCCAAAGGCATTTGTACAAAAGAAAATGCAATGGCCTAGCTGGAATTTGAAATTGACATGCTGATCACACTTTACACATTGATAACTACTATGCTATGTGCACATCTATCAGTTGCTGTTTGTATCTCCTGAAAACATTGATGTAAGACTTTGCAATAGGTCACTAGTCAATAATTCATATCAGCAGTTCAACTTTACAGATTCATACTAAATGACTCTCTTTAACCCTAGGAGATATGCAAAGCCCCTTCTCTTACTTTAGTCCTATAGACTCCACTGAGGAGTATGGGGGGGGGGGGCATAGCTTTCAACAACACCAGGAGTTGCTGCTGTGGTTTCCATAACAACTAAGGATTTAAATGATGAAATTGTTCACTCTATGCTCAACTTGTTTTGTACCCAGTTTTTACTTACAGTACCAGTATTCTCAACTGGTCCTCCATATAAGTACTGACCAGTCTTGACACTGCTTAACTGCTCAAATGAGAACCAGGATTTTAGCTTTATTTGATCATAAGGAAAACAACTAAACATAACAAACTTACTAAAAACTAGAACTACATTCCAGCTTCTCAGACTTAATATTCTTGTACTTCCTTTTCTCTTGTAAGTCATGGCTAATTTATTAAATATATCAATTTGTTTTTATATCAAACACATGTCCATTTTTAGGAATATTTGAAATAAGACTGTTTACTATAAAAAGATACATCCATTAAAAAATAAACTTATACACTCCTTTACCTACAAAATTGCTGTCTTGAGTTTTACCACAATTATTGGCAGTTTATTTACGATATTAATTGTTGCTATGAAAAATTGATATGGCAATAAAATGGTTGTGCCGTAAGAACCTCAAATATAAGCATTCTGATAAAAGGCATTTTGTCTCAATGTACTTTGTTGGTTATCACCACGTAGCTTCACTAATTTTGCTAAGAAATCATTAAAAGGCACTGTCAAACACTTCCACTTCCTGTTTTTCTTTTATTTCTCTTTTTCCTCCCATCATACTTTAGTAACAACACCCCGGAACCTTGTTCCTGGGCATGGGGATATCTTTTCCCTTAGTGACTGAACTTTATTCACACACACACACACACACACAGACACACATGCATGATAATCACCCACACATAATTCCTCACTTGTAATATCTTCTTTCTTTTGCATACATCCTCATGCATTTTCTCTCTTTTCACTCAGTTATATAAAAACCCAAAATATAAAATTTCTTGTTGAAATTCATTCATTTCCTTACACTTGTCATTAACATGTGCAAAATATTGTTGCTACTGCTTTTAATCTAACTAGAGGCAGTGCCTGCAACAACTTAAAGAAAGAACAAGTCACATATACTCGAACATATCTCTTTAGTTTTCACATAATAACAGCATCTGAACTGCTGAATTTTCTTGAAAAATTATTTTATAATTAAAAATTGATGAATATACATTTGTTGATACTTCAGTGTAACTTGCCACAAAAAAAAGCATCAGGTTTCATAGAAACAGTAGTGAATAGTGACAATTTCCCCTCAGCAAGAAATTGTTTTTCTGTTGTTTTTTTGCAGCCTTACTTAATGAAGTTCTTGCAAAACTCCTTCTTCAGTGCTAGATTTTCAAAAAGATGATAAATTAAAACAAGCTGTTTTGTTAAGTTATGAAAAGAAAAACATGAAACACTTGACAAACTTCAGAAGACAATTACAAGAAATGTGGTTTGTTGTAGATCATTGATTATTGATGTCAGCAAAGAAATAATTCAAGCTGTCAATGTGTAAAACAAAAAGTGAATAAAGAGAGAAATGAAAACAAGATGAAATAAAACTAAATATTTTATCAAAAAGACAGAATAAAAAAAATGGAGACAGATAAATCCAAAGTGTTGTCAGTGTCAGCAAAGGTGAAATGAACACTTGAACTTTGATCTTTCTCTTTCTTTCTTTGACCAACATTGATATGAACTCTGTTTATAAAACTGGAACATTATGATGATTCAAAAACAACAGCAACGACAACATCCAATTTAAACATCCTATAAACACCTATCTATACTGCAAGATGTGGAACTGACAATGAATCAAAATATCAAGGATCAATGAAATACTCCAACTATACATCACACATAACAGTCTACATATAAACAAGGGAAAAACAAACAATTTTGTCCAATTACACACCTCCCTTTGCACACAGGCATATGATGAAATTGGCTAATCACAAATGGTAATGGTAATATTAACTGTTTCCCTACAAGGAAAAATTTGGTATTGATTGAACAAACAGCCATTACTGTTTTCGGTTTAAATTTATAAAATCTTTCTCTTAAAACACTTTTTCAGGAAAATAAGTTTCTTAAGTCCAGTGGCTGTTAACACTCTTTCCAGTATTGATGGGAGTTTCCTTCCTAACCTTTATTTGAATTAGTGTGGAATGTCCACATCTTGACTATGGCATTATCTTCTTTTTGAGTAACAGGTGCTATCTATTTTGGTTGCTGTTGAAAGTTCTCAAGTGATGGGGTTTCTGTTATTTGGTAAAGTTCTTTGTTTGTGACTCTGTAGTGCCTCTGAAGTATTGGTTTTGTGAAATAAAATATTACAATGGGTTTCTAAAGTCTCTGCTTTCATAATTATCATTTCCTCTGTTCTTACATTGAGCTCTCTTTGGGTCTGTATCCTCTTTGGAATTATCCATACGGATTACCAAATAATATTATCATATATATATATATATATATATATATATATATATATATATATTGTCAACCACAGACTGTTTCTCTGTATCACTGCTCATCAGTGTGTCTAGACATTCGATTACCTTAAGCCAGGATCGAAACCTGACTGATTTGGCATCAGTGGGAGAGTTTTTTCCCTAAACTATCAGCTCTTGGCAGAGAGGAAGGTGAATTTTTAATGTATTTATTTTGAATAAACATGCCAGTGACTCAGAGTGCTCGATTATAATACTTTGCATTATCAGCAGTAGCAGTCAGCGTTTACAAATTTGTGCTTTCTCTCTAAAGTCCTTGACCAAAATTTATTTTTTCGGGGGACAGGGGGTAGGTGGGTTGCACACACACACACACACACACATATATATATATATATATAATATGGAGGCTCAGTGGAGTAGTAGATAGTGGCTTAGATTGAGGAATCAGGGAGCTGAGTTTGAATTCCAGTTGAGTTCATTACATCATCATCATCATCATCATCATCATCATCATCATCATCATCATCCTCTTGACTTTTGTAAATGTGTGGGGGGATCTGAATGCAGAAGGCACACTGAATCTCCTTCACAACAGTCTATCAGCTGCAGTCATCAGCAATACTGGTACAGTCATACTTGCCCATTGTTTGACATTGTTCAACCAGTTTTTTAATTGGCATGCCTTCTATGTCCACCTTCAACAATGCCTTGCATGATGATCTTGCACAGGCTGTCAAACCACGCCATTTTTCTCCATTTGACAGTGGTAAGAAGTTCCTGGTGGCCTACAAAAATTTCAACCCTTTTCTGCACAAACTTATTGATTTTATGTTTCCAATAGAAGATTGGCTAGTTTATCAATTTAACATATATATGGAGGACTCTCCCATTGTTTTTTTTTACATATGCAGCTTACTTTTTAGAACCAAACAGCCAGACTACCCATATGATTATTAGCAGTTCATTATATTCACTGCATAATGCTTGGGAAAGGTATGAATTCATCTCTTCTCCATGTAGCTATGGATAAATAGCAGGAAAGACTAAGTCTTACAGCCTTGGGTGGCAACCAGTCTAAGAGAAGGACAGCTCAATTGTTTGCGAACCTTGCACCAGTTTTCTGTATTTGACTCTTCCAAAAAGTGTGGTTGGTTCTGCATAAGTCTTTCCCACTCTAATCAAATCATATATGTGGGTAGTCTGGTAGTTTGGTTCTAAGAACTAAGCTGCTGTACACTCAAATGTTAAAAAACAACGCGAGAGTCCTCCATATATATGTTAAATTGTTAATCTAGCTAGAGTTACTTCCCTTAGACTTGTTTATTAATTGCATAAGCAACTGCATAGAATAGATTTTTATTGTTTTTTTACATAAGGGGTGTGTTCAATCTGCATGTTGCTTTTGTAGTGGGATTGACCCACATATGGGAAATAAAGTGAGCACTGCTTGTCTCCATTATCCTGATTTATTCTTACTTTTTCATGGTAGCAGAGTGTAGTTTCAATGGCATCTGGTTATCAGAATCCCCTTGTTCTTGAAGAACAAGATTCTGAATGTTGGGAGAATGAACTCGAAATTTGGTGGATTTACCAAAGACAAAGCAAAAGCACTGGCAGTGACTCTATTGCTAACTAAAAGGGTAAGCAAAACAGGCAACTTTAAAGATCAATGTACAAGAGCACCACACTGAAAGTAGCATAAACATTTTAGTTAATGTTCTTGATAGTTTTAAGTTTATTTATGAAGGAATCCATTCACAGTGTATGATGAAGCATATCAGAATTTTGATAGCTTTCAGTGACCTGAAATGATGTCTATCTCTGACTATATTGTAAAATTTCATGAGAGATATTTTTAGAGTACCAAATATAAAATGACCCTACCCAATGCAGTTTTGACTTTTAAACTGCTGGATAAAGTAAGTACTTCTAAAAATGTTCTAAAAAAAGTGTCTATCAATGCATCAATTTTCAGATTTATGAAGTACTTTGTGGAGTTTTATGTGGGGGGTTTTGGTTATTGGTTTTTACACTTGTGTCAGATATGATTTTGGATTTAATATGGCTTTTAATGTTTTGTGGGTTTACTACATGTGGTTACCTTTTCAAGTAATGCCCTAAATCCCAAGATACACAAATTTTTGCCTTATTAAAAATGAATGCAAAAATAATTAGTACAACAATATATTTTACATGTACTGATAAAATATTGTCTTAAAAAGTTAAAATATACAAAATTTAAAGAGTTCATAAATTCATCATATCAGAAAGTTCTTGTGCTGAACATGTTATACTCCCCTGCAATTTGATATCTGATTCATTCTGCATATCAACCAGATATGAATGCCATGAAGGCAGAAAACAAGATAAAAAAAAGTCATTTTCTGCTCCTAGCATCACATCCAGTCCATGAAGCAAGGCCCAATGATGAAAGCAACACTGGCCAATTGTGAATGTTCCTGCTGAAAAGAGATATCCCTGGGGGCTGCCAGATCTGCTTAAAATCTGGGTACTGCCACTGTCACCAATATGACCACTTTTCTCAACTCCTGACGCCAAACAGCCAAGATTTATATTATCTCAATGTTGAAACCACCCAGCTACAAGCTTTCCTTGCTGCCAATGCTGTTGCCTCAGCAAGCCGGAATCACTATAGCAGCTGACTATCCAGCTTTGACATTGCCACTCCCCTGATGACAGACTGTTGCAATTTATAACATCCCAATGTTGACACCATTCAGCTATGCTTAATTCCTCATTGCCATTCCCTTGCAGTCATCAGTGCAACCCTGTTTCGTAGAAACACAGGCCTACAAGCTACACTGAATTCTTCATCACCTCAGCAACAAACACACCCTACTATGAATCTATCCACCACCAGATGTCAAATTTCTTCAGTATTGTTTTTTTTTCTGGACTGGAGCAACTTGTGTTCTAGTAGAAGATGTTCATTGACTCTTTCAAATAAATCCAAGGCCTCCTTTTAGAATCTACAGGTAGGCTTCAGATTCACTTCTTAGAATATAGAGTGAAACATTTTGATTGGTTCTGGATGAGAAAAATCAACAAACCTATTTTCCTGCAAATTGAAATGTACCAAAAATATTTTTGAAATTCAAAAATTAAGCAACAGCTCAACACAGTGTCTGCTTTCTCTCAGAAAAGCAGAAGATATATTCTCAAGCAGCTTAAATATAGTACAAAACTAGTAGGGATGTGATTGGTAATTTGCAGCCTTTAACAATGTTAAACACAGAGCTGAAAATTTTAGTCAGCCATTTGCAGGATGTCTTTTCTAGTCTGATTGGCTTCGAGCAGACTTGTGCCATGAAGGGCAGGAACTATTCAGGACAAACTTTATTTGGTATGATTGATCCTTGAGTAAGTCATAGGTGAAGTTGAACTGATCAATTTAGATCAGTCCAAGACTTTTGATAGGGTTGTCCATCAATTTCTAGAGGCTGTTCTTGCAGTAGCTGATTTCGGGCTGTACTTTCACACGTGGATTCAACTTCTTTATGCGACTCCCAGTGTGCTGGTGAAAGTGAATGGAGTAAGATCAGAACCATTAATATTGTTTTGCTCCATTCATCAAGGTTGTCACACTTTTGTCTTTGGTTTACGTTATTGTTTTGGAACCTTCGCAAGTTAAAGGTGAATCTGGTCCTACACAGAATGTCCTTACCTGGTGCTATAACTTTGGCCAGGTATTTTGCCTATGCTGACAATGTTTCGGTTCTTGTGTCAAGCAGAGATGAAGTCGGCAAAGACATCAAAGGGTACAAGATGGTGACTGGGGCCAAGATCAACTGTGTTAAGTATGTTAGCTTGCAGTTAGGCACATGGAAGGAAGTTTCTTTTCCCAGGCCTTTCCTCTGGACAGATGGATCAGTCAAGATACTCGGCATCTGGTTTGGTCTTGATCTCTTGTTGAAAATGAATTGTTTGGAGGTGAGAAAGAAGGTCAAGTTCACAGCCCATCTGTGGACCTGGAGAAGGCTTTCCTTAAAGAGGAGAGTGGATCTACATCTACTTGATTCTCCTTTAACAACTCCATATTTCTACTTCTGTCTACCACACTAAGGGATTTAGTAAGGGCCTTGTTCTACTTGTGGGGAGACAAGTCTCCCATATTATGTCAGGAGATCTCTTACCTCCATCGTTCTGAAGGCAGTCTGGGTATGCCTAGCATTAAGATTTGTCAACATACACTTCACATTGCTTTCCTACAGAGAATATGTTCACAACAGGATGGGAAGGGCAAATTCTGGAAGGAAGACACCCATATGAACTTCCCCCACCCTGTTTCCCCAGGAGTGAGTGTTTCTTCTATCGTGAATGTTGGATTGCCCTGAAATTCGGATAGGTGAGCTCAGTCTAATGAAGCAGAAGGCTCGCTCTATATGGCCTTTGATGCTTGGGTTGAAATGCATCACTAACACTGGCTGGTGATTCAAAAGGCCCTCTGGGCCAGCAATAAACTTTCTTTGGCAATGCTGGAAAAATCTGTAGACTGCGTTCACTGCGGCTAGTCGATGGGGACCCTGGAGCACACCTTCTTCCACTGCAGGATCATAAGTTTGTTGAAGACATCATAGCCTGCATGCTGTGTGGAAAGTTCTTTGTCCTTGGGGCCAGTTCTGTCTGTAGCAATGTGGTACCACCATTGACTAAGGCTGAACACTATGTTTTCTTTTGCTTGCTAGGTGTTATGTGAGTCATGATATGGACGATGAGACAGAAGGAATTCTATGGGGAAGAGATGTTTTTTTCTTCACATTTAACCTTGTTCTTTAAGCATCAGCTTAAAGTCAAGATTAGGATGGAAAGGTGATGACTCCCATCATCAGAATTTGGCAAAAGGTGGGTGAGTCTTATTTGTCTCTGTTGAGTGAAAGGAGCTGGCTTGGAGTGGCATTTTGATGCTAATTAGGTATAAGGATATTGATCTTCCTGTGTTGACCTTTGGCCACCCCACCTGAAATAGGATAGCTTAGGTTTATTTTGTCCTTAGTTTCTTTTGACAAAGTTAACTTAGCTATGGGATGTATGCTCATAGGCCCCTTTTTATTTCTGCCTCCTCTTTCTTTAGTTTAATATTCCCTTCTTAGTTAAGTGACAGAAAAGTCAGTTCTCTGGTGGATACAGGACTCCTTTCGAATTTCATTTGTACATTTCATAATTGTTGTTTTATATGTTTGAGTGAGTGTTTGGCTGAATGATTGTTTTTAATTATTTTAGTTTGCATTAATTTCATCCAGTTAACTAATGTTTCTGCCACAAGGTAGGATTGGGGGAGATTTATTACTAAGATGATTTTGTTTTGTTTCTTGTATGTAGATATCTTACATTGTAAATACACATTGCGGTCTAAATTTTTAAAATTGTTATTTTTATTCCCCACCCCCACAGACAAATTGTACATATGAGGACAAATTAGGACTTCATAGAGATTCTGAGCAATTATGGATATTGTAGTAAGAATGGTAAGTAATAATGTGTTGTTTTGGTGTAAGTAATTTTTAGTTTGTTTGGACACTCGACATGGTGTAATGGTTAGCAAGCTTGTCTCACTAAAAGTTATGACTGAATAGTGAGTTTGATCCTCACTGGGTACACCATATGTTTGGCCTTGTGCCGCATCTAAGCTATGCTTAGAAAATCAATATTTTGTAGTTTGTTTGGGTCAATGGTTGTGGTTAGCTAGGTTAAAAATAAGTCAGATTGATGACCAGCCTTCCCCATTTCTCTTTTGGCCTTGTGCCATATTTATTGCAGAAATATTTATTGTATATATATATTTATTGTATATATATTTATTGTATATATATATTTATTGTATATATATAGCAAGAATAAATATTGTAGTGGGATTGACCTATGTGTGTGAAATAAAGCGAGCACTGTTATCTGTTATCCTGAGTTATTCTTACCTTTTCACTTCTGTCAATGTAGCTGTAGCAAATCTATTGATTAGCATTCTGTCCAGTTCTTGACATCTAGAAAAGATTGAAGTTTTCAGCTTTTAATCATCATGGCAACTCACTTCAGTAAAATTATGAATGAATTGTGTATGAGCTTGGGAACTTAATTATGAATTGTTTAATAGATTTTATTAAGTAATTCATTGGCTCAGACTTCATTGTGGCCCTCAGCCTATTCCCTGTGAGTTTCATTTATTGAAACTAATTAACAATATTAATTAGCTTTTTTAAGAAATTTATTCCAATCCTATAAAGATTTTCTGGTTATAAGTCCCACAAAGTCAAAAACAAGGACAAACACACTTGAAGAAGAGAAAACAAAATCTGTATCAAGTTTACTGTACAGAAAAGGTTGTATGCACAATGGGTAAAAAAAAGCTTCCAAATATAATTTATATTTGTGGACTTAACTGTTAGAAGTGTGTCCAAGGAACAAGTGGGCTTTGCAGCTTCTGTATTCCATTAATGTTGGAAAGAACAGCTCCATAAATGTGTGGTAACTACAGCTGACAATTGCAAAAGAGAAAGATTTCAGGATTGAGTTTACCGCTTGGTCCAAGAAGGGATTGACTCCAGTTAGCCAATCAGAGTCCCAGATTAGCAAAGGTTTCAAGTTCAAGGTTGATTTTTGAATGGTAAAGAGTTAGATCCCTTTACTATCCTTTTCAAATTCTTATAATCCACCTCTAGGCAATTGAAATTTTTTCTTTAGGTTTTCTCCTCACCTTGCAGTCCAAAATATGATTTTTAGACAAATATATTGATAGATATAAATAAACTTAGTGATTGCTTTAAAGACCTGAGAAAGTCATTGATTTTAAGTCTTCTTTCTTTAAAAATATTTCCCAATATTGCTTCAACTCTTCTTTTCACCTACTTGGGATGACTTTGTTGATAATAAAATCTATTCTTTTATAAGACAAATTAGAGGAAGTTCCTATTGTCAGCTTTCAATACAAATCTCATTTATATTAAAGTGTGAAATACATATGAATAAACTGAGTAATTGATGACTGAGAAAAAGAGAGTGAGAGATAGAGAGAGAGAGCGAGCGATAGAGAGAGAGAGAGAGTTCCATTAAGTCCATTCTTTAATATAAAGTATTTAATGATAATTTCATATTTTTACTCTTTTCTTATTTATTGATTCATTTCTATTATTGTTATTAAAGTAATAATAAGTCAAAATGATAGATTTGATAACGTACTGTTCACTTTGACATCTGGTCTAAAATATATATATATACTTTTTTTTTTTTCTAAGCTTTACACCCCAAGCAAGGTGGGAGTGCTACTAGCACACAAGGGGTTACAGAGAGTGGGAACAAGAGTAAAGAGGCATGAAAGAAGAAAGGATGAAGAATATATCAAGACATCTAGAGCTGTTGATTGACATTGCATTTGAATAGGTGGAGATTATAGCTATAAGAGAAGCAAGCAAGAGGAAGGGAATTCCACAGATGGGAAGTGCGAGACATCAAGCTATTGGAGTAGAAGAGACAGCTACATTTTGACAGTGAAAGGGTGAGATTGAGATGCCAACCCAGTAGCACATTTAAATTCATGCAGTTTGGGAACTGGCGAAAGTAGCTTGTTGGAGCAGTTAATGTGAAAGTATTTGTAGAAATGTTGTGGCGTTATTTCACAGTGGAGGCTTGTAGTTGCACTAAATCAGTCCTATATAGTTCGGCCTACAAAACGTTAGGAACTTTATATAATAGGTATTACGCAGAGTAATCTTGTTGTGGTCCCTGACTACTTTTGTATTCGACTAATGGTCGACTACTGTTGTCCGACATCGACCGACCCTCGTTTCTCTTACTACTCCTACTTATATTAGGTGGGAGAGTCTATTAACTATAGAATAGGTGTGTTTTACCATAACAAGAAAAGACAGAAGGAGGCAATGACATGTCTGTGAGAGAGCGACTGTAAATGAGATGCCAGATCAGGGCCAATCACATTGTATATCTGTCTCTGGATTTTGTCGAGGACCTTAAGATGAACAGCAGGGTCTCCAGACCATATATGACAGCAGTATTCCATACAAGGGTGAATGGTTGATTTATAGATTTGAAGGATGAACTTGGGTGAGAAAAACTTTCTGGTGTGACACAGAGAACCAACTTTCCTTGCGGTAGATAAAGCTATAGATTCAATGTAATTGTTCCATCTCAGGTCAGCGAACAATGTGAGACCAAGTAGTCGCAAAGAGGTGCTCTTGTGGAGTTGAGCATTAGACATTCTAATGGGAGGCAGGGAAGTTTCTCTGTAGTGGGTAATAGCAGTTTTGTTTTAGAGGTATTAAAGTTAACCAGCCATTTCTTGCTCCAGTCTACAATTGATTGGATGCCCTTTTCAAGACCAACGGCCAGGTTAGTTTTGTCAGCGATACCAGATTTGCTATGGTTGTTCCTTGTCATGGTAGAGGGCTTGCATATCCCAGTAATCCCAAGAGTGAAACATTCTAGAGTTTCAACTTCTGTATAGCCATCCATGGTGATAAGGTTGAGAAGCCACCAGACTGAATGCATGAACCCCTGAAAATCCCATTGGTGGAATAGGCAAAGATCTACACAATCTCAATGACCATAACCTGAGGGAAGAGGGCAGTGCCAGTTAGGTTGATGTAATTAAAGTAGATCTTGACAGACCAAGCAACTGACAGCTCGATGCAATCAGGTTTGCCAAATCTCGCCTGTCTCCATTCCCTTTGAGCCGTAAGAGAGGCATTATGGCCAAGTGTAGGATTGTCTATTGCACAGGATTATCCACCAAAATCAAATTGCCTTGAATAGCCTTGTCAAACTCTCTTTATCTACTCTTCATAAGTAGGCTGGGCCTTTACAGCCATCTCCATCACCACTATTAGAGGGGAGAAAGGGGATAAGAAGAGAGGGTGATGATCATGTTGCTCGGATGAGAGGATGTGCCAACTAATATAATGTCTCTATGGCAAGTTGTCTGCATAAATCTTAGTAAAATGAAAATAATATCTATTTTTTTAAACTACCATATCCTTTCAATTTCCTTAAATATCTGTGACTTACAATGTCTTATTAGGAAAGATAATGGAGTGGTTTACCATTACCTTATCTATATTTTTGCATTCTGGATAAGTGGCCTTCTTTTCTTTTATGATTCATGTATCTTCAAGATGCAGGCGATCATGGCTCTCCACATCTTCCTGTTCCTTCTAGCTCTTAATAAGTTTCGTCTTTTTGTTATTTCTCACAGACCCTGTTCTACCATCCATTTACTCAAGCCCATCAAATATGTTATGCACTGCTTTCCTCTATCCCCCTTTCCTGCAATCTGTCCTGTGAGTATCAGTTTTTCCAAGCCCTCCTTCCTCATTACATGCCCCAGAAATTTCAACTGCCTCTACCTGATGTTAAGTATGTTTCCTTTTTGTTTTCATTTTCTCCAAAATCTTGTTGCTCACATGTTCGGTCAATGGTATCCTCAGCATTTTTCTGTAGAACCACATTTCTGTTGCTTTAAGTTCCTTCTTCATCTTTGAGGAAATTGTCCAGCATTCACTGCCATACAGAAGGACAGATATCATGTAACAGTTCAATACTCTTTTCTTTGTTTCCAAAACAAAATTTTTCTATCCTCTGCTTAGCTTTTGGAATGCTATTTGTCCATCCCAATACATCTTCAGATCTCAGTCTTGTACTTTCCGGCCTCTGTTAGAACATTTTCTACTATTTACCCATAGCTGGGGGAGAAAAGATGGATTCATGCTTTCCCAAGGACATTAGTGCAATATGCAACAGGCTCTGCTTGACTTGTGCATTTCATTTTCACTGATAAAATAGCAATTGCAGCAATAGCCCATATCTGGAAATGATATGACAGATATTGAGACATAGTTAAATATCAACAGATTGACTGATTGCAAGAGTGTCATTGATGTGAAGTTATTACTTTTTTAAAATCTTTTTGACAGTATCTTTCTTTTGGTTTCTACTTGGCTGAAATGAAATCCATTCTCTGATAAAATGTGTTGAATGAATAATGTAATAGAGAGATAGCTATGAATCAACTAAGCGATTGCTGTACACCAAGAGAGAGTGGGAAGGAGTCATTGATTTTAAGTATTTTTCTACCCAGACTCCTTCCATCCTTCTTTTCTCTTACTTGAGTTTTGTTTACTGATAATAAAATCCATTCTTTTGATAAGAAATATTGAATGCTGTCCCTATAGCCATCCCCCTACACAAATCTCTTTTATATTCAAATAATACGAGAAATAGATAGACAGATAGATAGATAAGAAGAGATTGATATATATATATATATATATATATATATACAGACAGACAAAACTAGACTGAAATAGATACGTAAAGAGACTGAAATAGGTAGATATGAACAGACTGAGATAGATATTTTTATTACTATAAACATTATCTTTACTGGGTACATATGACACTGAGATCTCTGATGGCTGATCAAACAAAAATAGAAAGAAATAAAGAACAAAAGAAAGAAAGAAAGAAAGAAGGTGTAGAATATTGGTTAGCTTAGCGTCTCTACTAGTCACCCAGCTATGTCCCATCTTGCCAATCATTGAATCCTGTTCGCAGTGCCATGTAGAATATTGGTTAGCTTGCAAGTGGTCTGACACACAAGTGTACTAGTGTAGCCACCAAGTTAAAGTGACCTGAGTCATTTAATGGAGAGATATATGGGTGAATAGTGACCACACATGCAAATGTGTTGGGCAGGTCCATTCTAACAAAATGGACCAACCTAACTGGTGCATTAGGTACTCTCCTATAAATGAGGTAAAATTAGCTGGCCAGCTTTTCAAGAGACACAAGAAGGCAGCCATGTTAGCAGGTAAGTCACATGACTTCTACAAGAGAGAGTCTACTAACTGGATGATAGGTGTTGAAATTGAAGAAGGATAGATTGAAAAGTTGAGAAGAAAATTAAAAATGAAATGGATTGAAAAATCATATTTTGAGATAATTCCAAGGAGAATCGTGCCCAAATTTACCCAGACAAAATTCAGTAAGATTGAGCAAAACTAAGACTACCTGTTCTTCTCCACTTTCAGCTGATAAGAAAGAAACCATTAAGGTATCCATGAAGATCAGACAAAATAAAAATATATATTGATGATAAAGTAACCAGGATGGTCAAAGAAATAAATAACATTCACAATTCCAGAAGAAAAGTACCCTCACAGAGATAGAGGCTGATTGGTCATGCCCTTCATTATAATTTCTGAAAATTTTAAATCCAAGCATTAATTTGGATTCTTTTGGGTACAAGTGATAAGGAAAAATGAATTACTATTTTTAAGTAACCATAGACAAGAAAGCTGGGTACTCTGTTCGATCATAAAAAATTCATAAGACAGAAAAGATAAACTTTCATTTTAAGGAGAGTGAAAATAGATTTTTCTTTCCTTTTCCAATTCTTGAATGGTCTGATCAATTGAGAAATAGATAAGGATAAATGACTGAAAATCTTTTTTTTTGTTTTCATTGCGCCATCTGAAAGTTTGATTGTCACTCCAGCTCTGGGAGCAAGCTGAGATTGGCTACTGATAAAATGGGAGAAGGAAGAAAGAAGAGAAGGGAGGGAGAGAGAGAGAGAGAGAGAGAGAGAGAGAGAGAGAGAGAGAGAGAGAGATTAGCACTGTCTATATGGAGCTGTGGTGTGAGGTGAGACGTAAAGAGAGTTGAAGTCAAGGGGTGGCTTGATCCCACTGACCACTCTCAAAAGGGGGCTGGACAAACCCAAATTTGGAAATATATTTTTATATATGGAAATTCAGAAAAGGTTGATACTTAGAGTAGAAGGCAATTGAACTCAGACCCTAATCAACCCCCACCCCTACCAGATGCAGAACTCCATAAAAGCTGGAGATTTTGGACAGACGGACAGGAGACAGAGAGAGACACACAGAGAGTCCTTATACTACTGCTACTGGAATCTGTATCATTTGCTGAGAACTCATTTGCTGACCAAGACCTTGTACCAGACCTGAAGACCAAAACTTAGAAATATAAGTTACAACTAACACAAACTCCAGACTCCAAAGGGGATCCCAAAATGCCAGCTAGGTCGAGTGGAACTATGCATACCATCATTAATACCATTGGAAATGAGTCATGTGCTAATGAGTGAAAAGTTAGCTAAATTGGTAACCACAGTTGTCTGAAGGAACTTGAGGACTGATGAGTAGTGTTACATGTTTGGTAACCACAGACATTATAAACAGCATTATAGCATATATTTGAGTTGCTACCTGTTTTTATTTTATTAAACAGTGAAATTAATGACAACCAGCCTAGACTTCAAAGTCCTACTATTTTTTTCATCATAAGAAGTTATATATATATATTAGGTAGGTAGGTGTGAATAGCTTGAGTAATTTCTATACACTGACTGAGAGTGATAAAATCCATTCTTTAATACAAAGTATTGAATAGATTCCCTATAACCAGCCACTCCTGACCTAAATTTCATTTGGAAATGAGTTCATAGTTACTAAAAATAGGTTCCATTTTAAGTTTTGAATAAATGCAACAGATAAAAGAACATAAGGCTGAGTCTATTTGAAAATTATAAATATGAAAACAATATTCAATTCTTGGATAAAAAAAAATGGATAGTGAAATAATTATTTTGTTCCTAATTTGTTTGAAATACAGTGTCTTGTTATTAGTATACATATTTTTCAGATAAGTTTCATCAAAATTACTTAAGTCAGCAATTACTTCTGTCTTAATAGTAAGTTAGATAGGTTCAATAAAGTCAAATTGGCAGCTGATCTTGAAACTAATCTTCAATCTGCCATTAACTGGGGCAAGAAATGACTTGTACATTCTAATGTCTCCAAAACAAAACTGCTGTCTTTTAGTCATATTGGAGAACCTTTTTTGCCCTCTATCAGCATGGTTGATGCCAATCTCCAGCAGAGCAACTTCTTGATCTCATGTTTCTCACTGACATGAAGTGAAGTATTTATATTGAATCAATTGCTATATCTGCTGCTAGGAAAGTTGGTTCACAGTCATGTGAGAAAATATTTCTCACTAGAATTCCTCTTGCATGTTTATAAGTTTTCCATTCATTCCTGCATTGAATATTGTTACCGTGTCTGGTCTGGTCTGGTCTGGTCTGGTCTGGTGCCTCTCCTGTATATTTTGAGATTCTTAATAAAATCCAAATAAGAATCTGCAATGGCATCAGTCCTAAACTGGCGTTTTACTTTCAGATACTTTCCTGTTCCCATGATATAACTTTCCTCTGTTTTCCTATAATATTTTCATGGCAATAGTTCTGATGAGATTTTCTCTTTGGAAACTTGATATGCATAGTAATAGATTGGCAGCTAGGTCTCATCATTTTACAGTTGAAATAGGTTGGTGTAACCATAACTTCTATTCTAATAGTTTCTTCTCTCACACTTCTTGCCTGTGGAACTCACCGCTTCTTGCTTTCCTGTAAACTAGGATTTTCAAAGATTTAAATGCAATATGAATTGCCATCTTCTGTTTTTTAAAATTCTGTTCTTCTGTTGTTCTTTCTCCTCACTAATGTTTTATCATTCTCTTTCATTCTCAGTAATTTGTGTCTTAATGGCTTTATTGCTTTGTTTGAGGTAAAATGATTAAAGGAAAAACAAAAAAACTTCTTGGAAGAAATGAGGCTAAAGTAATGTTGTGATGAATAAACTGATCATAAATAATTTTTTAAACTTGTTAGCAATTCCTTACTAGTAGATCCAATATCCTATGGGTCATATGATGGCAACAAATTTGGTAATATACTTTTATATCCAGATTAGTTTTTTGATTGAAAAGACAAAAAAAAAATGGCAAATTTCCTTAAGATTTGAGAAGTGTTTGACTTGGGGAATGGACAGGAATTAGGTAAAAATATTTCTTAATTAAAAAAAGTTTTTGTTTAAAGATTATGATGGAGATCTGAAGTGACTAGTAACGTTAACAAAGTTGTAAATAATTCAAGTCATATAAAAAGGAAGGATTTAGACAAAGAGGAAAGACCCCTCCCTTTGAAAAAAAACACAGTTCAGTTGATACTGAACTGGGTTAGTTAGTGTATTTTCTCAACATATCAAACCTTCTTAAATTATTTAACATCAAAAATCAGTTTTTTTTTATTATACTTGAAACTATCTGTAAACATTGGTCATTTATACTTGATTCTATTGGTAAACATTAACTGTTTATACTAGTGTGGTAATAAAATAAGTACACCCCCATCTCCCCTTTCGCTTGTAACTATCCATTACAACAAATATAATGGTTTTAAATTCTGAAGCTGACTTAGTCTAATAAATCTTCGTAAGGTTCCACATGGTGTTGTTATTATATTACAACCAATGTCTACAGGTAGACATTGGTTGTTTATACTTGAATCTGCAAGCATTTACTTGGTAGTTGGCCTCTTTTTTGTGTGTGTGTGGGGAGCATAACCCTCTGTAGGAGATACAATTGGCATAAGTTTGATGCCATAACAGGTCGCTGATACTGATTAGTTACTCATTTTCATGTTAGTGAGTCAAACCTTAACACAGTTGAAATGGAAACACCTAGTAAATACTTTCAGCAAATCTTCTATATGCCATGTCCATTTAGGATGCTGGCAATCATCGCTCTCTACAATTTCCTGTCCTTTGTAGCTCTTAATAAATTTCTGTCTTTTTGTTATCTTTTCTAAATCCTGTTCTCCCATCCATTTACTCAAGCTCACTAGGGTAGGTTATGCCATATTTTCCTCTGTCCCTCTTGGATTCAATTTATCCTGCAAGTATCAAATTTTCCAAGCCCTCTTTCCTCATCATGTACCCAAGAAATTTCAACTATTTTGTTAAGTATAAGTGTTCTATTTTTTGCCATTTTCTCTAAAACTTTGTCATTGTTCACATATTTAGTCCATGGCATTCTCAACATCCTTCTGTAGAATCACATTTCTGTTGCCTCAAGTGTCTCCTTCATTGGTGAGCAGACTGTTCAGCATTCATTACCATATAGGAGGACTGATATTACATAAAAATAAATAAAATCTCTATAAGTAAGAGATGTGCTGTGAGTAATTGCCTATAGTACAAAACTGTCTTAGAATGGACACCTTAGAGGGGAAAATTGATTGATCTTGATAAAGTAAATTGTTATTAAGAGCTTTATGACTATGAGAAAATATTTTAAAATATTTTGAAAAGAAATTTAATTAAAACTTAACAATTAAATGAAGATAAAATTTTCACTCAAATTTTTTATAAGAAATACAGTCAAACAAAAAGGCAAATTTCCTGCAGCCATTATGGCCCCTAGTGAAATACAGCCTTGAGCAACATCTACAGTCAATACATCATATTATGTATTATATATACTGAGGGTGAAAGAAGACTAAGAAAATAACAATTCACTGAATTAGACTTGAATTGATTGCCTTAGATTAAAAAGCAGCAAAAATAAGAAATCTTTTACATTTTAGACCATAATGAACCATTTATAATAATTAACCATTATAATTTTTAGTTAGAGTAGACATTATCTACCTTGCCACCCCAGACAACACATTTTTTCTCCAAGTTTCACTTTGTATATGACCTCTGAACTATTTTTGCTGATTACTTTATGATGTCATTCTTGCAAACTTTAGCATTTTTACTTTAATAATCTTATCAGTTCCTATTGTCAGACATTGCTACCTTTAGCATTTATATGCAAATGTGTATATTTGTTTAACTGCATGTATCAGAAAACACAGTGTCAGATTTTAGGATGAAATCAATGTTTTCTCAATACATTTAGTATTAACAAACTAATTTTAGTAAATTTTCAGGATATATTTATAGGAACAATATATTGTGGGAGTCACAGCTTATAATGCTTACCTTTGATAATTTCTTTTTGAAACCAAGTCTCATTCTTTATATTATGCAAGCTGAGTGCAAAATAAATGGTTGCTGAAAACATTAGGTTTATAATACCCAGAAATTCATACACAGATGTCCTCAAGGACACATGGCACAGTAGATAAAGTTGTTGGTTAGATCCAGTGAAAGGACCCAAAGAGTGTGAGTTCAATACTCGGTTAAGTCAGTGGAGAACTTGGAGAGGGGAATTAACAGGAGATAACTGATAACTGACATCCATTAAAACAGAACAAGAACAGTCTACTCCAGTGACAGTGAGTGAAATAAAGGGTTCAGTTTGACATTCCAACCACCTGAAGAAGGCCTGAGTATACAATGACTGAAATATTGTAAGGAATATGAAGACAATAGTCTGAATAATGTAAATAGTGCAAAATAAATGTTTATTAATGAATAAATCAAAAAGATATAGACTATAGAAACATAACATTCATTAAGACAATGTCAATATAAATGAATAAATTATTCTTTTTATTATTCTATGTTTTTTATGGATATTCTATAACCTTTAATTAAACCTTTGTCTGTCTTTCAATCAATGATTTTGTTACCTTTTGTACTGTTTTTGATTTTAACATTAATAACAACAAATTTTATTACTTCCTAGAGATCTTTACTTGAATATTATTTTCTATTCTCATCTTTTGTCACTTTAAATAAAGGACCACAAATTTGCTATTGGATTAATATCTAGATAGGGTGGAGATGGTGGTAGTGTTATTATTCTATTAATTTTGTGACTTTGAAACTTTTTTGGCAAAGTAGGAATGCAAAGTAGCATTATCAATTATGAAAATATTTTTCAGCTTAAATTTTTTGGTTGTGATCCATAGAACTTAGAATAATTCTCTGCATTTAAGTTGATGCTACCATCATCTTCGAAGTAACTTATAATTTAATCCTTATAATACTAGTCACCCAATTACTCTACCTCTCCATCCCATTGTATTCTAAGTCATGATGGGTGACTATTTCCATGAATGACCTAACCCCTCATCCAATCATCAACTCCACCCTATGTAGCTCTATATTCATCTGCTGAGGTCATTTTTTCACCCAATTTGTATGTTTCTTTGTAATTTTTATTTAAAGGTAGCAGTTTGATAGCTTTTATGTTTTTAGCCAATGTTCTGAATATTCTACACCTTTTTTCTCTGTTTACATTCACAACATCAGGTTCTATAAATAATTTATTACTTATCAATCCACTTTTCCTGCATATTACACTTATATTTTCTCTTCAAGTTCTTTTTTAACATTCTTATCTTGTATTTATCCTGCCAATAATTTTAGTTTCTATTTTTTCATTGTTTTTTGATAACTGTTCAACCTATTCACAAACACTAAGAAAGAACTGGTACTACAGAATAACAAACAAAGAACTGTACCAAATAACAGAAACCACATCACCTGAGGTCTTTCAAAAGCAGTCCTTCTCAAACCTCGTTGACTGGTACTACAGAATAACAAATAAAGAACTGTACCAAATAACAGAAACCACATCACCTGAAGTCTTTCAAAAGCAGTCCTACTCAAAACTCATTGACTGGTACTACAGAATAACAAATAAAGAACTGTACCAAATAACAGAAACCACATCACCTGAAGTCTTTCAAAAGCAGTCCTACTCAAAACTCATTGACTGGTACTACAGAATAACAAATAAAGAACTGTACCAAATAACAGAAACCACATCACCTGAAGTCTTTCAAAAGCAGTCCTACTCAAAACTCATTGACTGGTACTACAGAATAACAAATAAAGAACTGTACCAAATAACAGAAACCACATTACTTGAAGACTTTTAACAACTAAAATTTATACTGCATGTAACTCAAATAAAGATGATGACATAATCAAGATATTGACTTTCTACACTGCTTCAAACTAATGGTTAGGAAGGAAACCTCCATCAATACTGGAAAGAGCAATAACAACTATTTTTCTGAAAAATTGTTTTAAGAGAAAGGTTTTATAAATTTCAACTGACATTAGCACTGGCTGCTTGGTCAGTTAATGCTAAATGTTTCTTTATAGGGAAATGGCTAATATTAAGTCAATGAATGGAGAATATTTTCTCATAAGGAAATGTCAAATATCACCATTACCATTACCAATTTTCAATTTCCAAAGTTGTATTCTCATCAGTGAATAAATCCATAATATCTCTTTTCTTTAGAGGTGATATCATTTTTTAATGCTCTATTACAATAATTATTATATGATTATTACTATAATCCATTATAATATTTGTAATATGATTATTAATATGATGCATTATAATATTTATAATAGGATTAGTAATCCGTGAAATAAATAATAAAATCTTGCATCACTAAATAACTCAACATTAGTATTTCTAATAAAAACTGATTTCATAAACTGAAATTCATTTGGTATATTTATCATATAGGCATAAGGATGTCCTAGTAATTTTACCAGCATCAGTTAATACTAATTTTGATATGCAAACATGACTTGCATAATAAAACATGATATAGTGTAGGTTGAATTTTTCTTGATGTGCTTATTTTAGCCTGGTTGCTGAATATTATCAGTCAATAATATTTCTTGACTTAATTCATATCTTTTGGCACTTTTAAAAACATATCTGCACCATAAACAAAAGAGACATTAATTGTTTATAAATAACACATTTTCAAGGTCAGTGAGATGAAATTCCACACAAAAAACCTCTGACTTGTTATTCACTTTTAAAATTGTATTATTTAAAAAACGTAATTCACCTTTCAACTGTTGCTTTGTTTAAAGCTCGAGTGCTATATTGTCTGGATAAAAATAAATAGTATGAAGTTTTTAATTTTCTCATACCAAGAAGATTTGTGCAAATAAATTTATTTTCTACATCATTATAAATATTTTTTAATTTCTGCATCATTATAGATATTTTTAATTTAATTTTTTATTGAACAATTTTGATATGATAGTATTTTCCTGTTCTTTACTCCTTTGATATTCATTGCCTCCTCAGATTTTCTCCAACCATGAACATTTGTTTGTTGTCAGTTTAATATTAGCCCAGATTAATATTTTCTTGAAAATATTAATAAACTGTTTTGTCCACATTTCTTGAGAATGACATTAAACAAATGTTATTCTAGTGCCACATGATGTAACTGTAACCAAGTTGGAAAATGGATGCAATGAATAGAAAGTGAATTTCAATTAAAACTGTTTAGATCACCTTCACACTAATGATCTTGATAAAGGCATGAACTAAACTTTCTTGAAGTTTTTTTATATCACTAGTCATCTTTAATATGGTCTTATCACGGACATATCACAATAGCAGATCATAAACAAATCATGATACTTCTTCATAACTTCAAGGAAGATTTCAAGCATTCTGGTAGCGTTTTTATGTAGAGGGGCTTGAAGAAAAAATTCATCACCAATGTGGGTTACTCCCACTTGACTTAGCTAGTTTTGCAAAGATGCTATAAAAATGGGAGGCTCCATTTCTTTCTCTTTTATTTCTAGCATGCAGTAGAAGAAACACCAGCATGGGACTTGTTCCTGGACATGGGGATATCTTTCTTCTGAGTGGTGAACTTCTTCACACACACACAATTCCTAACTGCTATATTTTAACTTCTTCCTTTGTTTCTGCCATATTTGCATGTATATTAGTTTATTTTCTCTCCTTTGTTAATCAGTCAATTGTTAAATGAAAACACATAAAAATATCACCTTGTTGAAATTTATTCCATTTCCTTTCACCTCTACTAACAAAGGCGATCTGTCATTAATGTGTATAAATTTTGTTTGCCACTGTTTTTAGCCCAACTAGTAGCAACAATGTAACACCAGTGAGAACATACTTCCTTTACATTTGTTTCAAGAACCCAGCAGTTTCAGATTCTAAAATTCTCCCTTAGTTTAGTAAGAAATCCCGGTTCGAAAAAAAACAAAAAAAAAAAAACAGGAAAAATGGAAAATTGAATGTCTTTGGCTAGATGCGAGAATGTGTCTCGTCAGTATTCTAATGATGTTGTGACATTATCTTTTTGCTTGATATATTGTCTGAACTTGGAATTGTTGTAGCTGCTTCTTTCTCCTGTTCTAACCTTATTGAAAGCATATCTCCCAAGCCCAGAACTTGGTGAGGATTGGCTGTTGATCCCCTCCCCCACCAGTTCGACGCTTGGACATAAGGTAAGCTGAACATTCAGTTACCATCATGAGGAAGAAAACAGACAACCACTTGCTGGCCCGTGTGAGTATTGTTTTGCTCTAGCAGAAACCCATTTACATTTTTCTTTGTTTTGTTTTGTTTTTTTTTTTTGTTTTTTTTCTTCGTTTTTAAATTTATCTATTTTTTCTCTCCCCCCACTCAAAGACATTTTGTCCCAATGATTCTCCCTTATTTGATAGTTTAGTAAGAAATCCCAGTTCGAGCGAAGTGAGATCCAGGACTCCTTACCTGTTATCTCCTCCCCCCCAATCCTTCCCTCTGTTTGTGTCGTCCTTTTTTGTTTTATCTGTAATAGGAGTAGATAGTCTTTTCTACCGCCCGGTCAACACTCCTCCCCCTTCTATTGGACATGAGTAGAGGCTTACACCTTGTTTCTTGTCTAGGAAGGGGTTCTCCGGCCTCTGTATCAGTGCAGCTCTGTTTCTCCTGTGATGTGTGCAGTCTGTGGCATCACCTCTTCATTTTGCGGGTACACAGCTGACAGTTCTCTGGTTGCTGTTTCCGACTGGTAGTTAGGAGCCCTAACTCTTGCATAGCGTCTTGAGCGGCCGCTCTGATCAACAGTTGTATAATACTGGGGTGTTTGTAGTACCATGTCGTGCATGGTAAGGTGTCCCTGCAGTCACCTCCGGTGGGCAGCCCTGAGGCCACATAATGATGCAGATTTTTGCCAACTCCTCTCTGCCCACGTCACGGTCAAAACTGTCTGTTTCTTTTACCTCGGGCCTTCTCATCTTCCAAACAAAATTCAACATGAGTTACAAAAAAACGAAAGATTAACCCTAAACCAGCCTCTCAAAAACCACCTAAACCCCTCAACATTTCGTTCTCCAACATCCGGGGCATTAGGACAAACTTCTGCAGTCTGGAATCTTTCCTCACTGCAAATGGCCCGGATATACTGGCTCTCTGTGAGACAAACCTTGTCTCATCTATCCCCTCTTCCGATCTCTCGATCCCTGGCTATCTTCCTCTCCTCAGAAAAGACTCTCTAACCCACATGCACGGTCTTGGTGTCTACGCCAAGGAACATCTCCCTCTGGCCAGAGAGTCCTCTCTCGAATCGCCAGACCAGTCATACATGTGTCTCCGACTCTCTCTCCTCAATGCGGTAAGCTATCTCTTCTTCCTTTACCACTCTCAAGACTCAGATAGTTAACTTCCCCACTCATTTTGCCTTCAACCGGGAAGGTAAAGCCTCTCTTCTTGACCTGTGCTTTACCTCCATCACCGAATCCTGTAGCGCCTCGCAACTCTGCCCTCTTGGTAACTCTGATCATGCAGTAGTATTAGTTAACATCTCCTTCAACTCCACCCCCTATAAAGAACCTCCTACCACTAGAACCGTGTTCTACTATCAACAAGCTGACTGGGACGTGTTCCGTGATTTCCTCCACGATGTCCCCTGGGATGGAGTCTTTAAGCTCCCCGTCCAAGATTGTGCTTCTGAAGTCTCTTCCTGGGTTAAAGCTGGAATCGACGCTTTCATCCCATCAAGGAAATATAGGGTCAAGTCGCGCTCCTCCCCCTGGTTCTCGGCTGCTTGCTCAGTCGCCATCGCCCATAGGAACCACTACTTCCACCTATTCCGTAGCAACATGTCTGACTGCAATAGACGTCTCTTTGCCTCCGCCCGTAACAAGTGTAAGCGTGTTCTCAACGATGCTAAGTCACTATTTGCGGCTCGGATGAAGGAACGTATTGCATCTCGCAAATTTGGCTCCAAAGATTATTGGTGTCTCTGCAAGAGCGTATTGAACAATTGCAAACCCTCTATACCTCCTTTATTCAACCAGTTCGAAGTCCTGACCTCCTCTACCGACAAGGCTGAATGCTTTGCTCGGAAATTTTCATTCAACTTGACGCTCGACTCTTCCGGTGTACCCATACCCGACTTCCCTCTTAGAACTCTCCAGCTATTCAAGTGTAATGTCAATCGACATCTCCAGTTGCCTTGATCTATCCACTACCCTCATCCTTCCTTCTATCACTCCTATCTGATCTTGCTCTAAATTTTCTGTAACCCCTTGCGTCCTAGTGGCTTCCCGCATTGCTTGGAGTGAAATGCTTTAAGAAAATAAAAAAAAAAAAAAAAAAAAATTCAGGTTGCATTATCAAAAAGTAGGTGATATACTGCTTTTTACAGGAAAACAAATTTGTTTATATATAAATACATATTTATAATTTTCTGTTTCTGTATTGTAGACAAAAAAAATTCAGTTTCAATCAAATCTGTGTTAAGAAAGAGTTTCCTCCCTTTACCTTCGCAAATTTGTTTCTATTTATTGAAGCTTGATAATTTCAAGGAGCAGCTTTACAATTTATGAAGAGCACAAAATTATTAAGAGATTTAAAAAAAATTAATAATTAAAAAAGAAGAAATAATCTTAGTTAAAATTTTAAAAAAGAGCTAATATATTTTTAATATATATTATTATTTTATTACTATATTTCAGTTCAGTTATGTGCCACATGTGATATACATGTAGGCGATCATGTATCTTTCAATACATGACTAACAAGGCAGATTTTTTCACACAGTAGGCAGCCATTTCTTTCTGTGGTAGACAAGTTGCCATCCGAGGCTATAAAACCTGGTCTGTTCTGATATTTATCCATAGCTGGGGGGAGAAGAAGAGGATTCATATCTTTCGCAAGGGTATTAGCACGTAATTAGAATGTAATGAATTCAACTAGAATTCAGACTTGGCTCTCCGATTCCTCAATCCAAGCTGTTATCCATTACTCCACCTTACTAAGATAGGGTGAAGCTTGTAATAAAATAATAATAGTAAAAATGTTTAATCTTAAAATAAAAATAACTGAATTATTATTAATTTATGCAGAATGTAATGTACAGGGTGGTTCGAAAGTCTTGTCATCCATACATAATATAATTTATTATTATATATATATATATATATATTTCAGACCACCCAGTATATTTGAGCAGCAACCTTTCTCTTAAATGTTTTTCTAAAAATAACAGACAGGTAAAATCTAATTAATTTTTTATTTAGTTTTTCCAGCATTCTTACATTTTTTGTTTTGGTGGGAGTAAGGGAGTGCAGAAATTGTCCGTTATTGGCCATTGTCCTAAGTGCTTTCAGACACTTTTTTATCCATTTTCAAGGGGATTCGTTTTTAGCTGTTGTTAATTTCTCTTCATGCTTGACTGCTTAAGACGTATTTTTTGTGTGTTATTTTGAATACTAGTAGAGGAGTGTATACAGGGTGCGATGAGTAAATTGTCACCATTTTATATTCTTTTTTTATTTGTTTTTTGCACAGTATAATAGGATCAGCTGGGCCCCGTCTGTGAGAAAAAGAGCACAATGATGCAATTCACTCTGCCAGAAATTTTGAAAAAACATGCTGTACCACTTGACATACATATCAGAGTGTTTGGGTGTCAATCTGAAGACGGTGCAGAGGATTTGGAAAGAGTTAGATGAGTCTAATGGTGATTACAAAGGTGCTTGAAGTTATCATTAGTGATGGCGATGTTAGGCCTCCATGCATCTCTTCCCACAGGGCCTCAGACTCAACACAAAGGTCAACATGAAGAGCTCTGAACCATGCCACAAAAGCAGGAGAAGCCACTCATGCCTGTCAGCTCATTTCTATGACCACATCACCCCTTACATCTGGCTACCTAACTTCCCATACTGCAACACCCTTGATTATTATGTGTAGGTCACAGTTGAGCAAGAGACAAACAAAGCTCCTTATAACATGATAAACTGAAGGCAAGGATTGTGGCAGCATTCACCAACTTAAACAAGGGCACCATCCAGAAAAAGTTACTGGAGATTCCAAAGTCATCTGGAGGCCATGGTTCTTTTTATTGAATAAATTTACTTTTTAGTATTTCCTGATATTTCTGTATAATTTTGGTAAATATATCTATTAAAAGGAGAGGTGTTATTTTCATTTTTGTGTAATTTAGATGACAATTTATCAATTGCACCCTATATATATATCTGAGGCTGCTCAGTCTCACGTTGACTGCTGACCTGAGATGGAACAAATACATTGAGTCAATTGCTTCGTCCACTGCCAGGAAATTTTTCTCCCCAGAATCGATCCTTCAGATCTACAAATCAACAATTTGCCCTTGCATGGAGTATTGCTGCCATATATGGTCTGGAGCCCCTTCTGTTTGCCTTGGGGTTCTTGATAAGATCCAGAGGCGGTAATGCAATATAATTGGCCCTGATCTGGCATCTCGTCTACAGTCGCTCTCTCACAGACATGCTGTCACTTCTCTGTCTTTTTTACAAATACTTTCATGGTAGTTGCTCTGAGGAGCTGCATTCGCTGGTTCCTAGACTTCATGAATTCAAGCGCCCTATGCCTGGGGTGAAATGCTTAAAAAAAATAATATACACACACACAACCTTTTAAGCAAGTTTGAAATATATCAAGGGAAGTAATCAATGATTAATAATGATTTTTAGTTGATATTCTCCTCCTTTGACAAGGAATTTTAACTCTTTCTTGGCTATAAGCTTTATAAACATCAAAGGTATTTGTCAGGATTTCTTTCTCTGTTTAGAATTCACTTTATTTATAAATAAAAATTTATTTTGCACTTAATTTGTTTACATAAAATCTGACATTATCTCCAGAAAACAAATCAGTACACATATTTAAATAAGAATAAACCGTAATTCTCACGAGAAATAAATATGTCCTGATAATTTTTCCATCAGATGTTAAATCTTATTGATTAAATTTACTTCCATCAGTAAATTCATGAGAAATAAAAATAATAAATGTTATAACAGACAGTTTGATGGATTATTGTAAAAATGTTTTTCATGTTTAAAAATAATCCACAAGAATAGTTGTTTGATTTATAGATTTAGCTTTTTTAAAAGATTCAGATACTTTTGAAAAAAAAAAAAAATGTGCCTTTGATATTTGCAATAATTCTCTAAACTTATAATTTTTTTTTGTTTTCCCATAAATTATTTTGCTTGCCTTAAAGCACTATGACTTCCATTCAATAGAAATGGGATCTTGTTTATAAAATTTAGATTTATGCAGTATTAGGATATTTATAAGGAATATTTTAACATCCAAAATAATTTTAGCAAAAATTTAACATAAAACTTTGACTTACTGAAATTAAAAGATAAAGGAACATACTTTATTTACACAAATAATTAAATTCATCCAATAAAAAAAAAAGAATCTTATTTTATATAAGTTAAAAAAAGGGAAAGTCTAAAAATCTAACAGGGAAAAGTATTTCTAAATTTTGAATCTATTTCGAGCTTTTTCAAATGGCAAACATTTTTTTAACAACAAATGTGAACTTTATTGTGTAGATTTATATCAAATAAACAATTAACAAGAAAGTTAACTCTTTGAAATAAAATCAGAAGAATATGAAGATTTTGGTCATTTGATCAACAACAAAAAAATATTAACACTGTTTTAGAATTGAAGATTTAAAAACAAAATGCATATCCCTAAAATAATTTAAACAGAGATGATAGTTGATAGAAAAAGTGATTCTTGACAAGATTGACTTGAAATTTCAAAGAAAGAATTTCATCTCTGCAGTAAAAAACATTTTACAAGTTTTGGGAATTGAGAGTGGGAAAGAAAACATTACAAACATTTACAAAATTATTTTTTAGGAAATTACTTTTGGTTATCATTCTTCTTTGATTAAAAAGTAACTTCAAGTGGCAGTTATTTTGTCAGCAATACTCAACTAATGCTTCCCCTTATTTGGTGTTTGAAGAGATTACGTTTTTGGAGTGATATGTAAATGACTGCCAAATTAGCATAGCCAAGGAATAGCTTATATAAATATCCAAGGCAGTAAGGGTAGGGCAGCTCTTAGTATGTGAGATAAACGATTACCGCTGGATTATTAAAATATGAAGGAAAACATACTTCAAAAGTCATATAATAAGTTATTTTTGGCAGAATACACAAGTGTCTGTGTATTCTGCTAAAACAAAAAGCTCAGTTGTGGCATATGGCTGAGTGGTTCGTTACAATGTTAGTATTCTGAACATCGACACTTGGGTTTGAATCTCATCATGGTTGATTTGATAGAGAGGTGACTTTTTGAAAATATCAGCCAAGGGAAATGACTCCAGCACACAGCTGGAAGTGCCTGAAAACCATGCCACAAGTTGACCCAAGTCTTGTGAATGAAACTTGGTAGAAGAAATTATTTGGAAGCCATTGATGGTTGTGTTAGCATGAAGCCACAAGAAGACTGAGGGTTTTCACTAAACTGGCTTTGTTCAACATGTTGAAACTGTAACTAAAGTACACTTAGTATAGTTGAAATATAAGTCACATGTTGACCCTGTGGGTGTTGAACAAACTCTAACCATGCCTGAGCAGGCATCTGAAACAGGAATTATCTAGTCATCGTAGTAGACAGACATACACAGGGGTCTAGCTAGTTTTTGCCAGTCATCATAATTCATATTTTTCCCCAAGGCTTGTGGTTATGTGTCACTCTATACATTTAAATATTTATTGCATTTAATGTTTAATAGCGAGTGTAACTATGCTGACTCTTATGGTCCTACCTAGGATTGAACTCATCTTCCTTGGCTAACAAATTTCTGAAGATATTATTAGAGGCTGTCACTCCTCAGCCTAATGGAGATGTTCTAAGTAGTAGCAGGCTTGTCTTTCTTCCTGTCAAAGTGGATTTAACCATTACACATTATTTAAGTTTATTGAAATTTCTCCTCATGGTGACTTTTTCTCTTGTCTGGTGAAGTGCTGTCACTCAGTTTATTGATCAAGATCGTGTTTTATCTCAGATTTGATAATTACAAACAAAAATATAACAGAAAAGAAGTAAACTGTGGATTATTTTGTGAAAAATAATTAGAGAACAAAATTTTATTTTATACAAAACATTTATGAGCTGCAACTTTATAGTATAAACCATTTACAAACAGCTGAAGATATTTATTTACTCTATTAGTTATATCTGAAATAGTATCCTCATCTTTGTTATTTAGGTTAGTATTTTTAGTTGACACACTTCTACCTTCATCAGTTTCGTCAAGTTTTCAAATTGAAGAGATGAAAAAAAAAAAAAAATTAAATAAATGATTTCATTCATGAGATGATGAGAGAATGCTGGAGAATTGATTGGAGGAAATGTAATTAATACAATAAAGATAAGGATAGAATAGTGACAATGTTTCACCTAAAAACATCATTCAATATTATTTGAACAAAAAAAATCATTTCACAAAATGCTTATTGACTCCAGAGAGAAAAAAATATTGGAGAAGAAATGGTATTCTGTTTAACAAGATAAATATCTAAAATTTATTTATATCTAAGATACATTTATCAAATCATCTACTACTCGACAATGTTTCTGATAAAATAATTAAAATACTTTCATCTCCCAACTTTTCGATATCTTAATTTTTTTTACAGTTTTATAAAGAAAAATCCTTGAAGATATTATTTCAGTAAAAAAAAAAAAAGTATGCAATATCAAGTATGAACATATGGAAAATTTGTCTCACAATTTACCAAAATCAATTGAATAAAATTCAAGAAATAATTTTTTTTAAGTATTCGTGCTTGCCAAATTTAAAACACATTTTTTTTTTTTTTTTGAACAGAAAAAAAATCTACAGTTAATATTTAAAAAAATCATTTGTAATTTATCAAGATGATCTTGAAATTGATACCATTCCTTTTTGACATAAGAGTTTCTTTTATTAAATAAAACGTTTAAAGATAAAAAAAATGTAAAGTTTAATGCCATTTCAAGTGTGAACCTTTTTTTAAAAGAATTTTCTTTTTCTTTTAGCAACTGTTAGATTATTTTTGGTATGGCTGTACAAAAAGGAAATAATTCTGAGTGATATCTTACTTTGACTGAGTAGTATTCAATATTGGAACAGTATTATGAATTAATCCAATTTCATATCTCCTGTTCAGTCAGTTTTTGTCTTGAAATCAGTTTCTGATTTATTGCTACAGAGTTTTTTTGTTTTGTTTTGTGTGTTTCTGTTTTCCTGCATTTACAGATTCTTTTATACAACAACCAATACTTACTTCAGTAATTAAACATAAATTCTTATTTAAAATTTTTATTATTTTAAAAACAAACCCGTTTTATTTATTCCTGCATAATTTCTTCCCCACAAAAAACTAAGAAAATTTTCTGAATTACGATGGAACTATTTAAATTTCACTCACATAAAAGAATACTTTACTGTAATTTTTCCAAAATTTACTCTTAGAATAAAAAATGTTTTTCTTTTCAAATTAATCTAAATTCTAAACGCAAAATTTTGTTTTAGTGTAATGAATAAATTTGAATTTTGAATGCTTAAATAAATTAAATACATTCAAATTTATTCATTACACTAAGTTTAATAAAAAAAAAAAAAACGTATAGAATAAAAATATTGTATTGTTAAACTGTTGGTTAAAGAAAATTTATTTTTAACATAAATAACAAATTTTTGATTATTGCACTGCTAGTATTCCTTTAGGTTTTACTTTACTTTTATTTTTACTTTTTTGCGCGGTTTTTCGGACGGTGGTAGAGTGTCTCTTTGACCTAACAAGATTAGTAATAGTTTTTACTTTCATTCTGTTTTAAAAAGTTATGTTAAAAAAATGTAGTTAAGTCTTAAATTTGCTAATAAACTTTGAAACACATCTCTAGAACAAATATTGGATTTTAAAGGGAATTTTAACTTAAAATTTCCTTTAAAATTTTTAGCTTGTTTACATTTTTCAAAGGTGGCTCGTTAACTTGTTGCTTGATGAAAAAATACTATTTATTTTTTATATTCGGAAAATAATTTCTTTTAATTCGGATTAGCTTTTTAGCAGCTGAGGCAATTATCTTTCAAATAGAACCGAAATTTAAGTTCAAATACGGCATAAATTGCGTTTTTCGTTACTTATTTTTTTTTTTTATAAACTCCGTGGCGGTACCTAGAAAAAATGATTTTTTGAAAAGTTGGACACTAAACCTTTAGTCTTTGAAAATTCATAACAAAATTAACAGCAATATTTCTCGCCGAATTGGTTCACTTCATTTTTGTAAAATATGTCTTTACTCTTTTTTACTTTTAGTTTTAAAGCAGAAAACCATGGTCCATAATTAAGTACGTTTTCCTCGTAAAAAACATTTTTTTGGTATTCAGTTTTTTGTTTAAAATTTATCCCCACCACTAATTTCATTTTAAGTTTTTAACTGAAGGAAAGAGGTGCATTCACTTGCATTTTCGGGAAGGAAGTTAGAAATGATTTAGTTAGTACTACTAAACTTTAAAGTTTAAACTAAAAAAAAAAAAAAAAAAAAAAAAAATCATTTCTAACTTCCTTCTTCGCTCCTCATCATTTCAATCCATTTATAAATGTAGTTTGATTTAAAAAAAAATTTGGAATGAGCAAAGTTAATCAATTACTTCATGTTTAAAACTGTTTTGTAACTAGGAAGTCATTTTCGTCCGACCAATATTAATTCGTAACACTTAAAAAAAACAAAAAAACATTTTTAACAAAATAAATAAATATTGTATTCTTTCAAAATATTATTAACGGGAGATAACTCTCCATGTGACGATACATTAAAGGAATTGAATAATAATTACTAAAATAAAAACATTAACTAACAAGTTCCAAAAAAAAAAAAAAAAGTATAATTATTTTATGAAAAAAAATTTCTAGACGAAATTTTTTTTATCTTTTGAAACAAATTATTCAGTGGCGGTGCGATACGGCGAGAAAGTTGTTTAAACTAAAAACCAATTTAAAGTTTAAATTTTAAACATCATTAGAGTTAAAAAAAATAATTATGTTTTACTTTTGTTAGATTAATTTTCAAGTCTTCCAATAAAAAAAAGGAAAAAAAAACTGACTTGATTTATGACCGAGATTTGAGAAACGTGAGAAATCATTTTTGTTTGAGTTTTTCAATCAATACCAGTGTAAACGGTAACCGATTGACAACTCAATTCAACTTGTCCTTAAGAAACAGAGGAAAAACAAATAGATGCTGTAGTTCCTCCAAAACCAAGTGAGTTGCTTAATGCGATTCGGGGCTTGGAGCTTTCTGAAAATTTGGTTTTAACCTTCGGCACAAGATTTAATCCTTCGAATTCTGAATCAGGGTTTTCAAGATTTATGGTCGGCGGTATGGTGCCTGTGTGGAGAGCAAGAATGGAAAATATCGCTTCAAGGCTTCCAGCTGCTCCCAACAAATGTCCAGTTGCTCCCTTGGTAGAGGAAATAAATAACTCTTTACTATGACTACCAAACAACCGACGAATAGCTTTGATCTCTGCAGCATCTCCCAGTGGAGTTGATGTAGCATGTGCGTTGATGTAACTAACAGAAGAGGGATCTGTTTTTGCTTCTTGAAGAGCTAACCTCATAGAGTGATAAGAACCATAACCGTCTTCTCTAGGGGCAGTTATATGATTGGCCTCTGCAGCCATACCATAACCTAAAACTTCAGCGTAAATAGGGGCACCCCTTTGCATTGCATGATCAAATTCTTCCAGGACCATCAGACCACAACCTTCTGACATAACAAAACCGTCTCTGAGATTGTCAAAAGGTCGAGATGCTTCATGCGGTCGCGTATTGAAGCGGGTACTCAAGGCACGGATTTTAGCAAAACCTGCCATAGCCAGTGGGTTTATTGTTGCATCAACCCCACCGGCCACCATGACATCAGCAAAGTCATTCTTAATGAATCTAAAGGCGTCACCCACACTATGTAAACCAGATACGCACGCAGTGGATACGGCATGGTTTGGTCCGTTCAGACCGTATTTCATACTAATATGACCTGCCGTCATATTGATGAGGATTTTGGGGACAAAGAAAGGGTTAACCTTTTTGTAACCTTTGTCCCGGAGTAACGTTCCGGTTGTGACTATTTCTTCCAAATCAACCATTCCCTGGCCAACAGCAACACCGGTTCGCAGAGAATCGTTTTCTGATTGAGGTTTCCAACCAGCATCATTCAGTGCTTTTTCCGCTGAAACCAAGGCATACACTGTAGGAAGAGAAAGATTCCGTTGCTCTGTTAAAGACACATATTTTTCAAGATTTATTGCAGAGTCCTCTCCTTTTTCTGTTGTTGAGCGATGTATCTGCCCAGCTATGCGACATGGTATCTGTTCGTATTCTTTTCCAGTTAACGAGGAAATACCGCAGTGACCATCGATAAGTCGTCTCCAAACTGCGGATACTTCAGAACCAAGACAGGAGATAATGCCGAGTCCAGTGACGACAACACGCCTGCTTCCCATAATAGAACCAGAAAACACAAGTCAGTATTTTTTCTTTTCTCATCGGTCGAGTGACTGCGTCAGGGTCAAAACATTGTCTAAGGGAGATTACTCTGAATGACTCATGACAATGCATTTCCGTTTTGATTCATTACTGGAGGACGATTAACGACGTCCTCGTCACAAAAAGAGTGAAAATTTCCTTTGTAAGTTCAGTTTAAAGCATAAAGTCAACTTAGATTTATTTATAAGGTCTCAAAGGTGAAATCAAAGAAGACTACTGTATCGTCTCGGATTCCATGTTTCTGAGAATGGATATAAAAACAAAAACTGAAAAACGCATTTTATTTTTTTATGCCATTGAATTTATTTTAAATTTTGTTTCTATTTGAAAGATAATGATTTAAAAAGCTAATCGGAATTAAAAGAAAAAATAATTAAATCAACATTTTAGGCATTTTAAAAAGCTTAGCACGTTTTTCTTCAATCTTCACTCATCGGACCATCACGAAAAATAAACTAAAAACATTAGTAAACAACATAAAATTCTCTTTTTTAAAATCCAATATTTGTCGCAGAGATGTGTTTCAAAATCGGCTAGTAAATTTAAGGATTAATAATTGACTGAATTTTCTAAAAGTAATGTTTATATTTTACTTTAAACAGAATGAAAATAACGTTTTATTTGCGCACGCTAGCGTGTGAGATCAAAGGATAAAGAAAGTAAAAAAAACGAAACAAAAAAAAAACTATTGTAATAATTCTACGGCTGTCCGTAAAAGCGCTTGAAAAATAAAAAAAATAAAATCTACGGATGACCAGCAGTGCAATAATCAAGAATTTGTTATTTATGTTTAAAAATAAATTTTCTTTAACCTTTTTTACCAATAGTTTATACGTTTTTTTGTTTTTTTTTTAAATTCTCTAGGCTTTTCTTTTATTCAAACTTACTAATGAAATGCGTTACCTAAATAATGGCATAATTTAAATTAATTATGAAAAGAAAAATATTTATTCTAAGAGTAGTAAATTCTTTTATTTTATGTGAATCAAATATTTGTCTCTTAATTTTGAAAATTTTTTGGTGGCGAAGATTGTAGTGATCAGGGAATCATCCTCTTCGGAATCTGTTTCACAGAGCAGTGGTTCACAGGAAGAATCTGATTGAGTGGAACTGCTCACTGATGGAATATGGAGGGAATGTAGGTGGTTTGCTACAATGTAATTGGTATGGTGGGTCCTTGCCGTGAAGGTTAGACCTGGTGAAACTAAAAAATGTAGTTCATCTGAGCACTTTCCAGTGATAGAGCAGTGAGAGGAGAGGTTCACCACATTCTGCCTGTGAGAGAGAGATTGGATGGTGGAAAATAATTTGTCACCCACAAGGACTTGGAGATACTTTTGAACTCTATCAAGATTGGAAAGTGAGGACTAAGCAGCTCCCACCCAAATATGACAACAGTACTCCATTTTTTAAAGGTAGAAGAGAGTGTGAGGAGTCAGGTATTAGGTTGGTTCAAAAATAATATCGTTTTTTGACGTATTTTTTTAACATCAAAAACGATATTATTTTTGCACCAACCTAATACTTACTGGAGTGGTACAGGGAGCCAACAATTTCACGTGCATCTTTAATGATGATAAGTATATCTGAGTTCCACTTGATGACAAGTGTGAATTTGAGACCCAATTGTCTCTCAAGGCACAGGGCCACCTTGAGTGAGCATCCCCACATCGTTACTGTCAGTAGTTCAATCAGCAATGATGAAATGTAACTACAGGGTGATTGAAAAGTAACTCTCCATTTTAAAATACTTATAACTTACTTATTAACTATAATTTTTACAAGAAATGGATATGAGAGGAAAGCCTTTAGCATGAAATTTTATTTCAAATTTGATATCGGCACCATATTTCGCTACCAGCTTCTCAAGCTGCCCATGAATCACGACAACTGATTTCACCAGGAACTCTTGTGGTATGGAAGACATAACTTCTTGTATTCACCCTTCAAGTTCTTCCAAAGTTTTGATTTCATTCTTTAACCAAACCCCAAAGAAAAAAGTCACAGGGTGTTAAGTCAGGACTCCTGGCTGGCCACTCATACATAAAATGGGGAGTTACATTTCAATCACCCTGTAATTTGGTTTTTGTCACATTGAATGTAACCAGCCAGTTTTTCTCCACTGGGAAGTTAGTGAGAGATTGGATAAGAAATCAGCTGGCAATTTTTGATTGTCAAGAGTTTTAGAGGTGCATCCGTATATCATTATGTCATTGCCATAAATGTTTATAATACATAATTTATAATATATTCTTAGGCAAATCATTTATATAAATCAAAAGGCAAATGGTGTGAGAAGTGACTCCTGGGACATGCTTGTGTTGACCACCAAGAAAGATTTCATAATTGAGAAGACCCCTCCAGTGATTCTATAGCTGGAGAGCTTCTGTAGCAAACCTTTGTGCTACAGCTTGACAAAGGCCTTAAAAATATCTAATGCTATGGTCCTCGAGGTGTGTTTCTCATCAAGATTTTCAGTAATTTTGTGCATAATGATAGGACATCGGCAGTGGATCTGGCCGATCAAAATGCATAATGCTCATTGCACGAGAGGTTGTTACTACTTAGGTACCCAACAACCTTGATGCTTATGACCTCAAAAAGATTACTGAGGAGACTGATGAGTCTATACAGGGAGGAGGAGGATTGGTTGCCTTCATATTTGAAGACTAGGTGTACCGATAAACTTGTTGCTTATAACTTCAAAAAGCTTACTGAGGAGACTAATGGGTCTACACTGGGAGGGGGAAGATTGCTTGCCTTCATTTTTGAAGACGGTGTACTGACAATGTTGTTGCTTATAACCCCAAAAAGCTTACTGAGGACACTGATGTGTCTATAATGGGAGGGGGAAGATTGCTTCACTTCATTTTTGAAGACGAGATGTACTAACAACATTGTTGCTTACAACCTCAAAAGGCTTGCTGAGGAGACTGATGGTTCTCTACTGGGAGGAGGAAGATAGCTTGCCATCATTTTTGAATAGGTGTAGTGAGAACCTTGTTGCTTATAACCTCAGAAAGCATACTGAGAAGACTGATGATTGTAGCCTTCATTTTTGAAGATTAGTTGTAGTGAGAACCTTGTTACTAATAACCTGAAAAGCATACTGAGAAGACTGATGGGTATATACTGGGAGAGGGATGATTGTTACCTTCATTTTTGTAAACTAGGGGCAAAGGGGCAATGTCAACATTGTCGCTTATAACCTCAAAAAGATTACTGGAAGACCAATGTGTCTATACTGGGAGAGGGATGATTGTTGCCTTCATTTTCGAAGACTAAGGGTAATGTCAACATTGTTGCTTATAACCTCAAGAAGCTTACTGAGAAGACTGATGTGTCTATACTGGGATGGGGAAGATAGCTTGATTGATTTTTGAAGATTAGTTGTAATGAGAACCTTGTTGCTTATAACCTCATAAAGCTTACTGAGAAGACTGATGGGTCCATACTGGGAGAGGAATGATTGTTGCCTTAATTTTTGAAGACTAGGGGTAATGTCAACGTTGTTGCTTATAACCTCAAAAAGATTACTGGAAGACTAATGGGTCTATACTTGGACAGGAATGATTGTTGCCTTAATTTTTGAATATTAGGGGTAATGTCAACGTTGTTGCTTATAACCTCAAAAAGCATACTGAGAAGACTGATGGGTCTATGCTGGGAGAGGGATGATTGTCGCCTTAATTTTCGAAGACTAGGGCTAATGTCAACGTTGCTGCTTATAACCTAAAGAAGCTTGCTGAGCAGACTGATGGATCTATACTGGGATGGGGAAGATAGCTTGATTGATTTTTGAAGATTAGTTGTAGTGAGAACCTTGTTGCTTGTAACCTGAAAAAGAATACTGAGAAGACTGATGGGTCTATACTGGGAGATAGATGATTGTTGCCTTCATTTTTGAACACTAGGGGTAATGTCAATGTTGCTGCTTATAACCTCAAGAAGCTTGCTGAGAAGACTGATGGATCTATACTGGGATGGGGAAGATAGCTTGATTGATTTTTGAAGATTAGTTGTAGTGAGAACCTTGTTGCTTGTAACCTGAAAAAACATACTGAGAAGACTGATGGGTCTATACTGGGAGATAGATGATTGTTGCCTTCATTTTTGAACACTAGGGGTAATGTCAACGTTGCTGTTTATAACCTCAAAAAGATTACTGGAAGACTAATGGGTCTATACTGGGAGAGCGATGATTGTTGCCTTCATTTTTGAAGACTAGGGGTAATGTCAATGTTGGTGTTTTTAACCTCAAAAAGCTTACTACAAGACTAATGTGTCTATACTGGGAGGTGGAAGATAGCTTGCCTTCATTTTGAAGATTAGTTGTACTGAGAACCTTGTTGCTTATAACCTCAAAAAACATGAGAGGGATGATTGTTGCCTTCATTTTTGAAGATTAGGGGTAATGTCAACATTGCTGCTTATAACCTCAAGAAGCTTTCTGTGAATACTGATGTGTCTATACTGAGATGGGGAAGATAGCTTACCTTCATTTTTGTACTGAGAACCTTGTTGCATACTAATACTCATTTTCGAAGACTAGGGGTAATGTCAACGCTGTCGCTTATAACATCAAAAAGCATACTGATATGACTGATGGGTCTATACTGGGAGAGGGATGATTGTTGCCTTCATTTTTGAAAACTAGGGGTAATGTCAACATTGTTGCTTATAACCTCAAAAAACATACTGAGAAGACTGATGGGTCTATACTGGGAGAGGGATGATTGTTGCTTTCATTTTTGAAGACTAGGGGTAATTTCAACGTTGTTGCTTATAACCTCAAAAATCATACTGAGAAGACTGATGGGTCTATACTGGGAGAGGGATGATTGTTGCCTTCATTTTTGAAGATAAGGGGTAATATCAACGTTGCTGCTTATAACCTCAACAAGCTTACTGAGAAGACTGATGGGTCTATACTGCAATGGGGAATATAGCTTGAATGATTTTTGAAGATTAGTTGTAATGAGAACCTTGTTGCTTATAATGTCAAATATCATACTGAGAATGGTGGGTCTATACTGGGACAGGGATGATTGTTCTCTTCATTTTCGAAGAATAGGGGTAATGTCAACATTACTGCTTATAACCTCAAAAAGCATACTGAGAAGACTGATGGGTCTATCCTGGGAGAGGGATGATTGTTGCCTTAATTTATGGAGACTAGGTGTAATGTCAACGTTGTTGCTTATAACCTCAAAAGGATTACTGGAAGATTAATGGGTCTATACTGGGAGAGGGATGATTGTTGCCTTCATTTTTGAAGACTAGGGTTAATGTCAACGTTGTTGCTTATAACCTCAAAAGGATTACTGGAAGATTAATGGGTCTATACTGGGAGAGGGATGATTGTTGCCTTCATTTTTGAACACTAGGGTTAATGTCAATGTGGTTACTTATAACCTCAAAAAGATTACTGGAAGAATAATGGGTCTATACTGGGAGAGCGATGATTGTTGCCTTCATTTTTGAAGACTAGGGTTAATGTCAACGTTGTTGCTTATAACCTCAAAAAGATTACTGGAAGAATAATGGGTCTATACTGGGAGAGCGATGATTGTTGCCTTCATTTTTGAAGACTAGGGTTAATGTCAACGTTGTTACTTATAACCTCAAAAGGATTACTGGAAGATTAATGGGTCTATACTGGGAGAGGGATGATTGTTGCCTTCATTTTTGAAGACTAGGGGTAATGTCAACGTTGTTGTTTATCATCTCAAAAAGTTTACCGTGAAGACTGATGGGTCTATACTGCGATGAGGAAGATAGCTTGATTGATTTTTGAAGATAAGTTGTAGTGAGAACCTTGTTGCTTATAACCTCAAGAAGCTTACTGAGAAGACTGATGGGTCTATACTGGGATGGGGAAGATAGCTTGATTGATTTTTGAAGATTAGTTGTACTGAGAATCTTGTTGCTTATAACCTCAAATATCATACTGAGAAGACTGGTGGGTCTATACTGTGAGAGGGATGATTGTTGCCGTTATTTTTGAAGACTAGGGGTAATGTCAATGTTGCAGCTTATAACCTAAAGAAGCTTACTGTGAATACTCATGGGTCTATACTGAGATGGGGAAGATAGCTTGCCTTCATTTTTGAAGATTAGTTGTAGTGAGAACCTTGTTGCTTATAACCTCGAGAAGGTTACTGTGAAGACTGATGGGTCTATACTGGGAGGGGAAGATAACTGGCCTTCATTTTTGAAGATTAGTTGTAGTGAGAACCTTGTTGATTATAATGTCGAGAAGCTTACTGTGAAGACTGATGGGTCGATACTGGGAGGTGGAAGATAGCTTGCCTTCATTTTTGAAGAATAATTGTAGTGAGAACCTTGTTGCTTATAACATCAAGAAGCTTACTGTGAATACTGATGTGTCTATACTGGGAGGGGGAAGATAGCGTGCCTTCATTTTTGAAGATTAGTTGTAGTGAGAACCTTGTTGCTTATAACCTCAAGAAGCTTACTGTGAATACTGATGGGTCTATACTGGGAGGCGGAAGATAGCTTGCCTTCATTTTTGAAGATTAGTTGTAGTGAGAACCTTGTTGCTTACAACCTCTAGAAGCTCACTGTGAATATAGATGGGTTTATACTGGGAGGGGGAAGATAAATTGCCTTCATTTTTGAAGATTAGTTGTAGTGAGAACCTTGTTGCTTATATCCTCAAGAAGCTTACTGTGAGTACTGATGGGTCTATACTGGGAGGGGGAAGATAGCTTGCTTTCATTTTTGAAGATTAGTTGTAGTGAGAACCTTATTGCTTATAACTTCAAGAAGGTTACTATGAAGTCTAATGGGTCTATACTGGGAGGCGGAACATAGCTAGCCTTCATTTTTGAAGATAAGTTGTAGTGAGAACCTTGTTGCTTACAACCTCAAGAAGGTTACTATGAAGACTGATGGGTCTAAACTGGGAGGCAGAAGATAGCTAGCCTTCATTTTTGAAGATTAGTTGTAGTGAGAACCTTGTTGCTTATATCCTCAAGAAGCTTACTGTGAAGACTGATGGTTTATACTGGGAGGGGGAAGATAGCTTGCCTTCAATTTTGAAGATTAGTTGTAGTGAGAACCTTGTTGCTTATAACCTGAAGAAGCTTACTGCGAATACTGATGGGTCTATACTGGGAGGCAGAAGATAGCTTGCCTTTATTTTTGAAGATTAATTGTAGTGAGAACCTTGTTGCTTATAACATCAAGAAGCTTACTGTGAGTACTGATGGGTCTCTACTGGGAGTGGGAAGATAGCTTGCCTTCATTTTTGAAGTTTAGTTGTAGTGAGAACCTTGTTGCTTATAACCTTAAGAAGCTTACTGTGAAGACTGATGGGTCTATAGTGGGAAGGGGAAGATAGCTTGTCTTCATTTTTAAAGATTAGTTGTAGTGAGAACCTTGTTGCTTATAACCTAAAAAAGCATACTGAGAAGACTGATGTATTTATACTTGGAGAGGTATAATTTTTGCCTTCATTTTTGAAGACTATGTATACTGAAAACGTTATTGCTTATAACCTTAAAAAGCTTACTGAGGTGACAGATGGGTTTATACTGGGAGGGGTAAGATAGCTTGCCTTCATTTTTGTAGACTGGGTTTACTGGGAATCTTGTTGCTTATAACCTCAAAAAGCTTATTGAGAAGACTCATGGATCTATACTGGGCAGGGGAAAATTGCTTGCCTTCATTTTTGAAGAGTGGGTACAGACAAAGATGTTGCTGACAACTTCAAAATGTTACTGAGAAGACTGATGGGTCTATACTGGGAGTTGGAAGATTGCGTACCGTCATTTTGGAAGACTAGATGTACTGACAACGTTTTTCCTTATAACCTCAAAAAGCTTACTGAGGAGACTGATGATTCTATACTGTCATGGAGAAAATTGCTTGCATTCATTTTTGAAGACTAGGTGTACTGTCAACGTTGTTGCTTATAACCTCAAAAAGCTTACTGAGCGTACTGATGGGTCTATACTGCAAGAGGAAATATTGCTTGCCCTTATTTTTGAAGACTAGGTGTACTGACAACGTTGTTGCTCATGTCCTCAAAAAGCTTATGGTGGAGACTAATGGTTCTATACTGGGAGGGGTAAGTTTGTTTGCCTTCATTTTCGAAGACTATGTGTACTGACAACCTTGCTTATAACCTCAAAAAGCTTACTGATGGTACTGCGAGGGGAAAAATTCCTTCCCTTCATTTTTGAAGATTAGGTCTACTGACGACGTTGTTGCTTACAGAGGAGACTGATGGGTCAATACTGGAAGGGGGAAGATAGTTTGCCTTCCTTTTCGAAGAGTAGGTGTACTGACAACTTTGTTGCTGATAACCTCAAAAAGTTTACTGAGGAGACTGAGTGGTCTATACTTGAGGTGGGAGGAAACTGCTTGCCTTCATTTTTGAAGACTAGGTGTACTGACAAAATTGTATATAACCTCAAAAAGCTTACTGAAGAGTTTGTTGGGTTTATAAAGGGAGGGGGAAGATTGTGTACAATCATTTTTGAAGACTAGGTGTACTGACAATCTTCTTGCTTATAACCTGAAAAAGCTTACTGAGGAGACTGATGGGTATATACTGGGAGGGGGAAGATGGCTTGCCTTCATTTTAGTAGACTAGGCATACCAATAACCTTGTTGCTTTTAGCCTCAAAAAGCTTACTGAGGGACTGATGGTTCTATACTGGGACGGGGAAGATTGCTTGCCTTCATTTTTGAAGACTAGGTGTACTGACAACGTTGTTTCTTATAACCTCAGAATGCTTACTGAGGGACTGATGGTTCTATACTGGGAGGGGGAAAATTGCTTGCCTTCATTGTTGAAGACTATGTGTATTGACAACATTGTTGCTTATAACTACAAAAAGCTTACTGAGGAGACTGATGGTTCTATACTGGGAGGGGGAAGATTGCGTACCTTCATTTTTGAAGACTAAATGTACTGTCAATGTTGTTCCTTGACAACCTCAAAAAGTTTACTGAGGAGACTGATCGGTCTATACTTGGGGTGGGTGGGATTATTGATTGTTGCCTTCATTTTTGAAGACTAGGTTTACTGATAACGTTGTATATAACCTCAAATGGCTTACTGAGGAGACTGATTGGTCTACACTAGGAGGGGGAAGATTGCTTGCTTTCATTTTTGAAGAATAGGGATACTGACAACGTTGTTGCTTATAACCTCAAAAAGCTTACTGATTTGTCTATACTGGGAATGGGAAGATTGCGTGCATTCATTTTTGAAGACTAGGTGTACTGACAATGTTGTCGCTTATAATCTCAAAGTTTACGGAGGAGACTGATGGTTCAATACTGGGAGTGGTAAGTTTGCTTGCCTTCATTTTTGAGAACTAGGTAAAATGATAACTTTGTTGCTTATTACCTCAAGAAGGTTACTGCAGAGACAGATGGAACTATGTTGGTTGCGGGAAGATTGCTTCTCTACATTTTTGAAGACTAGATATACTGAAAACCTTGTTGCTGATAACCTCAAAAAGGTTACTCATGATACTGATAGCTCTATACTGGGCAGGGGAAGATATCTTGCCTTCATTTTTGATGAGTAGTTGTACTGGCAACATTGTTGCTTATAACCTCAAAAAGCTTACTGAGGAGACTGATGGTTCTATACTGGGAGGGGGAAAATTGCTTGCCTTCATTTTTGAAGACTAGGTGTACTGACAATATTGTTGCTTATAAACTCAAAGTTTACGGAGGAGACTGATGGTTCAATACTGGGAGTGGTAAGTTTGCTTGCCTTCATTTTTGAGAACTAGGTATACTGATAACTTTGTTGCTTATTACCTCAAGAAGGTTACTGCAGAGACAGATGGAACTATGTTGGTTGCGGGAAGATTGCTTCTCTACATTTTTGAAGACTAGATATACTGAAAACCTTGTTGCTGATAACCTCAAAAAGGTTATTCATGATACTGATAGCTCTATACTGGGCAGGGGAAGATATCTTGCCTTCATTTTTGATGAGTAGTTGTACTGGCAACATTGTTGCTTATAACCTCAAAAAGCTTACTGAGGAGACTGATGGTTCTATACTGGGAGGGGGAAAATTGCTTGCCTTCATTTTTGAAGACTAGGTGTACTGACAATATTGTTGCTTATAAACTCAAAGTTTACGGAGGAGACTGATGGTTCAATACTGGGAGTGGTAAGTTTGCTTGCCTTCATTTTTGAGAACTAGGTAAAATGATAACTTTGTTGCTTATTACCTCAAGAAGGTTACTGCAGAGACAGATGGAACTATGTTGGTTGCGGGAAGATTGCTTCTCTACATTTTTGAAGACTAGATATACTGAAAACCTTGTTGCTGATAACCTCAAAAAGGTTATTCATGATACTGATAGCTCTATACTGGGCGGGGGAATAAATCTTGCCTTCATTTTTGAAGAGTAGGTGTACTGACAACATTATTGCTTATAACCTCAAAAAGCTTACTGAGGAGACTGATGAGAGGGGCAAATTGCTTGGCTCCATTTTTGAAGCTTAGGTGTACTGACAATGTTGTTGCTTTTATCCTCAAGAAGTTTACGGAGGAGACTGATGGTTCTATACTGGGAGGGGGAAAATTGCTTGCCTTCCTTTTTGAAGACTAGGTGTACTAACAACATTGTTGCTTATAACTTCAAAAAGCTTACTGAGGAGAATGATAGGTCTATACTGGAAGGGGGAAAATTGCTTGCCTTCCTTTTTGAAGACTAGGTGTACTGACAACATTGTTGCTTATAACCTCAAAAAGCTTACTGAGGAGAGTGATAGGTCTGTACTGGAAGGGGGAAAATTGCTTGGCTCCATTTTTGAAGCCTGGGTGTATTGACAACGTTGTTGCTTTTATCCTCAAAAAGTTTACGGAGGAGACTGATGGTTCAATACTGGGAGTGGTAAGTTTGCTTGCCTTCATTTTTGAGAACTAGGTATACTGATAACTTTATTGCTTATTACCTCAAGAAGGTTACTGCAGACACTGACGGGACTATGTTGGTTGCGGGAAGATTGCTTCTCTACATTTTTGAAGACTAGATATACTGAAAACCTTGTTGCTGATAACTTCAAAAATCTTACTCATGATACTGATAGCTCTCTACTGGGTTGGGGGAGATATCTTGCCTTCATTTTTGAAGACTAGGTGTACCGTCAACCTTGTTGCTTATAACCTCAACAAGCTTACTGAGGAGACTGATGAGTGTATATTGTGAGGTGGAAAATTGCTTGCCTTCAATTTTAAAGACTATATATTTTGACAACACTTTGCATTTTCTAGAACTCTTTTTCAGCGATTGTGAGTGGTTCTGAAAGCAACTCCTTGTGATTGATGTTCAAGTCGGAAAAATAGTGACATTAAAAAAAAAAGTAACACACGTACTTATGGATTGGAAAACAGTTCTTTCAAGACATGAAAACTAACTGCACCGGAGTTAATATAATATATTGAATAGTAAAAATAAGAAAACTGAATGAACGCTGCCCAAATTAAAATGTATACAATAGATATTGAAAAGAGGTAACAAAACATGCAAACCACACAAACAATGTAATAAAACAACCTATTCAGTCAAACATTAATTTATTAATGAATAAGTACTGAAAATTTAATTTAAATTGGATAATTTCCTGATATTTGGCAGATATTTTAAAAGTGTGTAGTGAATTTTTGTTTTTCTTTTGAAAAAAAACATCCATTTTGGTGATACCTAATTTTAATTCCATTAACAATTTTACCATATGAAATTACGCAACATAGATTTCTTTCGATTGACTCATATTGTAAGTGCAAATAAATAAAGTAAAAACTAGCATTCATGGTATAAAAGCTGCAATACAATTTAATCTTGGTGAAAAAAACACATTCGTGGATACATTTTGTAGTGGATTAGTAAATGGGATTGTACCTATTTGAATATGTTAAGTTAAAGAGAAATAAGGTGTATAGTAAAGAAAGAGACAAGCAAGAAGTTGACTACTGATTATGTGTCGGAAAACAACACAATACAACAGATTTGTATTTCCCATTGCCTGATGGTGCCAGAATAATCATTAAACCTTTTCAGTTCAGGGAGATGCAATAGATTGGTAAATAAGATTGTACCTATTTGAATATGCTAAGTAAAAGATAAAGTGTATAGTAAAGAAAGAGACAGGCAAAAAGTTGACTGCTGATCATGTGTTGTAGAACAATACATTACAATCATATAGCATTGCCAATAAGATATTAACTTGCTTGGATGAACCAGAATTTGTTTAGACTTGGATCCGGTATTTTACAACCCAGGCTAGGACTAAAAACATTGAAAAACAAGAGGTGGAGAAAATGAAATAACTGATCTCATTCTAGCCTCACCATGTTATGAAGCTATAATGAAAATTTCTATTATGTCATACCCAAACAATTGGAGAATTTAATTTCAGAAATTATAAAATGAATTTGACGGAGCTTTTATAAAAACTTTGGAATACTTCAGTGGAATGTTTGAAAGCTGTGACTGATTTGAAATGATTCCCATTACAGTAATAGAATGTAAAAAAATTCATGGGCTACTAGGTATGGATTTACTAAAGATGGATACATTGAAATTAATCAGTAACGTAAGATTAGAAAAAGCAAAAATGGGAGTGTTAAGGGGGTATAAATCAAGTATACTATTAAATGAAAATCGTACCCACTCTTATTTTAAGTCTCATAAATTACTTATTTACTTTTTACCTTTGATTGTTGCTAAGTTAAAGAAAATGGTTGAGGAGGGAATTTTGGAGTATATGGAAGTAAATGCAACTCTCCCATTGTAGTCTTGTGAAAAGGAAGTAGGAATCTAAGAATATGAATTTGATTCTAAAAAGGAAGTTATGTGAGTGATTGAGCTGTGGCAGCAGTTTTATCGCAAGAAGGCCATCCAATAATGTACTTTTCAAGAAAATTGACAACAGCAGAAATAAATTATTCAAATTGGCATATCAAATTTTTTGAACCACAGACAGAGCTTGACACTGCTTATTAGGTAAAAACTTCCTATGAAAGTCAGACCATAAACATCTAGAGTTTATTTTTAACCCTAGAAGCAGCTATCAAAAGTTACTTCATCCAGGATTCTAATATGGGCCATAAAATTATAATAATGGCTTGTGATTTTCATACTAAGTACATAAAAAGAAATACAATACCACATGTCGATGTGCTGTCAAGGTTACAATTTAATAAGGATCAAAAAGAAGAAATGGAAATCTTAGATGAAGTAGTATTAGATTGGGTTGAAATTGACATATTATCTCTACAAAGATTGATATTGGAACATATATGAGATCCAATATTAAGCAGGATTGCTGAAAGAATAAGAAGAAACAGATGGAATAATTGTTCCAAAGCTGAAAGATCTTATAAAGAAATAAGGCATAAATTAATAATGGAAAGCAGTGTTATATACAATAGAGATGTGATAGTACCACTAGAAACACTAAGAAATATTTTTTAAAAAGTACATGATGATGTGCCTTGTGGGATAACGGCAACACAGAGCAGATTAAAATTGGAAGCATGGTGGCCAGGTTATGATCATGATATAGAAAGATATATGTACAGATGCCTAAATTGTGTAGAAATAAAGAATTTTTTACAAAGGAAACTACTTTCATAGTTTCATGTTCAGATAAACCATGAACACATTCATCGCATGGGAATATTTCTAATTTTAATAGACACCTTTTCAGGATGGATGGAATTTGTGAAGGATAGAAAAATAACTACAATAAAGCAAATACTAAGAGTGGAATTTTGAGAAGTGGGGTCCCTAAAACATTGGTGTCAGACAACGCACCAGAATTTTGTGATGAAGATCTATGTAATTGGTTGCGGTGGATTAACTGTTTCCCTGACAAAGCACAACCATATCACCCAGTCTAATGGGATTGCAGAAAGAGTGGTGCAGGCAGTAAAAATGGGATTAAAAGCATTTTCCTCAAGTAGACATACTATAGATGTTTACTTACCAAGGTTACTGTTTAGTTATAGGATGATTCCACATGCAGACAGATTCAAAAGCCCATCTGCATTAATCAGAAGACAAATAAGATCTCCATTAACAAGTCCTGAGAGAGAAAATTTCATCATGCAAAGGGGACATAACACAGCCATTATATCAAAGAAAGGAAAAAAACCATAATGGCCAATTCTGATCAGTTAAGACCCAATCTTGAAGAGGAAGACATTGTGATGGGAGAAGACCTTGACAGAGAAGAAAGGAAGAGTATCTGCAGCCTACTTTTCAATTCTTGTTTCTTCAACCATTTTGGTTTTTATTTTGTCTTACAGATCGCAACATCTATTAGAAAGATGAAATTAAAATTTTTATTATTGCATTATTCCAAAATTTTAACACATCAGCAGATAGCTATTAATGTTGTAGAGGACCATGTGGTTTTGAGTATGTTGTTGAATTAGGAACATGTGCTGTTTATTCCTGCTAGATGGTCCAACTACAAGAAAATGGTGGACTCAAGCTGAGTCCAACTGAAGATGTAAAGAAAACAAACAAGACCGATATATACATGTCAACAAATATATGTATTAAACAACAAATTTACAAGTGACAAAGACATTAACATTTGTGTTTGTGTGTGAATGCAAAGTTTGTATATTTGTTAAAGTTTGTACATATGTGTATGTGTGTTTCATGGTGTTTTCTCACAAGTGGGCAAAACGCAGATCTCTGTGAGAGATGACATTTTTAAATGTGTCCAATGAAATGCAAAGTGAAAAAAGAGAATGAGTCAAGAAGTCACCCAGTATTTACAGTGTAGGGAGAGCAACTCCTAGTGAATAATTAGGGAATTAAGGAGGAGATAACTCCAACAATGTCAACTGAGCACAAATAGTTATTAATTAAAAAAAATAGTAATTAATGTATAATATAAATCAATAACTACATGTACAAGAATGTTGTTTTTGATAAAAGTTAAAAAAATAACCATAAATATGTAAAAAATGCGTATATTGTCGAAAATCCTTTTTTCCACAATATAGCTATTTGTGCTATGTTATAATGCTTATTACCTAAACAATAATAATACTGAATAAATTTTTTTAAACATTAAAGTATATTTAATCACATCTCCCTAATGGCGAGTTGCAATCTGTTAATATGAAGCGAGGGAAAGAAATCTCCTGGGAATATAAGGGAGATAATTCAGTGTTTGGTATGCAGAAATTGATTAGGATGTTTCTCTTGCTTAACATATAACTTTTATAACAAACTCATTTGGGTGCCACCAGGGCTTCTTGGGATCTTCATGCTAAATTTCTCATATATATATGAATTGGGATCAAATACAGATCAAATATTAATTGGGATCCAACAGAATGACAAGATAAAGAACAAATAGGAAATGTTTATCAATCTCTAACTCTAACATTATTCACTTTTACTAAAGTTTCATCAGAGAATGAAATATGGAGAAAAAGAAGAAAGAAATTCTGGTATTTTTACTTTTGTGTTTTTTAATATTCGTTGGTTACTGATATTTCACATGCATTTGACTTGTTAAACAAACATTATTATAATTATATAATTTGTGATGTTCTGAATTCAGGGAGAGATGATGCGTCTATTTGAAGTTTCAAGAAATCAACAAATTCCAAAAGAAGAACAAAACTGGCCATAATTTTCATCTTGCAAATGGCACCCTAATTAAAAAAAAAAAAAATCTATCTATGGAATCAGTCTTATATATAGGGATGGCAGGGGGGCTTTGGAGAAATGCAACAAATGCTAGTTACAATTTTATGTTGAAATGTTAAAGTTACAGGTATGTTCATCTTGAAATTTAAATTTTTCATGTCTGCTGTCATTAAATTTTCAAAAGTTTTATTTTATTTTATTTTTATTGTTTTTAATTATCCCTTGTAATAACAGTAATTTTGTGAGGAAAGGATATATGTTGCATGATTATGAGTGGAAATTAAACAAAGAGGATTCTGAAATTAGTGCACTTTCAATACATTTTTGCCTTAATAAATTACTTTTCTTTTAATTAAAACTGCTTTCTTTAAGTCCTGTCCAACCTATTATGGTGAATAACTAATGCATTAAGCATTTTGTCTTATAAAAGATCCCATTTGTGTTTTGGCCCTGTAGGCTCAGGCTGTAGAATATGCTGACTGCACTTCTGTAGAGGGGTAAGACCTCACCCCATGGGTCCACCTGTTGGCCGTGGGTGGCAACCCATAAGGCACTAGGACAGAATCTTGGTGGTTGAGCAGTCATTGATCCAGTGACAGAATGGTCAATGACTTGCAACTCACCACTTTGGCCTTTATTTAGTCTGATGGGCGGTTGGATAGGCCTGATCCAATCAGTCGGTTGGTCCTGTCATGCCCTAGCACATGTATCTTTCTTTGCTTTTGAAAATACTATTCAATTTCCTGTTAGATTGTTGTGTAATAAAAACAAGAATTTGGCAGAGGCCTAGAATCTTGCTCTTTACATGAGTATACTGGTACTGTATCCCCGTCTCAGCCAAAGTGAATGGATTTCCCCCTTGGTCCATTTCCAACACAAGTTGGACTCCACGGTGGGTAGTGGAGCATAGGACCAATGAAAAATATATACTCATTATGGCTTTTTCCTTAAAAAAATCCAAAAGATATCAAATTCCGACTTGGAGATTGAAACAGATTTTCCAAGATTCATTATTATTGAATCATTAGAGGAAATCAAATTGGATAAGTTATCACCTTTCCTGATAGAGAAAATCATATCAAGTAGGTCAAATCCAAAAAACATAAAAAAAACTTTGAAATGGTAACTTGCTAGTGGAAGTTGAAACAAAAAAAACATGTAGAAAATTTACTCAAAATGGATAAATTTCACATCAATGTAGAGCGTATCCACATGAAAAATTAAACACTTCAAAAAGGTGTTTTAAGAAGACGCAAACTTTCGTTAGCAACACAAGAAGAAATTGAAAGTGCATTAAAAAAACAGGGTGTAAAGGAATATAAGAGAATATCTATCCGAAGAAACAATGGTATTATAGAGACCCATACATATATACTAATGTTTGAAAAACCTGTATTACCAAAAGAAATCAGGATTGGCTATACTATAGAAAGGGTAGAGCAATTTATACCAGCACCCCTGTGGTGCTTCAAATATCAAAAATTTGAACACCACAAAAACATTTGCAGAGGGTGCCAAGTGTGTGGGAAGTGAATGTGATCCAAATCAAAGAGTATGAATGCAGTAATGTGAAATGCACTAACTGCTGTGAAGAACACCCTGCCTTTTCAAGGACCTGTGATATCTACAAGAGAGAAAAGGAAATAATGTATGTAAAGCACATGAAAAATAGGTTGGTGCAAAAATAATGTCGTTTTCTCACATGTAAGAAAACGACATTATTTTTGCACCAACCTAATACCTTCCCTAGAACCAGAAAAATTGTTGAAAGCTATATGGGAACAAAAACTTATGTTAATATAGTACAAAAGGCAAATCAAAAACCCCAGGACATTATAGATAAGTATAAAAAACTTATAGAAAAATTAATAAATTTGAATCTAAATGAATAGCCACCATTCCAAGAAAATCTTAAAAGAATGTATTCAACAGAAATAAAACAAACTGAGTTTTGTATGAAAACAAAATTAAATAATGATACCAATGTAGAAAATTCTAAGATGACTGAATCCACAAATGAAAATTGACAAAGATCACTGATCTGACTTCCAGATATTAACAAAGACATAATTGAAAATGAAATAAAAGATATTGCTATTAAAAAACAAAACGCTTTTAAAAATTACACAACCCACCCCAATAAGCTCATCAGACAAATTTGAGGAACAGTAGATTGAAAATAAAACTCCACAAACAAGCAAACCTCAGAATAAAAAGTCTCAAAAAATCTCAATTCTAAATTTAAATGAACAATATAATCCAATGGAATATCAGAGGATCAAGGGTCAATTATTCTGAATTGTTGCTGCTTATAAATAAATACTGCTCAGCAATCATATGCCTTCAAGAGACTCACCTCAAAAGCAATAATACCATCAACATTAAAAATCACCACTCATATATTAAACATCACACCAATAGACCTTGTGGCAGATCACTAGCAATCATTAATAATAATATCCCACACAACGAAATCATACTAGATACAAATCTGGAAACAGTCGATATATCAGCAACCCTCCACAAAACAATAACAATGTGTTCATTATATATTCCTCCAAGTGAACAACTCAAAGAATCGAAGCTAGATAATTTGATAGAACAATTACCAAGACCCTTCATTATAATGGGAGACTTCAATAGTCATATGTTGACCTGCCTTCACATGGGCCACACCTACATCACCCACCATCATTTACTGGAGAGCACAGAATCCCCAATATGTACTACATGCCAAAAAAGATTCACGGTTAAACATATACTGCTTGAGTGTACAAACTTGAATGAAGTGCAGAAACAATATTACCAAACAAGTAATTTGAAGAAAATTTTTATGGAAATAACACCATCTAGGATATAAAAGATTTTATAAAAGCAATTGGAATATACGCAAAAATATGAGTGGCTGAATTCTGCTGCATGTATATATATATATATATATATATATATATGTATTCTACCAAATTATACTAAAATCTATTCCACAACAGTGTCGGCATTAAATGACCCACTGAGGTTGATATGCCGTAAAACAAAACACACCGAACCAACAACCCATTTGTGTTCATATAATCTTTTAGTTCAATTCCTAAGGTGTTTCACCTATGCATTTCCTGTGATATGTTTGAAGTTTGTTTGCAGACAGAAAGAAATTGACTACTTCTTTGACATTAAGCCCTCAGTTCATTTTATATTTTAAGCTTTTAGTTTATTTTAAGCTTTAGTTCTATTTATATATATATATATATATATATATATATATATATATATATATATATGGGCGCATGGCCGAGTAGTTAGAATGTTTGTATTTTGACCATGAGACTTGGGTTCGAATCTCGCCATTGTTGATTTATCAGGAAGGAAACTTCCTGATGTTATTGAACTGGATCGAGGTTGATCCCAATGTGTGGCACCTTTGGAAAGTGCCTGAAAACCATACCCACGGGTTGACCCAAGCCTTGTGAGTGAAGTATTCAAATTGTTGATCATGCTAGATAATATGCTCTCTCCTAGAAACTGTAACTAAGGTCTGCTCAGCATAGTTGCAGTATAAACCACAGATGGGCTCTGTAGGTGTTGAGCAAACACAAATGTGTCTGAGTGAGTGTCTGCTATAAGGGTTGGCTAGCCACTCTAGCAGACAGATATCCTCGAATACTAGTGGCCAGCTATTATTATATATATATATATATATATATATTTTATTGTCATTAAGGAGCATCTGGTTAGCAAAGTCAGTTTTATTGTTTTTAAACTACAAATTTCCCATGATTTCTCCTGAATGTCCATATCTCCTTCATAGCTAAACTGGTATAGCATATCAGGCTATATGACTCTTATGTGTAGGATACAGGTTCAGTTCCTGTTGAAGGACGGATATTTTCTATGAAATTTCTTGGACATTCAGGCTGATAAATGTTGTTAATATTGTTTATTATAAACAGAGCATTTGCTTAAATATTTGCGTATATATAAATAATGTATAACAATAAAATATGTTAAAATAATTGTTGAACTTAGTCCATTTCATATATATATATATATATATATATATATATTTCATAAATGAAAATGTAAGTAGATGCTGTTTTTTATCTATAACTTTAACAATCTTTAAATATTGAACAAAGAAAATTGAATGACAATTAAATTTTGGATTTTCAATTATTGGGTTGGTCAAAAAGATTGTTTGCTTATTAAGTAGAAAATTTATACTTAATAAACAAACCAATTTTTCGGTCACCCTAATACTTGGCAGCTATGGTTAACTTTTCATATTCTTCATTGTTTCTGCTAGAATGATTGTGAATTGGCAGGTAGGAGATGGGGTTGAGAGACGGAAGTTAAAAGTATTTGGATATTTTACTTAACTAATCATTGATATTAGAATGAATTTAAAATTAAAAATAAAAGTATTATTAACTAAAAAACAAAATCCTTGATGGGAGTATTAAGACATTTTAAAAAAATATTTATGGGAAATTTTTGATCACTTATTGTCAGTGTAGGTTGTTTCAGGAGAGAGAGGTTGTTTCAATATCAAATCTAAGTGAGAAACTAACATATGACTGACAACCACTTTGAAGCCATTATTCTTCTTCAGCCTATGGAAGATCCATTGTCACTCATTTGCTGATTACAACTAAACTGTATTTTAAATTATGAATCTCAGTTTGACTTCAGTCTAATGCTGTCCCAACCGAGCTATTTCGGCTGACAAATCTCAGTTTGACTTTGATGCAACACTGAAAAATAAAACATTTGCCTCCCTTAGACTGCAATACGGAGGAATGGCAGCTTCACTGTCAAAATTTGAGAGATGATGTTTACATTACAACTCTCGAGGGAAAGGTGTGTTCATGAGATCAAATCTATGTGTATTGATATTTTGATAAATGGGTTAAAAATTTAAAAATGATTTTGGCTTTGATATAAGGATGTTAGAATTGATGGAATTAATTTACTTATCATTGATTTTCCTCATTAATGTGTAGTTGTTTCAGGTGTGAGAGTTACCATATTGTAGTGACTTGGTAATAAGAATGGACAATTGGAGATGTCTGTTTATGGCTGCGTGAATAACATGACAACACAGTTTATATTAAACGTAAAATACCACAAAGCATGAAATTCAAGAAGGAACAAAATGGTTTTAAAAACATAACATTGTAATTTGTGTGTTGATGTACATGCGTAGAAGTTGAAGATCTGATGGAGTTATGTCCCTTAGACTGGGAATATTTTTATCTCAACTCACAAAAGTTGAATTAATTATTAAACTGTAGTTTTAGAAGAATATTTCAAAGAGAAAAATTCTTGTTGCATATTTGGAAATTTCCTGTATGTTTGTAATGTAGGTTGGGAAAGTTTGTACGTACATGCATGCGTGAATATGCTTTTAACGTCTGACCGTCCATGGTCGAGACAAGAATCCTTTTGGGACTACATCTTGCAGCAAGAAGAAGAGAGAAAAGAGAATGAGCAAACTCGTGTCTGCTATTTATAGATAATGTAATCACGTGACAGGATCACAACACCTGGCAGGAAACTTGACTTGGTTATGCTCTGGAAAAAATATATTGTGTGTGGCTGGATTGCAATGCCCACTTGTGTGTTTAATGACCAAGAAAGTGGTAGCAGGATTCTACAAATGTATTAATTGAAGACAGAATTTATCAATAGAATAATTATGAAGATTAAAAATTTTTTGTGATTTTAAAGGATGCTCAATAGGTAAGAGGAAACCAATTTTTGATGCAAAGATTTCCACTTTTGCTTCAAGCTATGATCATGTGAATTACAAATGGAGGACACTGAAACTAAGCAAGTACAAAAATTTCACTATCTAAGAAGTGTTTTAACAGAAGATGGAAAATGCAACACCTAAAGCACATTGGAATAGTGAAAAATGTCTTCCAAAAGCTAAGCAAAGTATTAAGAAAGAGGAAAATCTCATTAGAAACAAAGAAAAGACGACTGAACTGTGATGTAATATTGGTTCTTCTATATGGCAGTGAATGCTAGACAATCTCCTCAAAGATGAAGAAGATACTTATGACCACATCACGTTGAAACAATACTTCCTGTATGATCAATGAAGTTAAGTCTAGTCAGTACATAGATGAGTGACCACTTGGGAATACCAGATGCTGTAAGCTTCGATGTGCGGGTGGTGTAATGGATAATGCCTCAGAATTGTTAATCAGAGAGCCAAGTTTCAATTCCAGTTGGGTTTGTTATATTCACTTACATACAAATACCTTTGGGAAAGGTATGAACTCACCTCTCCAGCTATGGGTTAATTAGTAAGACTTGTATCACTAAAACCATTATCTCCCCAACCCCTAAAAGGTATTGTGTACAAAATGTTTAGATTTTGGCATTAAATAACCCATAAAAGTTGATATGCCACTAAGCAAAACCAACCAAACCAACAGATGAAGAAGAGACTTGAGGCAACAGAAATGTGGTTCTACAGAAGGATGCTGAGAATACCATGGAACAAACATGGGAGCAACAACAAAAGTTTTAGAGAAAATGGAAACATAAAGGACACTTATACTTAACATCAGGAAGAGACAGTTGAAATTTCTCGGGCACAATGATGAAAATGGGCTTGGAGAATCTGACACTCACAGGATGTATTGAAAGCATGAGGGACAGAGAAAAGCAGCAAATAACTGATTTAGTGAGCTTGTGTAAATGGATGACAGAAATGGGATTAGGAGAGATAGCAAAAAGACAAACTTTATTAAGAGTTACAAAGGATAAGAAATTGTGGAGAGCCTTGATCACACATGTCCAGAAATGATGCAGTCTATAGAAGAGGAATTGAAATTAGTATTAAAAACCAAAATAATTAAAAGACCTTGATTGCTTATAACATGAGAAATGCATTCAAATATAAATTAAAGTTAGATGAACAAGCGCAACAAAAAAGAAACCAAATTTGGAATTTGACCCTTAATCCTAAAACCTTTCTTAGAATGGATCATTCAGTAACTCTGTATTTTGTTTCTAGTGACTTTTCTTTTAGTCATTTTCTACTAAGATGTCTGTATTCTTTTTCCTGATTACATTATGTGCTTTTAGTTTGAACACAAAATAAGATTCATATCGTAGTTTGCTTGAAGAAAAATATCGTCATAGAAAATAATTTTAAATTCTTAATCTGACTAAACGGTAAAATATCTGAGTGTTTTGCTTTAATGAAAGTAAAATGCTGATGACTTCATTTTGAAGTGTTTCAAGGGCAACTGCATTTTAAAAATCTTTGATTTTTGTGAATTTTAAGATTTACAAGATTTTAAGGGTTATAAATTCTGTGCCACAAAAAAAAATTGTTGCAATTGAATTTTCTGACCAATTTCCTCATCTTAACATTTTGGCTGACATATTTTCTAGCCTTAGTTAAGTATTCATTGCGTTTGAAAAGATTTTAAAATGTCGAATAGAACAATTTATTTGATTCATTGGTTCAGTGCAGATGCAGAGAAGCGTCATAAGGAAAACTTTGATTATAATTTGTGAAATCTCCAAGGAAGGACACCAGATGTAAGAAGCAAATTAACAGGAACAAGATACTGCCACGGATCAAATAGAAGATTTAGTTTAGAATTTCTGGAAGGTTATTGAATGTAATGTATCTGATGAAATCCAGAGGTTACTGTCATTGAAACATGGTGATAAAGATATGTAAGATTAGAAAATGGTTGGAAAGAATCAAGATATGAAAATAATATGTTTGAGATGTGTTCATTCACTTTCTGTCTTCAGAATAATACAAACTTAGCCAACTGACCTCCTTGAATAAAAGACATGTTTATCAGTAAGAGTATCTCTTGATGTTACATTCCAACATAGTCTTAGCTAAAAATGGGAAAGCTTTTAGCTTCAAGTTTAAGAATTTTAAGGCATGAGCCTTGTTTTTAGTAGTTTTATCTTTCAAAAGGTTGACATCATTTTAGGTGCGTGTGGCTAAACAGTTTACAGCATAGAGAATAGTATTGATGAACCAGGTTCAAAATCTAGCTGGAGCAGTTAGCATTTTTTTTATACTCATTCTCTTGGTAAAGGTATGAATTCAATTCTTTCTTCAACAATGGATAAATAGTATGGAAGTTGGAGTTCTTTAACCTTTTGTGGAAATCTATCTTGGATATTTGATAATAAGTCAGGTCAGGGATCAGATTTCCTGCTGGTACAATATAACCTAGTACAATCTGTTACATTTTATTTGGAAAGGAGATAGGCATCACTAAGTAATTACCGTTACTTTGAGAGATTCTATCACAGAGAATTACTTGACATGCACCACGCCCATGATAGGCCATGAGGAAATGTTCATGTTTTTTTTAATTTACTTTGTTTATTTTTATTGAACTGAGAAGATGTATCTTTCTCCTAAGGCAGAAAAACATGAAAAATATTTGGAGATTTGCTTAATAAAGATAAATTAGTTTATTTTGTAATAGTATTTTTCACTCATTGATTATACAGATGGCAGGGTTGACAGATTGGCGAATACCTTGCCACACCTTCACAATATTAAATACTGTATTATACAGTTTTCATTTTATTTAGTATTTTTTGTATTTTTAATGTTACATTTGGTGTTAGCAGGGAATTTGGTTCATAAACCATTCAAAGTTTATTGGTTTTCATTTGTAGTGTTCATTACGCATCATCAGAATCAATTGTGGATTTGGTTAACTTTTGTATTTTTTTTATTTGTAGTTGGAATTTGCTACATTTTTTTATTGTTCTTTTCTTGTTGCCCAATTAAATTCTAATTAAAATTCCAATTAAAACTGGAATAATGCTTGATTATTATTAATGCTGATATCAGTTTGGTAGAAGCTAAATCATATTAAGTTTAGAGAGAAATAAAAGTATAAAGTTTGCAACTACTTTTAGTAAAAACTTGTAGACTCTCCATGGAGTATAGGGTTGCAAAAAACACCATGATAACTGTTGTCATTGTGGTTTCTGAAGCAAATAGATTTTTATGGGTTGGAGATTCTAAGCTTCCTGCTCATCAGCCTATTCTGGCTCGCTGTTTACACCATGCCTGACTCATGCCTTTTCCAAGGATATTAGTGCAATGTTACTATAAAAGACTTGGTCAGAATTTGAACTTGGATTGCCAGTTCTATTTTTTATGCCAATAACCACTACACAGTCTGCACACCCAATATGGAATGAAGGTGAAGGTTTGAAATATGTTTCATTTATAGATAAGATAATAGAAAAGCTGACCACATTTTGCCACGAATTGAAAATAGAGGTTTTTTAATGACAGCCAAGAAGCAAGATTTTAAGTTCATGTCAATAAAGGATGTGAGATTGATTTGTTTTTTATGATTTATCAACATTTTACAGGATATTTAAAGCCAGAAAATATTTTACAATGTAAAAATTTCTTGGTGATAATAATGATTTTTTGATATAAGACCTATTAATTAACCCATAGCTAGGGGAGAAGAGGTGGATTCATAGCATTCCCAAGAAATTAGCACTAAGTGAGCATAATGAACTTGAATTTGATTGAAATTGAAACTTGGCTCTCTGATTTCAAATTCTGAGCCATCATCCATTACACCACCCACACATCCATGCTCACAGTACCTGGTATTCCCAATCAATCACCCATCTTGGTATGGACCAGGCTCAACGAATAAAAATCTGCAGTTCTCAAATTTTAATCAGGGGAGAAATTTCATTCATATAAGTACAGTGGTGACATAATTACAAGATGATAGTTTAAAATTGGTGAGGAATTGATGAAATTTGGGATTGTAAGAGGAAGTATGTGATTCTGAATTCTAAGAAGCACTTGCCTCTAATGGAACCTGATTATTTTACTGATGTGTACATTGAGACTCACTCTAGTTCTGTTGAAAAGCATTTTGTCATCAATGGAGTCTAATGGAACAGTCTACCAGGGCTTATAAAACCACTTGTTTCCAAACATTATACAAACTATCAGTTGTTTTGCTTGAAGTTATTTGTTTGTCTTGAATAAATCAGGGTTTTTGTCATTTGTGATCATTTTCTTTTTTCTGATATTGTTTTAAATTTTGTTATGTTTTCCTAAGAGTTTCTCTTTGTAATTTAGTTTGATAGAAAATAATGGCATCTGCACAGAAGTGTCTGCATATTTGAATTTTAGCAAGAGATGTGCAAGTTTTATAATGTGAATTCCTTGTTAGGAAATTGGTAAATCATTTTTGGGTGTTGAGAGTAACAAATTAAACATGGTTTCATTCACAGAGTTGGAATAGGATTTGGTTTCTTATTGGAATGCTTTTTGTATTTTTTAATCCCTAGAATGGTCCTGTGAAAGCAAAGTTGGCTTACCTCATATATATATATATATATATATATATATATATATATATATAATTTGGGATATGTTATATTGGCCTGGAAAAACTAACTACAAATATAATAATACAGGAGAATATGTTTTTGTAATAGTGTTAACGTTTTGATTACCTCATTATTTTCCCTTTGAGTTACATGTGTTACCCATTTTAGTTGTTGCTGATGTCTTCAAATAATATTGTATTTTATTAACAATTAAAATCTTTTGTGATTCTGTAGTGCCAGTTTGTAAGATTTACTAAAGAATTGTTTTCTTAAAACCCAGTTTGAATTCATTTTTAATCATTGTTCTGAGAAAATGGTTCCATAAAGTTGATAGTTTAGATATTTCTGAACAAGTTGGATGACATGCACGATATTCTTATGAGAGTCTAGAACTCTTGAGGCTATTTAGGAACCAGACTTTAGTTCCTAATTTAATATTTTGGTTTTGTAGCATCTTGATGTGTTGGGCAAAACTACCCCCAGCAATGCATAACCAAGAGTATAATTCTTGGAATAATGATATCCTTTTTCAAAATTACAGTAGTTTCTTTAAAAAATGTGTATCTCTGAAATTATTGAATCTTTTCAAACAATCATTTGAAAAAAAATGTTCAAAAATCAAATTAAAAAATTTCAAGTGGAAAATAAAATTTATTAGAAATATTTTGCTGAGATAAATATACTTTAATGAGTATCCTCATCTGTATTGTTTCATTCTGTAAAGTTTTGACTGGTGCACATTCAACTGTCTGGTGCTGAATGTAGTAGCCAGCACTTTTAGAAGATTGACAACAAAAGAGACCAAAAAAAATTTTTCTATTTTCTATTGTTTCAAAGAGAAGAGACCAAAAGAAAAAAAAAAGAAAAAAAAAGCTGAATTCATTCATATTGTAATTTTTGAATTTAATAAAAATATTCCAGTGATTCAATTGTTGTGATGAGAGATTCAATGTACAAGCATGTAAATTGAAATGGGTTAAAATAAGAAATTTCAAGATATAACTTACAAGACTAAGCAGCTGTAGAATTCAAGAATTCCTCTGTCATCACCAAAATATCTGTCTCAGTTCCAAGAACTTCAAACATTTAGTCTGTATTCAGTATAAAGACTAGTGTCTGTAGAAACAATGAATCAAAATTGCAAATCAGTTTACTGTAATTGGAAGATATTTGAAATGATTGCATCAGTGTAACATCCAACTTGTTAAATTGTGGATAATCAATTCTTGTTTTCCCTAAGAATTTTTTTGTAAAGTTTACTTCTCTTTGAAAACAAGAGAAAGAAAACCATTTGACTTTTTGATTGTGAATTCTGACATGAACATCCTTTAATCTTCATCTGTTTCAAGATTGGTTTACTGTTTTATTTCTTGTCATGATATTCTTAACCATCCTATTGAAAGTTGTGCCACAGAGGTTTCTTGGGTTAAAACTTGGTATTGGTGCTTTTGTACTTTCTTGGAAATACTACAATCTTTCCTTAGTTCATACTGGCCTGTTCAGCCACTATAGACCACAGGAATTACTTTTTCCAGCTGTACCAGCATGATAGTCCTGAACAAACAGATACCATTTTGTGTCTTTTCAAAGTAATTGTAAATGTGTCCTCAAAGAATCTAAGTTTTTACTGAGAGAAAAGGTACTGTGTAGCCTATAACAAGTTTGGCTCTCATGACTACTGGCAGCTCTCTGGAATAGTGTCTTAAATAAGAGTAAGTCTTTCATCCCTCCTCTCTTCACCCAATTTGAATTGTTAATATTTCTTGCTGATAAAGCAGAATGTTTTTTTCATAAATTCTCTTTAAATTCTACTCTTGACTCATCTGGAATATCTTTGACTGACTTTCCTCTTAGAACTGAGTCTCTATTGAGTGATATGCATATAACTCTGTCCATGGTTTCTGTTATCATCTCTAAACTGGATGCCCACTGGTAGCCTTGTATCAGTCTTGATTTTTGAAAATGAGTACAGTATGTGAAGTGAATCCTTAACTATTCAGAAAAAATATTAACTTGAGAAAGGCTTGTTAACTTTTATAATATGACAAATATTCACGTGTGAAAACTTTGTTCCCCTTGCATTTTGGTTAATCTCTAGAAGCACAAAAGTTTCCTAAAACTGCATTTCTCTGCTAATAAACTCTCTGATCCATGCATAATAAATAGATTGCACTAAGTAGCTTTATATTTTGTAAAAAACAAAAGCCGTCTGTGTTTAGGGCATGAACTTTTCTTCCAAGAAATGATGATAGTGAGTGTCCCATTGTCTGCAGCCTGAAAAACAGTGAGAAAACGTATTATAGTTGTTAATATTAGTGACATTACATTGTCTCTTGGCTATAATTGGCCAATTTCAAATTTGCCATTCAAGTCCTGACCCTATTCATTGGGGAAATCAGAGGTTGATTCAATTAGCGACAAATGAATTCGATAATTGATTTCTAAATAAGGCGATCTCTCTGAACTTTTAGAAAGATGATTGTTTATATTTGCATCTTGGTGCTGAGCCACTGTGTGTGTGAGAGAGAGAGATAGAGAGAATGTCAGAGAGTGGATGAGAGAGAGAGAGAGAATGTCAGTGAGTGAGAGAGAGATTATGTGTGTGTGAAAGAGAGAGAGAGAGAGAGAGAGAGAAACATATATAATATAAACAAATGATGAAAAGCAACATGCAAAAAGCACTATATATGCGAGGGGGTGTTGAAAAGTTTTCATTCAACCAAAATGTCTTTCACCACCAAGAAAAAAAAATCTGATATTTAGTTATTTGGAATTGGTCAGGTTGAGAACATCTCAACACCCTCTGGGTATATATATATATGTTGTCTAATATGCAATTCAAAGCTTCACTTGACAAAATAACCAAGCCACTCTCCATTCATAAGTTGAAAGGTGACTGTTATTGTGTTATTAGAAATGTGACCAACTTGCAGCCCACTGTTTTCTTACCTTGTTGCTAACAACCATTCATGCCAACAGCAATATTAGCCATTTTCTTTTAATGAAACATTCAGTGTTCATTGACCAAGAAACCAGTGCTAGTGTTGGTTGAAATTATTAAAAATCTTTCTCTTGAAACATTTTTTAAGAAAATAGGTTTCTCATGTCCAGTAGCTGTTATTGTTCTTTTCAGTATTGATGGGGGTTTCCTTCCTAACCTTTTGTTTGAAATAGTGTGGAACGTCAACATCTTGATTATGTCATTATTTTTGCTTTGAGTTACATATGTTATCCATTTTAGTTGCTGTTGTTTTTGAAAGTCCTCAAGTGATGTGGTTTCTGTTATTTGGTACAGTTCTTTCTTATTCTGTAGTGCTAGGCCACAAGGTTTGAAAAATGATGATCCTTGATGCAACCTCCACACTTCACTCACTCAAAGCCTTCTTTAACCAATGATCTGAGAAAGTTTAGTGGTATGCGTGGCATATTTCATAATCAAGCACTTTATAGATGTGAAATGTTTGAAGTTCTGTCATATACGAAGAAAATGAGTAACTACTGACACTGAGGTTCGAGCGCGACACTATTTTCCACCAAGTGTATAAATAGTGGTGTCAGGCTACTGACTGGAGTGACTATTGAGTGGAACTATCCAGTCGAATTAGTGTGAATTATTGTGCATCAATGATTTGGGTTTTGATTTAGGATTTATTTGTGGTTGTAATTAAATACTGTTTTATTTAACATTGAAGTCATGAGTTATACTTAATTATTAACAGCCACCATATGTCACAAAAAAGTTCTTTCAATCTTTCTTTTGAACTTTCATTCATTCTTTTTTTTATGCATTTTTTAATTTGGCGTCAATCTTCTTTTGTTCTAATTTAATTTCAGCTACATATAATGAACCTTAACACTTAAACATTTAAAAATAAAAACATATTTAATTCACTGTAACATTAAATGTTAAAATACTGTGTCCAGTTGGAATTTTTCATTAAAATAATTGTCTTATGTTCAGGGTATGATGGGTAAATTGTCACCGTTATATATTTTTAACTTCACATATGTGCATTATTTGTTTTTGAGTTCGTCAACAGCACAGTATAGTAGGGTCAGTTGAGCACCATCTGTGAGAAAAAGAGCATCATGACACAATTCACTCTGTCAGAAATTGGAAAAGGCATGCTGTACTGGTTGGTATTTGCACTGGAAGCTTCAATACGAACATTTCAGAGTGTTGGGTATGAATCTGTGGACAGTGTAGAGGATTAAAAAAGGAGTTGGATGAGTCTAATGGTGATTATGAAGGTGTTTTGAGTGATCACTAGTGATGTCAACATTAAGTCTCCATTCACCTTCCCACAGGGCCTCAGACTCAACACGGAGGCCAACATCAAGTGCCTTGAGGAGCTAATGCTGTCCCGGGTCAAGAGGTTAGCTGTTGGAAGATCCTATGTCTGGCAACAGGACACTGCCCCATATCACACAAGCAGGAGAAGCCAGTCATGGCTGTCAGAAATTTCTGCAAACACATCACTCCTTACATTAGGCCACCTACCTCCCCAGACTGTTACCTCCTTGATTATTATGTGGGGCACAATTGAGCGAGAGACCAACAAACTCCAGATTCTCAAGTCGTCTGGAAGCAGTTGTTGTAGCCAATCGCGATTTTATTGAATAAATTTACTTCTTTAGTATTTTAAGACATTTTTGTTTTATCTGGGTAAATATATCTGTTAAAATGAGATGTCAGTATTATTTTCATTTTTACGTAGTTTAGATGACAATTTATCCATTGCACCCTGTATATCTGTTTCTGTGGCTGTTTTACTGAGTTAAATACAAATAATGGTCTTGTAGTTTTTATGAGAGAAAAATAACAGGTAATTAAATATAAAACTATAATTCAGCAAAATTTGAATCACGGATATCTATCATATTTTTTTATACTAAAAAAAAACGGATTTTTTTCTTGGGTGAGTTTCTATGGGCAGCAAAATATTTAAAAAAAGTGCCAAATAGTATTTCCTCCCATTTCACAAGGCTTTTAACTATGAAAGCAGGTAGAATGAATAGTTAAATTAAAACAAAAAATATAACCAACCTAGTGAGATTGAGTAAATGGATGGTGGAGCAGGAGAGATAACAAAACGACAAAATTTATCAAGTGCTAAAAAGGATAGGAAATTGTGGTGAGCCATGATCGGTAATGTGCTGAATGAACATAGTCCATAGAAGAATAATAATAGGGAAAGCAAACAGACATCTTCCTAGAAAGTAAAGTTATAAAGTTCCAAATTTGGTAAATTACGCAGACTCGCGACATGAAAATCAAGGCAAATTTCAAGAAGCCATGATTTCTGAACTGAGTCTAATGACAATAAAACCATCAGTTTTTTCTCTTGGGTGGCCATCACCGTCTGAAATATCAGATTGTCAGCATAGGAACTTTCGAAATATTCAGTTTATATGGGATGATATGAACGCATACAAACACACACATGCACACAGATTATTGTTACTAAAACGTTATATTTTTTTAACTGGTTTCACGTGCTTGAGTTAATATCTCTGATTTTTATTTTCTTAAACACTGAAATTAATATCAACCAGCTTAGGAAACTGCATTTTTTAAACCAAGAAATGGTAGAGGTACACTTTGACTAAAAGAGTGATTTCCCTGGTTGTAAAATGGGATACATATTCGATTCTTGTCGGAAGCACAATTTGGTAGGACTTTTCAATTTAGGCCAACTGTTTAATAAAATAAAAAAAATAATACAGGGATAGCAACTCAAACACACGTACCCACTAAAATTACGTTTATATATATATATATATATATATATATATATATATATATATATATATATATGCGACTATCAATGTGTCACTGTGTCACACTTTTTCAACTCTACTCCTAGAGGCCGTAGCCCAACATATCATACCATTTTGGAATCAGGCCGAATCTGTGAGCAAATTAAAAATATTCCAGGCCGGATCCGGACCCGCAATCCTGAAATTTTGGATTCCCAAATTTTCATTACTGCCATTGGTTTTCGGCGAATTTTTTTGTATGATAATAATTTTTATAACTTGGAAATAAATTCGGGAATAATCGAAATTCATTGCGAAATCCAGCGAAAGTCACTCATAAAATAAAAATAATTGTTTTTACAGAAAGTAAGGACCTACGAACATCAAATTGTCTTTACATTAAGTGGTGGCAGAAGAATTATTATTGAACTTTTAAAAAGCTAAGCTTAAATATTAATGCAATATTTAAATGCAGTGATCAATTTTGAGTTCTTCTGTAGTTTATTGTTGCGTATCACATCTACTCCCTACCTATTGTGATTAAGGCCCAATCAACTGCATTCTGCAGGAGCTAGCTTAAATGCCGCCTGATACGGCGGCTTTTAAGCTAGTATATATATATATATATATATATATATATATATATATATATATATATAATTATATATATATATAATTATTTATTCGAAAATTATAACATAATTATGTTATAAAATAACTACAAAAATAGCCATTTTGTTTCAACACTTCTGGTTTTATTACATATACACCAATCCTATATATATATATATATATATAATTAGAGAAAAGTATGGGCCGAGTGAATTGCATGCTTGCAGAGTAGGAGTTGATTGTTGCGGAGTCAGAATTATTGCTTGCGAGGTTGGAGTTGCTTGCTTGCAGTGTCCCTTGTTTGCCGAGTCGGAGTCGCTTGTTTGTGGAGTTAGAGACGCTTGCTTGTGGAGTTGGATTTGTTGAGGTGATGGCGTTGGCGACAGGGAAGGCTTGTAACTGGGTAGTATCGATGTTGAGATGTTATCAATTGCTACAGTTGGCGTCTTGGGCTTAATGGTGTCGAGGCTGGGTAGTCGGCCCCTGTAGTAAGTTGGGTTTACTGAGGTGATGGGGTTGATGACGAAGAATGCTTGTAGCTGGGTAGTGGTGACGAGATCCGCCAACCTCGTCATCTCAGAAACTCACCACCCTCACCTTAGCATACCTGACTCACTACAGGCATTCACTTTGCAGTCGTCACCACGGCTCCGTTTCATAGAACAGGCCTACCAGTTATGCCAATCTCCCATTACCTTGACAACAAATGCACCTTACCATGTGTGAACGACCACATCCTGTGACCTTTGTTAAACCAAAAGAATAAGTAGGTCAACTCATGGCGCTGCCCTTACACCTGATCGCCATCCTGATGATTAGTAACAGAAATTGAAATTTCACTGATTTTCCGACAGCTCTGTAAGACATTCTGTATACTAAACAAATACACATTGTTCAAAAAATGAATCCCCGTCATTCCTTTCCTTTCACAACCAAATGCTTATTATAAGACTTTTGAACATTTTTAAACAACGTTTTCTACTATTACTTCATGCAAATGACTCATCCCACATGACTGACCTGAGACCAGGTCATTGCATCTCTAAGAAAGATGACATTTATTTAGCTACTCATGTGACACTCCTGGCTCAAATTGGAATTCACAGAGTCAAAGAAAAAAGTCACCTTATGTCAATTGGTAATCAATTTATTCGTGTATTTGTAAAATCGGATATTACCAATCTAAAGATATATTTCTCACAGGTTCTTGTCGACGCACACACATTTTCATACACACATTTGAAGCTGCACACATACGCCTAGTTTACATTATGACACACAACCTTGCATATACATGAATACATATTTGTATGTGTGTGAGTATACACACGAAACACTTGCTGTCGAGTGACAATTAGCAAACACGTTCTGTCACCTATCGTTTATGAAATGCCACGTGTATATGACATTATACTTGATATACGTGTATATGACATTATACTAGCTGCCTCCAAAGATTCGCTAAAAATGAGCATACCATGACGAAAAAATAATAAAAAACAAAATCAAAATCTTTACATTATTATTAAGAAAGACCAAAGGACGCTTTGATTATTAAATTATATTTCTAATCCTTTTTAGAACCTTCAAAATTTTCGTTAGATTTTTTAAAAGTATTTTTTATAACTATTTAGCATAATCATATTTCAGTATAACCTTTTTAGGCTTCAATCAGCATGGCTGATGCTAACCTCCAGGAAAGTAACTCATTGCACCTTCTCGGTTTAGCATTTTCACTGACATGCAGTGGAACTATTATCTTGAATTAATTTCTTGTTTTGCTGGTAGGAAAGCTGGTTTACTGTGTTGTGCTATACAATCTCTTCTCACCAGAATCTATCTTGCACCATTATAAGGTCGACCATTCATCTGTACTTTGAAAATTGCTGCCATATTTTCTCTGGTGCTTATGTTAAGTATCTAGAGATTCTTGACAAAATTCAAAGGAAAATCTGCAATGTTATCAGTCCTGACCTAGCATCTTGACTTCAGTCACTTTCTCACCATTGTAACTTTGCTTTCCTATGTTTTGTCTATAAATATTTTCATGGTAATTGTTTTAATGAGCTTTCCTCTTTGGTACCTCGATTTCACAAATTTAAGTGTAGTACTAGATTGGTAGTTAGGTCTCATCTCTTTACTTTTGAAATTACTAGATATAACGATAAGCTCTGTGCTAATAGTTTCTTCTCTTACACCTCTCGCTTGTGGAACTTACTTTCTGCTCCTTGCTTTCTTGTCAACTACAATCTTTAAAAATTTAAATGCAATTTCAATTGTCATTTTCTGTCCATTTGAAACCTGATCTTTTATTGTCCTCAATAAAGTTTTCTCTTATTCTTTCACACTCAGTAGCTTCATCGCCTTGTTTGGGACTGAAATGGCTAAAAAAATCCCCTTCCTTTTCTAATGCGCTTATTTCAATAGAGAACATGAAGCACATATTACTAAAATTATACATTGACGATTTCAGATCAATTTTCAGGTTATAACAATGTGTTAAGCCACGGATAATGATTCTGCCTCGTATATAAGTCACAGAGCATTATTTCTCATTAGCAATAAAATATCCTCTCTTAGTATTTTATAGAACACAAAAAGTGAAAGAGAATGTATTACTAGTGAATTATCTGCGTAATTACTACCTAGCCAAAGCAACAACCAGCAACTGCTGTCAACTGATGAAATGGAAGTAGCATGTAAATATTGGCACTTATATATGAATAAGAAATGATGTGCATTGTGATGTCATGTCTATCGGTTTGGAATGAGAAATCAGGGAGTCGAGTTCGAATTCCAGTCGAGTTTGTTACATTCACTTATACACAAATACCCTTGGGAAAGGTGTGAATCCATCGCTTCTCTCCCCAGCTATGGGTTGAAGAGTAGGACAGACTATAGTCTTGATTGCAACCAGTCTACTGCAGAAAGAAATGGCAACCTACTGAAGAAAAATCATTCTACTTAGTCAGCCATGAATCAAAAGAAACATGATCACCCAAGTGTGTATCATGTACGCCTCTTGCCTGATGTAAGAATAGTCTACTTGGCAAAGTAGTCGATCATTAATTTACGTTGTGAATTTGAGCCTCACCGATCGCCTAAATAGTATGGCCTTGTTTCGGGCTAAGTTTAGTAAATATCTGCATTTACGTAAGCATAGACAAAGATAGTAACAAATTGTAAGCAAACACAAAATATCGATTCGCCATGCAAAATTACGTATGTCCTCTCTGTTCCCTCCATTTTTTTAAATAAATGATTCTTCCATACACACATACAAAAAATACATAAAAAATTTAAATCAATCTATATATAAAATTCTGTGACTTACGTTAGTCCGTCCGTTAGTCATACCCTCTAAAATAGTCAGACATTAATCGATTGGAATCAAATTTTGGGGAGAAATGCAAACAGGAAAGCGGGTACAAAGTACAGTTGGTTTTATTCGGGTGTGCAGCTTAGTGTAATAAATTTTCATTAATCTTTTGGGAAAAATTAAAAGATTTATCATTTAACATACAAAATACTCCCACTATTTTAAAAACAGTTTAATAATTCAAATAACAAATACTTATTTAATAAAAATGCAATATTGATTTTGCATATCTATTCTTTAAGTTTTTAATTAATTTGCTAATTAACCTATTCTGCTTATTTTCTTTTCAATCTGAGAATGGAAATAAATATCTTTATAGTATCAAAAAGAATTAAACCATTTTGATAATTAAATATAAAACATTTATTTATTAAGATATTTCCAGATTGAAATTCTGTTCTCATCATATTTCTGTTCAGAATTATGATGCTCTAGTGTCATCAGCTGTGTTATGGTTTCTTAGTCACATTTCAAATGAATCACTGCAGTCCCAAAGAGCCAATGGAAGACCCTATCAAATTTATAACTAGAAGATTTGCAACATTTTTAACTTCAAGACTATATCTTTTGTTAGAATAAATTATGTATATCATAGAAAACGCTCTTTCAGTCTCTGCAGAACTTACAGCAATGATATGAATTATATTTTTAGCTATTAAATATCGGCTATTAATATATAAGATTATTTTCGGATAATCCAACAACCGGTTCGCTAAGCTTTTATAATTTTAAGAATCAGTACGCGTAAATCGGTGCCAACCTGTAGGATGCCACCACTGAGTATATCCGTTTAAAATTGATGACTCCTTCAGGTTTGAAAAGAAAGTGTCTGAATAATTTGTGTCTTAGCCCCTGTAACGCATTTTGAGTATATCCATTAAATTCTGTTCTTTAAGGTTTCAAAAGAAAATGCTTGAATAATTTTAGGCTTTGTTTTTAAGATCATCAATAAAAGGAAAGGAACTTCGACACCGAATATTTAAGATAACAACGGAAAAACGAACAAATGTTGGCTTGTCGACATTATCGTAACAAATTGAAAGTGCCGACTTATGTGGGCAGGGGAATGAGATCGAAAGGGTTTAAAAGTATTGTGAGGATTACCCTCATGTTGTCTGCCAAGACACCCGCTATGTGACACTGTTCAGGAGTATTAAAGAATGTTATTAGTCCTTTTTTTCTTCTCTTTTTGATCACTTAGAAACAGTAGGTAGTAGACGTGTCCAGTCGTCCCCTCTGGCGGGAACTTAGTCCCTCGGCAAATAGAATAGTTAACTTCGAACAACCCACGTGGGCATTCACACATGCGCGCACTACTGTTAAGTATATAAACGTTTTCTTTCCTTTTTTGAACTATCTATATACACGTAAATATAATTTTCTCTTCTTTTGTGAGATATGTTGTTCTTTATATAAATACTTATGTAATAATACTCATCCATGTGTTGAAATTCATTTCTTTTGAAACTCCACAACTTCATTGTAAAATTTCTTAACATCATCCGTTGCAATTGTTGTATATTGTTGCTGGACTCAAATAAGTTAACGAACACTGATATATAAAAATATATAAATAGCTTTATTGTTCGAGTTGCGGCAATTGTGGAGAGTGAGGGAGATTCAGAGACGTTGTGAATGTGCGCACAGGAATTGACAGAGACAAAATGCAACTTCTTGTGAACATGCCTCTTCCAGCCATACGCCCACTCAACTTCGTGTGACCACGCTTCTCCAGGCATGTGTCCACGCAAGCTCGCATTTTCTTCTGCTCAGGACACCTTTGCGCCCTGTTTATTAGAGGCCCAGGATACCTATGCGTCCTGTTTATTTTAGCCATTTACTGTTTATGCTATCACCCATTCCGATTTCCGCTTACTCTCTGATACAGCGGAAGTGACGTCAAAGGTCTTCTTTAACTGATATCAAACACTATGTAGAACCTCCCCTTCTACAAACTGGTGACCAACAGCAACCTCGTCCAATACCAATTGTAGCTTAGCTCTTTTGCAATATAATCTAAGCAAGCTTTGAGATTTATCTGTAGACTTCACTCTGTCATTGACCATATTTCTCTTTACGTGCTTAAGACAGTTGGTATTTAAAAATCATTTGTGTCTTTAGCCCATGTTCTATTTTAAAAGTTCACCAATGTTGTGTTGAAGCTCAAACCAGACATCAGGTTCATTGACAAGATGCAGTTTCTTCCAGTCAAACGTTTGAGGCTTAAAAGTTACTCTTCTGCCAGATTGTTATCCACAAGTGAAGAACAAAACAATTTCTAGCAGTAAACCAGATTTTATTCTTACGTAGTAACTTACTGCTGCAAGTGAGCAAAGTAGAGATGAGGCGTAGGTGAGTAGGGAGGGGCACAGTTTAGTGGCCGTCTTCCCTGTCCATTCTGTGAAGACCACTTCGTTCCTCTGTGTGCCTTTTCGTCGGATGGTCAGTTTTATAGATAACAATATACATTGTCTTATCTAAAAAGAAAATAAAGAAAAAGTAATTTATCTTCCTTCTGTGACTTTCTTTCTGTCTGAGCCTCTTGCTCTGTACTTTGAAGTTGGTTTCACTTACTGATAACCATCGGCCGAAAGTAAATGTTTCGTATCCACTTTTGTTGCATGTCCCGCTGTTTTCCATTTAATAAGATCTCAGCTGACTCATATTGCTACGGTTACGAAAATCTAAAGTTATTTCAGGTTTCTAATCACTCCTCAGATATAAATGATTAAATTACGTTGAGATTGAATGTACTGCGATACTGGCGTCTACTCATTTCCCAAGTTCTAAAATAATAATAATAATAATAAAAAGAAAGAATGATAGACTTCTTTTTTCTGGTTATTAAAGTTTAATATATGTTTGTCAGAATCGTCAAACTTCGTACAAGGATACATTCTTGAGACACAAATGAGAAATAAACTAAAAAATAACACATCGCACTGATGCCGTATTTCAAGTGATTTCAAACAACTTTCCAGCTTTGACAGCGTTCAAAGGCGTGTACACGACCTTGTGGGTGATGAATCCTTTCCTAGCCTACAGCTCCTTTCCCACAGGCAAAACGATGCTAGATTCTCACTACTATATCACTATTATCATAGCAGATGTTCAGGCGAATTGCATTCCTTAGTTTTGCCGGCTCATATCTTCACAGCTAGGACCCATCAGTCCACGTACACTGCGTTGATTAATCCTCATTCGCTTCGTATTCAGTTGGTGAGGAAGAAGTTCCAGTCAGACAGCTTTTTCCCCAGAACTACAGCATTGTGGAAAGGACTCCCGAGAAGTTGCTTCCCATAACACTACAATCTTAACCTCTTCAAATCTAGGCTAAACACCTATCTTATATACTTTCATAATATACACTTCTTGCCCCACACTGAACAACATAATTTATTAACACTATCTTGACTGGCTTTTGAGCCTTGTATTGAGTGAACAATTAGAAAAAAAAATAAGAAAAAAACTTTGACATAAGTCAGTAGCTAAGTCTCTGAAATCACAATATATGTGTGTGACATTGCCTCCGTGCCCTTTTCAGTGTTGCCAAGTAGCTTTTAATCAAGTCTTTGTACAAGTCTGCGAAAAATCTAAATTTTTATTATTATTCATTATTTCCGTTGGAAAATGTTTGAAGGGGAAAAGTATTTTAAAATAACCGACACTTGACGTCCTTTCCAAATCCAACAAAGGACAAGGACAGAAAAAGGTAAATAATGGATTGTCCTTTTCAATAAAGGACTGTTGGCAACTATACATTTTTGTCTGTAATTATTTTTTGCAGAATTATATAAGGACTAGATTTTTTGCAACACGCGTCAACGTGTTCAAATCTTCACATGATTCATTATTGTTTAAAGTTATCGCTAACATTTTTGTCGAGATTTCAAACTATATTTCATTCAATTTCGCAAACCAATCGATGAAATTTGAATAAGCTGATTCACTTGGTAAATACTTTAATAAAAACCCTATTTTGTGATTTAATATTTTTTTAAATTTAATTTACGTTCATGGTAAACAAAATTTTTTTTCAGAAAATTTCTTTTTTTTTTTTTTAGAAAATTTCTTTTTTTTTTTTTTCCTTTTTAACAGCGAACAATAAATTATTATGATTTCTTACACTTTAGCATGCAGTATACAACTGGATATGCATAAATATTTCATTCTGAAGCCAAATTCGAACTTGTTGAAGCATCTATTCTTGTGATTTGTTTATAGTTCTCGCAAATGCAGGGCGAACTAGAAACTAGAAATTCTAGTACAGTGTAACCAGGATACGAGACACGGATATAAGAGAAAGCCGGATATAAGAGAAACCCGGATATAAGAGAGATTTTCTCTGGTCCCAAATTAGAGCCATACTTACCTAAACAAAATAGACCAAACCCAGATATAAGAGACTTCTTCTCCGGTCCCGCCAACTCTCTTATATCAGGGTTACAGTAAAGTTCAGACAATTCATAGGCCAACTGGCGGAGGAGAGAGAGAGAGAGAGAGAGAGAGAACAAACAGCTAGCTAGCCTAGCAATGGCTAGCCCAGGCTCCAATACCAAAGATTAACTTTACTACTAGATTTTTCTTTTTAAACGTTTACATTTTATTCATTACTGTAACTAATTATTTTGAGAATTTTTAATTTTTTATTTATCGCCAATGTGGAACGCTCATACTGTCTCTCCAAATCCGTTACTCGTACGTATTCCTCATGTTTTTCCTCGATTTACCGCAAAGCGAAAAACATACGTTCCGGATTTTCACCACTACTCTTTACATTTACTTTCTTCAGAGATGTCGTGTCATTAAAGGAATTTTATAAAATAACGGCAAAAAAAAAGACATAACACAAGAAAGATCCTTCCAGAGCGAGGTGAACACATGCTTGCCGCACCAACAAGCAGATGCTTAACTAAAACTCGTCCGAATCTCAAAATTCAGCTCGTATCTCAAGATAAAATTCGTCCAAACTCCGACTCGTATCTAAAAAAACTCATATGTCGGTACGCTCGTATCCGTAAATACAGGGTAACCCCCAAAAAACAGGAACTTTTTAACAATCCAATAAAACCAAGAGTGATGGAAGAAAAATATTTTATTCATAGTAATTGAAACCTTAAAACATGCCATTTAAGAAACAATGATGGAATTTTCATTTTTTAAAAATTACGTCCTGTAAATGACGTCCTCCTGTACGAATGTATTCTTGAAATCTACTGTTGAGATTCCTCATTGACTGTTACAACATCTCAGTTGGGATACTGTGAATTTCATCTTGAATTCTAAATGGCGAAATGTTTACTGGCTCAAGGTCACTGTCTCGCAGTGTTGCCACTTGCTCATGTCTGGCAATACGCACTTCAAAAATTCCCATTTTTTGGGGTCACCCTATATTTCTAGCCGTTTGCCACTCAGTGTCTACATTCCTCTGACGCTACACTTGAACTTTTAACTCCTAAATGTAGCCGCTGAAAGAGTCGACTAATTAGACATTCAGTTGTCGGGTTTTCTTTCTCTAACGAAATAAGAAGTGAATATAAAGTTTTCTTCTTTCAACCTGCTCTACGCTGTACGTTTGACGATGCTGTGTTTTTTTTGTACCTAGTTCTTAGGAAATGGTCTGAAGAAATTGCCATTTCCTCTGAGAACATGGAAACAATTTGGCGCAAAAGTTTGGGAACAACGAATTCATTTTGTCTGTTGCCGCTTTGTCAGACTCAATGAATCGAGCCTTGCCATGTAAGTTTCAGCTTGGAATCGCCGAACTGAAATGTACAGTTTCTCTCTTCATTTCCTCTTTTTCGTGAAAAGGATTGGAGAACGGTAAAAATCGATCCATCGTAGAAAGAAGGAATTGCTAATCGTCTGTTGGAGCTTCAGAATACGTTAGAAAAGTATATGCCGAAGGAAACTGTTGACTGGAACCGGTAACAATTCTTATTGGAAATGGACCAAGCGGAAAAAAGAGGACTTGCTGAAAGAACAAAGTAGTAAAGTCAGCCAAATTCTTTTCCGATTTCTTTCTTGGACAGACTAACCGGATCCTTTCAATTTGCAATAACATCACAAGAAACAATAATTCTGCTTTGTACAACTTCTTCGAGGATGCATTTTCTATTATGCTGCATATAAAAAAAAATTAAGACCATAAATTAGGTGCTTGGGAAGGGGAAAGAAATATTTTGGTCTTCTTTACTCTCCAGGGCCCACTACAGGCATTAGTTTATCCTTCATATACTGACACTTTTGCTAAACGAAACCTTAAGAAATTTGTAAGAAATAAGCGACAACAAAAAGCCGTTAATATTGTTTTCGTTTATTTTGTGTAAAACTATGTTCGTTGTTAACAATTCGAATCAATAAGCGCCTCTTCGTTGTTAATCACGCGGAGAAAGTAATTTTTTGTTGTTTGTTGTTTATAAATTGTTTTGCGATTGTGTTTTTTTTTTTTTTAAATAATTACCACCGGAATTAAAATGTATAAGAAACAAATTCGAATTAAATTTCATCTGTTTTTGATTTTCATCACGAAAAACTTTAAGAAGAGGCGCTTATTGATTCGAATTGTTACCGAAGTGAAATATTAAAAGAATTAGCGATAAAAGTTCGGATGACAACCCCCGCCCCCAAAAAAAAAAAAAAAACGCAGAAGTATTCGACGATGGCATCTGCAATAGAGCAGTACTGAAAAATCTAGTCTTTCAGATTGCGATCCTCACTGGGTGTCGAACTATTTTAGTCTTAAGCCAGACTAGGTTCAACTTCATAATTTTCAACAAAATGCGCCTTGCGTAGTACAGCGGTATGCAAATTAATTCCATCAGCCATGTACAGTGTGTTTGATTTCCACTGGATGTTGATTGTATAACGGAAGATATTTATAGTAGGTTTATTCTCCTATTTACGATTCCCCCATTATGGGCATTATTATATCAATGATATAATAACGCTGTAATTCACCGACGGAACTGAAAGAAAAAGGAATGACAAACATGATTTGTTCTCAGAGAGTTTTATACATACCCAAAACTATATATATATATATATATATATATATATATATGTGCATGTCCCACGCGGAGAACAGTATATCAAATATTTACACAGCGAGCAGAGTGTAAGAAGAAATAAAAAGGAAGGCTCTTATATATATAATATGGAGATTCTCCTGTGTTTCTGGAGAAGCCATGTTTAGGACTCCAAATTAAAACTTACCGGATTCATCTACTATGTTCCTGGTGAGGACATATTCAACGAACGTGAAGCAGCAAGTTTGGGATTTTCCTAAATTAGAGACTGCAATCTGGAGTTTTTATATCTGGGAAAGATATATTCCCACAAAGAAACGGCACCATGGACTTATAAGCTGTAGCATTTGGTAATTACCTGCCAGATGAACAGACACGTGCGTTTACACCAATAAGCTTACTGACTGAAGAACTGGACACTTTCGTCACTGCATTTAAATTTTATTACTGTATTAGGCTTTTTACGGAACTAAAGAAAAATAAATTTGTTGGTAGAATTTTGAAAATATTATTGTTTACTCAATACAAGTCCAAGAGCCATTCAATATAGATGGTTACTGAATGACGTCGTTGCAGAGGCCTATTAAAGGATATGTATACTAGATAACGTTTGACCCGAGGTCTGAACTGATCGCACTAAGAAATGTTGGTCGTCTCAACATTTCCATTGAAAATAGCGATAAATTAGCGAGAGTCTGTGGGAAAGGGGTTGTAGATTGGAAAATAATTCATCACCTACAAGGCTGCGTAAACGGTTTTAAAGTCCATCAAGGCCGGAAAGTGTGGATTGGACAGCTCCAACCCAGATATGGAAGCAATGCACCATTCTTGGTTTAATTTGAGACTTTGCAAGAGTCAGATCCGAATTATTTTATGAACCTGAGATAGTCACAAGAATCAAATCAAGCATCAACAGAAATTCTTCTTTTGTAAATGTTGTGGATTCCGTGAATGGAATCCTGCACAAATAAATGAACAACGCCAGTAATTGAGATAGAAAAATAAGTGTATTAAACCTAAGAATACAGACTTGAAGTGAAGATTAGTAGTCCAGGAATGCGGGTTAGTAGAAAGTATATGTGCAAGTCTCTGTAAGTAAAGCCATAATCATCTCTCTCTCTGGACTCTTGTATAACTCTCTGAGAACACCCTGTATGTCTCCGTATCTCTCAACCTGTCTCAACGTATCTCAGTATTTATCGATCCCCCCACGAGGATTGAATGTGGCACAAGGCCGAGTTTAATGTGGGTTTCTCCGAGCCCGTAGGCTCGGCCAAAAATATAGCCCTTGAACCCGTCTAGATGGGTTCAGGCCCTGTCTACCTCCCCGGACGAAACCTTGCCCTTCGGCAAAGCTTCATCCGGGTTCCTCTCTGCTAACGCAGAGAGTCCGACAGCCGTCGCAAACAGTCAAAGACTGTATCGAGACGTATCTCAACCAGCAGGTATTCTCTCTGTCAGTATAAGTATACTTTGGACGAGTCCATCTTATGTAAAAAGGGGAGATCTCCACAACAGTAAAGAAGGTTTTTTTATGTTTAGGTCCATAATTAAAAGAATAAAAGATGAATTTTATAGACAGAAATAACAAGTCAGGGACGATGGATCATTTTCTCCTCCCCGACTGGTAGGAACGGACTCAGTCGGATGATATTTATTTGACGTAATAGGTAAATAGGTAGAGTGGCTGTGGCAGTGTATCTATGGCAGCCATGAGAAACGAATAAAATTTAAGTTTAACCAAGGAATGATAGTTGGAGCCAGAGTCGATTTTATCTCTGATTTGGCAACTATTCTCGGTTCTTCTCAGGCAACAGCCATACGTCTTAGTGGCTTTATTTCCTTGCTAAGAGCAAGGATATACTAAGAATAAGTGAATTCCACACAGCCATCAGCGACACGTACATACATTGGGCATCTAAAGAGTATTCAAGAACAGGATCGCTGGCTACAGGTAAATATAGTAAGAATCCGACGAAGAGTATCATCACATTCCTTTCAACACATTCCTTTCAACACTTGTGTCGCTCAGATCAAAAATCAAAACATCATGAATTGTACATTGTATTCCATGTTTTTTTTTAAATTGTCTACCAAAACATGGACCATTATTGACGTCACAGCATTGGCTCTTGCACCTAATCTGCTCCAGAGAATTTAGCTATTGAATCGTAGAAGTTTGGCGCAGTATTACCTTGTCACAAGTCATATTTCCAAGTCTTTAGACCAGATGGTCGAATTCGTATGTGATGGTAACAGTACGAGGCGATAGATGCAACCAATCAACGGGATGTTTTACAGGCTGTTGGTGGTTCTGTAATGGGGTTAGGGGTTTTCTGTTCGAACTGGCAAGAACATTAATTAAAATTGGAGTCTATCTCGACAGTTATAATACACAAAGATCTTGTTGTAGACCAGTCATGAGCAAAATATGGCGCGTGGGCCACATGGCGCCCGTTTGGTCTTTTAAATGGCAAGCTTAATTTTATAAGGAAAATAACATTTTTTAAAATTTTCTTTTCTTTCCTTTTTGCTTGTTTACTCACACACACTTTCATACATAACCACATACATAAACAATTAAGTACGATGTTTCTTGAAGTTTGTAAACTTTTGGGGAAAATAAAATTGTCAGCATTTTACACCATTGGCGATTTTTACTAAGGAAGATCATACGTGCAAAAATCTTTTGCTTTTGAAATAGGAAACCTTCATAAGAATTTTTCTCTACAGAAGAAATATTTTCATTTTCAAATGAATAAATTAGAAAATGGCTGCGTTACAAACTACGAAAAATTACCTTGAATCTTTTGAGTAGTGCGGCCCGCTTTGTGATGAACCATGGGTCATGCGGCCCACTGCTTGAGAAAAGGTCACCCGTTCAGACCATTTGCACAACTTTCTGCTTAATTTCTTTCTTAGGGGTGGTGATTTGTTGCGGTAAATTAACGCACTCAACAATTGTGCACAGTGACACGACACTAAGCTGACTTCATGGTATTCCATTAACTTCTACGCCCTCCAGATTTGAGCATATGTATAGGGGGTACGTTACAGATCTCACTGACTTGTCTTCAACCTCCGCAATCCTTGAATGTACTTGGATAGATATACATACACAACGATCCTTTCACTTAATCCTGGGCATGACGATAAACTACACTCGGCAGCAAGGTCTCTGATCAGAAGATTTTGAGGAGCGTGGAACCATAATTGATGTTGTTCCTAGGTCAACCTGGGCGGTAACATCTATTAGAGCCCCAGCTATGGGCAAATAGTGAACACGCAAACACTATGAAAGTATAAAAATACATTTTTATAGTAAATATACCAGCAAAACATTTTATCGGTAGTTGAAGCCATAAAACTGTGAAAAAATATTTGCAGAGGCAAGCTCCATCATGCAAGGTGTGACGTAGCCAAACCATGCCATCTTCCGACTCTTAATAGTGGCGATGAGAGATTCCTGCAAGATATTTGACCTTGCTCCGTACATTGTCAAAGGATGGATATTGAATTTTAATTGCAAAAATCACCTTTTTAGCGAAGTAATCTAATTAGTAATCTAGGAGCCGTGTTCGAATTCCAGTCGGGTATGTTAGATTCACTTACGCGCAAACAGCCTAGGAAAGGCATGAATCTACCTCTTCTCCCCCCAGTTATGGGTTGAATAGCAGGACAGACTATGTTCTATAGCCTTGGTTGGCAACCAGTATACCGCACAAAAAAGTAGCAACCCACTGCAGGAGAATTTTCTGACTAGTCAGTCATGGATCGAAAGAGGGATTGATCACGCATGGCACTTAAGTGACTAACTAAATTTAATTTAGTAAATGCTTTTGAAAATCACGCTTTTTTCATTGACCAATAGTAAGTTGTTGAGATTAAACCCCCCTTCCAAATGCTAAATGGGGGGGAAGGAGTATAAAGGTTGGATTGTGTCAATCTTCTAGATGTGAGAGGTCAATTAGCTTTCCTAGAAAAGCCTCATCGAAGTTTAAATAATTATTTAAGTTTAGCACAAGGCGGTAATAATGTCGCACACACAGTGTAGAGCAAAGTGATTTGCGAAACAAACTCGTTAACAATCACTCTGCAATAAACACACTCTCACGTACCAAGTTTAATACCAGCTATTTGACTTTTTCCAAAATAATTCTTCGATTTTGCTCCAATAAATAAAAGTTTGAAGATATCATGAATATAATATCAGAAATTATGGATAAAGTTCATTTTCAATATGAAACATGGTAATAAAAACAACCAAACGATACCATGCAAACAAATAGACAGATTATACGCTATACTTTAAGTGCCATATCTCGACTGACCCCAAGAGATTTTTGACAAATCGAATATTTTCAAATGTCTGTCTACGGTTCCGATGCATTAAACCAATCACAGGTTATAACGACGGGTAAAGTTCTATCGCTATTTATTCTCGTTTTGCTGTAAATGAGGAAATATAAAATATTGAACGGCACCATTTCCTCTCTTTAGGGAAATGGAAATATCCTTCTAATAAACAAACAAAGGAAGAAAAAAAAAAGACAACAGTACGTTGCAAAAACAGAGAGAGAAGATAAAATATGATTTAGAAAAGAAGGCAACTTCATACATCGCTCGTTTGTCGTATCAATGACAATTGTAAGTGATGACGAATAATTTGGTCAAGTTTCTATATCGGGGAGGCACGGTGGAGTAATGGATACTGGCTCAGATTGAGGAATCGGCGAGCCGACTTTGAATTCCAGTCGAATCCATTACATTCACTTACGTGCTTGGGAAAGGTATGAATCCTCTTCTTCTATCCCCCAGCTATGGGTAAATAGCAGGACAGACCGGGTTCTATAGCCTTAGATGGCAACTGGTCTACCCCAGAAAGAAATGGCAACCTACTGCGAGAAAAAAATCTGCCTCATCAGTCATGTATCGAACGATACATGATCGCCTAAACGTGTATCACATTTAGTACATAACTGACTGATCTGTCTTCATATTTTTTTTATCACAACGTTTTGGCTAATGTAATATTTGAGGTTCACAGATTAAATAAAATATCATTAGTGCACGGATTAACAGGGCAAATTTCCTCATAATATATCAATTCATACATATAATTTTGGTTATTTCATTTTGCCACGACGTTTCAGTCGATGTACTATTCTGCCTTCTTCAGATGTCTATCACATTCGGTAATCCTTCGGGAACAATGAACAAAACTTATTTATTCTTCGTGGCTATACTTGTAGTTGGGTGGCAAAAGAGAAAAACAAGTTAAATCAAAATATAACAAATTCATCTACTTGTATTATTTACTTTGAATAAATTGAGAAAAAATAATAGTGTATAAATTAAAGTCGACTTGAAAAGTTCTTTCTTATTGCTTTCAGCTATCAGTTAAGTCGGTTTCCTTTAATGCTGTGTAGTGTCCGGTTTCTGCATGTCATGGTGGCAAGGGGAAAACGACGTGAGAGTTGACGTCTGTAGTTCTGGGTCGCTCTTTGCGTTACTATTCCATTAAGCATCTTTTATAAGATCGGTCCCCATAAAAACTCCAGAATGGGAAGCTTAGAATTTTTATTTATTTATTATATACCAGAGCTACAACCCCACTATGACATGCTAAAATAAAGGAAGAAGGTTATTTTCACTTATTCTTTGGTTTTTTATTGTACGTTTCCAGTTAAGCAAACTTTTTCGCTTCACTTCAAAAATCGACGCTTGAAGGCCAACAATAAATGTCTTCACATTTTCTTTTACAGTTTTACCTCGTTGTCGTTTTATGACTTGAATTTAATCTTGCTCTTGAAGTGTTGGTATCTGCATGGTAGATTAGCACCATTTTATCTTCATATATCGTAGAGTAGAGATGATTATGTTCTGTACCACCATTTTGTTTCATACCCTGGTCTGAACAACAGCAGGCGGGGAGTCATCCAAAGTAGAAGCAAAAAGAATTGTGCTTCAGTTAATGATCAATGATGGTGGCATCATTTATATTAAAATGCATTTTTAATGTTTTTATGTGAATTCTTGAAGGACAGGGAAGAATCGTAAATTTCTCCTTACGTTCGATTTGGTCGCTTTTATGACCTTTGTGATCTCACAATTGCACGCCATACGAAGAAACAGCTGAATATATGTACGAAATTGGTCACTATACACCCCTCTCTCTCTCTCTCTATCACTCATACGCATAAAAGATGTTATCGAAAATTTTAGTGTAAAATAGTTTTCTTAAAGAAAAAGAAAATGATAGAATATGCGATTCTTTATGTTATAGTGGATTGATTTTAAGAGTTGTTCGGGGAAAAAAAAAATAACGTGAAACACAGGAAAGATTTTGTAACTTAGTCTTCCTGTCCAGCTGGTGACTTTCAAGAAATTTACTATCACCAAGTCGTTGTGATTTGGGGCTAGTGTAACATAGACGACGTACGTTTTCATTTCCCATGAGAGATTGGTAGCAGCCATGTTTTTGTTCTTGATACATCTGAAAAAAAAAAGAAGAGAACTTTACAATTTGGCACATACCGTTAGGTAATCTTCCATTTATGACCCGCTAACGATGTTTTCCCAAATATCTCCGACCAAGAAGCACTTCGCTCGTGAAAATGGAATGTTTAGTCATTTGGTCAGATCGTGAGAAATGGGTCGAACTATCTCGTAGATTACGGTGATGCAAGTTTCCAATGTTATAGTTTACCTAATGTTAGAGAAATTTTAGAAGTGACTCAAGTTTTCTCATCTCTTTATTATTTATGCGCGTATAGTTTTTGAATATTGTTTGTAGAAAAATAATAATTTTAATTTCTTTTGTAAAAAAATATAGATAAATATAACATTTAGATTCAATATTGTTTAATCTGGACTAAAGTTCAGTGGATGCTTAGAAGCGGAAAACTGAATTTTGTGGTAATGATGCAGTCCATGAAAACAACCCGGAAGACATCGAAAATTGAAAACTGTTGAATTGGAGAAACCTTTGAAAGAAAATCCAACAAAAGGGGGCGAATCACTTAACTGTAGCATTTAATTTACAAAACAAGCATAAAATTGCATGAAAGGCTATTTTGGACGAAAGGATAGAAATCAAACGGAAAGACAACAGAATATGAAAAGTAGAGGAACTTTTGAATGTAGCTGCAGTGCAAATAACAAAACTTAAAGGTGACTAAAACAACTGTAGAATGTTGTTTCCAAACCTCAGAAAAAAATTTAGAAAATGGCTTCCTCATATAATTAAAGAAAATATCATCGGTCAGCATTTAAACATTTGTCTATATCTTCTTCAGAAAATAATCACTACCAATGAAACATTCCAGAATATATATATATATATATATATATATATATATATATATATATATATATATATATATATATATATATATATATATTGATGAATGGGAGAGCCGAGTTCGAATTCCGGTCGTATCCAGTTACATTCACTTACGTGCTAATACCCTTGGGAAAGATGGGAATCCTCTTCTCCCTCCAGCTATGGTTAAATAGCAGGACAGACTGGGATTTATAGCCTTGGATGGCAACTGGTCTAGAAGGACAACTCTGAATTCAAAACCTGTGGAGGGTCGTTTGGGGACCTTGTCGCACTTAGTGCACCAGGTCTCTGTATTGGGCCCCTTCAAAAAGTGTGGATGGTCCTGCACGAAACCTTCACTACTAGAATCAAATCTCATCTGCCGTTGTCGGTTTCCTAGGAACTGATCTGCTTGACCCTCATACGTCGAATTCGACGGGACAGTCGAATATATATATATATATATATATATATATATATATATATATATATATATATATATATATATGTACCATTCTTCATTAATGAATTGAGCCCTCTGGCTGCTGGCGTTTGTATATATTCGTATATAATACGTTAAAATTTCGCTTTGTCTAGTTATGATAGCTTAGGGGTAGGATATTTGAATGCTAAATCGGTCAGGTTTCGATCCCGACTTGAAGCAATCGGATGTCTAGCCACACTGATGAGATCTGATACAACGAAACAGACTTGTATGTCTATGTAAAATATAGTTTTAAAGTATGCTATATTTATGGGATAAAGTGTATGTAAATACAAAAGTGGACATTGAAGTCAACACCCAGAGACGGCAGTCTGTTTCATGCTTAAATCCAATTATCAAGACTGACATTTGCGTTTAAGCATGGAACAGACTGCCACCTCTGGGCGTTGACTTCAATGTCCACCTCTCTCTCTCTCTCTCTCTCTCTCTCATATATATATATATATATATATATATATATATATATATATATGTGGGCGCGTGGCTGAATAGTTAGGACGTTCGCTTTCTCTGAGATTGAGCACTTTTACCAGTAAATATAGCTATACCTTAAAACAGTTTTTTTTTATCATATATATATGTGTCTGTGTGTGTGTCTGTGTATGTTGGCGTGTGTATGTATATTATACACTAAAATGGAACAACTATTATGGGACGGGAGTAATATAATATCTTGTATTGTCATTATATATGTATATATGTGTGTGTGTGTCTGTGTTTGTGTCTTTATATGTTGGCGTGTGTATTGATTTTTATTTTGTTTTATTATTTTGTTTGGATCCGTTTTTATAAATGAAGGAATCAATTTACTGGATGACCGTTCTTTTTCTGAAAACATAGGGGTGTGTACAACAGATTAAAAGAAGATCGATGGAGATTGGAGCTGTATTTCATCGCAATTTTTCAACCGAAAAGTAGGGTCTAAATTGATAGGGCTCAATTGTTCCTCCCTAGAAAGACTTTAATTACAAAACAAAAATAGATATTACATTTTTTTATTGATAAAAATATGGTTTCTCTGAGTAATTCTTACAAAATATTCAGTAATTCTGTCATTTTCAATACGAAACATAATGTTCATCTCTCTTTCTCTCTCTCTCTCTTTTTCTATTTCAGATTTTTTTTCCTCACTCTTTAAATCTTCTGCCATCACTCCCCCCCCTCCCCGCCTCACTTTTCTCTTTGGTTAACTCTTCCAATTTTCTGTTTTTGCCTCATTCTATCAGCTAACCCCCCCCACAAAAAAAAACTCCTTCTATCTCGCTTTCCTCTCATTCTTTCTTTTTATTTATCTCTCGCTTTCTTCTTTCTCTCTCTGTTTATTTCAATTTGTTCATATCTATCAACATAGGTATCAGTGTCCACAGCCCCAACGAGGGAAAAATCGATTATTTTACACAAATAAATATTTATTTATTATTCAGCGTTATATGTTTTCTTGTCAATACACATAATCCAACGCTTCTCTATTAATAAAAAAGACATCAAAGATTATTCTGGAAAGTTTTCATCTATCTATCTATCTATCTATCTATCTATCTATCTATCTATCTATCTATGTTCATAATTGTCTATCTATGTATCTATCTATGTCTGTTCATATCTATCTAATCTCATATATGGACGTTATTATATTTCCTTGTCACAATTCATATTTTTCCTTTCCCCGTCACAACTGCCTCAATCTTTCATTCCCCGTGTGACATTCATTTCCATTCATTAAACTCCGCCTTATCCTCCCCCATCTTCGTTTTCAACCTAATTCCCCTGCTTCTCCCCCTCTTTCCATATCCACCTCATCGCCCCCTCCTCTCTTGATCATCCAATCTTTACCTTTGAATACTCTAGCTTACTCTTAACTTCTCAATATCATTTTTATAACTGCTCTTTTCCACTTACTCATATAAAACGTTCTGCTAAAAGACACGGATACAACAGAATTTGGCGACCTTTGCAACGGCAACACAAACTTAGAGCAATTTATAAAAAGAAAAGTTTCTCTTCTCTGGACCCTTCTACTTTTTGTTCTCATTTTCCCTCGATTGTCGATCTGCAAACAATATACTTTCTTCCTGAAAACTTTGTTTCTTTAACGAATTACAAACAAAAGCAGAATTCAAAAAGAAGGCAAGTCAATCAAAAAAGAAAACAAAAAGGAAAATGCGCTATACAGTCTTTTCTCTTCTCTTCTTGTTCGTCAGTTTTGGTAAGTTGGACACAGTTTTTTCGTATTCCTTTTCATTCTTCATTTTATCTTTTACAATTCCGTTCCAGCCTTAAGCACGATTCTCCGTTTTTCTTCAACGATAAGTCTTCCCTGGGCAGAATAAGTTTGCTTTTGTCGAGTTTGAAGCGAAGACTTTTTAATTTTTTTTTTTTTTTACTTCGATTTGGTTGAAAAGATTACAGTTTTTATGCGATTGTCTTTTCTCCATATTCAATGCATGCAAGAAACCATATTGCGCCAGTCACACGCTCAGAGACGACAAATCCATGAAGCAATTTTCATGTTCGTTTCAAATTTTCCACTCAAAGTTTCGTGACACATTCTTTTTTTGCATAGAGCAAATAATTTATTTCAAGTTAAAGGATTAGAATAAGTTTTATTTTTAAGAAAGCTTGATTAATTTATGAGGAAATAAGAGAAAAATATTTTCTAGCAGAAACGTTGATATGATATCAGTGTGTGTTGATCATTTCATCTTCACCCGACAGACACCACCTGAGGATGAGCGGAGAATAGATAAAATTGCTAGAATCGGCGGTAAAAACGAAGTTCTGCAGTCTTGGATCAAGCATATATATATATATATATATATATATATATATATATATATATATATATATACACGAATAGAAGAGAAACTACATATACGAAATTGTATGAAAAATATTCCTTGTCAATACATGTAGAAATTAAATATTAAATTCACTTCTCTCTCCATCCTTTCCCTCTCTCTCTCTCTCTATTTATTTATTATAAATTATATATAATTAATTATAAATTATAATTTTTTTATTTTCACCAGTCGAGGTGCAACTAAATGCACCAAAACGAAGTTGCATCTTTGTCGTGAGTACATTGTTTTTGTCTATATGAAAAAATTATAATTAATAATTATTGTTCTACTATCGGTATTGAGCCCTCTTTTGAATTAATACTGTGAACGTTAGAATTTCTATATTATTTTCGCTCTCATTACATTCGGATATATATATATATATATATATATATATATATATATATATATATATATATATATATATATATACACAAGTTTCATTAAAGACGACTGACAAGGTAATGCAATTCAGCTTTTTATCTGATTTTTCTTATGTCTTGTATAAGTGATTTCTTTTCTGGATATAACGTGTAGGGGACCAAATATCATATATGAATTCATAAATATTATTAGTTAATTCACATGTCCTTTAAGGAACTGCGTTCCTGATAAACTCACATTTATGAATAAGTATATTGGACATACTAGTAGATGCTTATGAAGAAGATTCACATTATACCTCTCTGACCATAGGTCAATTAGGACCCATATTAACAAACCCGGAAACCTACCAATCTCCATCTGCAACATACTTGTAGAAAATTCATGTAAAATCGACTCATCCACATGTAAAAAAGACTCAAAATAATAGAAGCACTAATAATAAAAAGAACAACACTCAATAACATCAACTATGAACACGGTCACAATGTACTGACGGTGTTTGGAAAAGAAAAAACATTCACATCACTCTAGAAACATATATAAAAATCTATAAATTCAGTTAAAAATTAAAATAAAAAACAACTAACAACCTTGATAATGGCTAATAGCCGAAATCGCTCTGTTTATCGAATATTCGGACAGTTTTTACACACTTTATGTCCACAAAAGAAATTACGTAAACAAACATAAGAAAAATTGAATAAATACCTTAATTGTAGTACCTTTTCAATCATCTTTAACAGACCTTGTATAAAAGAGGGATTGCTGCTCAAATACACAATTATATATATATATATATATATATATATATATATATATATATATATTCACAGAAAGTTGATTATCAAACTAGTACCCCATTCCTATTACTGACTTCTGTCGTAAGTCTGTTCTTCATATTTCAGGAATTGTGCCATAGTGAGTCAAATTATATTAACCTCTGACGTGCCTGTTATGGTTTGATGGTCAATAAGCTTGTCCCGTTTGAGAGCCAGTGAGTTTGATCCCCATTGTGCTTCATTCTTAGAATTCTATTTTAGACTAAACATCGTGATTATATTTGGTTTTACTCGGTGGCTGAGATAGTCGCATCCATTTCACATCAGCATCAGTGATTGGGGCTCGAACCCAGGTAAAAGGTGACGTTGAAACTGATGGTTTTCAAAGCGCGAAGGCCCACTTACCTAGGAGGTTGGCACACTATAAGATTCAATTTCTCTTCCTTTGGCAAAATGACAGTAATCTTGGGTATATTTATATATTTATCTCTTCTCTCTCTCTCTCTCTCTCTCTATCTATCTAGATATATATATATATATATATATTTATATTATTGACGAGTGGCAGTGTAGTCGAAACTCTTTACCAAGGCTTTTGGCAAAGTCAGATTTTACACACACACACAGACACACGCGCGCGCGCGCACACACACACACACACACACACACACACACACACACACACACACACACACACACACACATATGTATTAATAATTTCACTCCAAGCAGGGTAATAAAGTCACCAAGACACAAGGAGGTTATTGAGTGTGAATGAATTTTATGCAGCAAAAATATTCATAAACCTGAATCCATGAAAATCAGAAGCATCGACAACCAACAACAAAACTAAGGATATTCTTTTGTATCCCATGTCCATTCAATGATGTGGGAGATCATGGCACTCCGCAACTCCAGGTTCAAATTAAGGACTCACACACTCACGCACACACACACACATACACATACATATGTGATAGGATAAAGAACAAATAGGAAACATTTATCAATCTAATATGTTTCACTTTTATCAAAGCTTCATCAAAGAATGACACATGAAAAAAAAAGAAGTAAGACATTCTGTTACTTTTATTCTTGTGGTTTTTTGATTTTCCTCATGCTTTACATGCACTTGACTTGATAAACAATGTTAGTATAATTTATGGCGTTCCGAATTCAAGGAGAGACGACACGTCCTTTCGAAGCTCCATGAAATTAAGGGATTCCAAGCCGAACTTGAAAAACGTAAATATGGCTTTATGTACTGAAGAGTGTAATAATTCTACTTTGTCCATTGATAAACGTTTTGTTCACTATCCTATCATTCCGTCGGATTCTGATCCATATATGATCTCTATTTGATCCCAATTCATTCATATATATATATATATATATATATATATATATATATGATAAAAATATAGTTTTAAGGCATGCTATCTTTCTGGGCAAAAGTGCACAATATCAGAGATAGGACGTATGTAAATATAAAAGTGAATACTGAGGTCAACAACAAGCGGCGACAGTCTGTGTCATGCTTGAACGCCTTCTTCAGACCTGAAAATTACATTCAAGTATGAAACAGACTGTCGTCGATATATATATATATATATATATATATATATATATATATATATATATATATATATATATCTGCGACAATCTGTTTCGCTCGGAAAACTCACTAATCGTTCTGATAAGAAAAGAACTCCCGAATTTGTTGGTGAGGGCCTCAGAATCAACACGGAGGTCTACCTCAAGTGCCTTGAGGAGGTAGTGCTTTTCTGGGTCAAGAGGGTGGGTCCTGCAAAATTCTATGTCTGGCAATAGGACTCTGCACCTTGCCACACAAGCAGGAGAACCCAGTCATGACTGTCAGACAATTTCTGCGACCACATCGCCCCTTATATCTGGCCACCTAACTCCCCAGATTGCAACCTCCTTGTTTATTATGTGTGGGGCGCAGTTGACAGAGAGACCAACAAAACTCCTTATAACACTAAAGATGAACTGAAGGCAGAGATTATGGTAGCGTTCACCAACTTAAACAAGGAGACCGTGTAGAAGAGTTGTAGGAGATTCCGAAGTCGTCTTAAGGCTGCGCTTGAAGTCAATGGTGATTTTATTGAATAAACTTTCTCGTTAGTATTTCAAGATATTTTTGCGTAATTTTGGTAAATATATCTATTAAAATGAAATGTCAGCGTTATTTTCATTTTTGCGTAGTTTAGACGACAATATATCCATCGCACCATATATATATATATATATATATATATATATATATATATATATATGTGCACATCTTCTATTTGTTGTGTCCCTTCAGGACATAGGCGATCATGGCTCTCTACGATTACCTATCCCTTGTGCCTTTTAGAAGTTTTTATCATTTTATTAAGGGCCTGCACCTTTCCGCCTTCGATTCACAGCTACGTTATTCGTTGCTTTCCCTTGTCTCTCTTGTCCTTAGTATGGCCTGTCTCGATTCTCTTCCTGATTTTGATCATAAGTCTCCCTTTTCTTGTCATTTTCTTTAAGACTTCGTCATTGCTTACTCATTCCGTCCATTGAATTTTCAGCCTCCTTCTGTAGAACAACATTTCTCTTGCCCAGCATTCACTGCCATATAAGGAGATATCACTAATGCAAACAACCCCCCGAACTTAATTTTTCAGGACCAAAGAAATTCGGACAACACATTAATGATTCCTTCTTCTCATCGGCAGGAAGTGGAAAGGGTAGTGAACCTTAGTTTTGATCAATTTTACTGCATCTTGTCGAGTTAATTTTGGAAATTTTCTAAAATTCATTTTATTATTTTAAAACATAATTTTAATCCGTTCCTTTATCCATTTTTTTTTCTCAACCATTCAACCTACTCTCGTGCAAAATTTTAATAATTATTATCCAATTAGTAATCCCTTCAAATCACCAATCATGTAATTCCATTCAATTAAATGTTTAAACAGGTTCAGTACCCTGTTACAATTGTTTACAACAATTGAAAATAGGAAAGACTCCATATTATTTAAGAACATCATGAACCAAAGATACCTCAGTGTTACCTCTGGGGCATGACAAAAACATTTGTAAAAGGTTTTGGCAATGAGTGCCCCAGAGTCTGCAGACTAATGGAAGTTTCTGCGGCAATAATTAATTTGTGATAAACGAAAGGAAAGCACAAAATGCCAAATTCAGAAGGTAGCAGGGGAGGTGGGAATCACCAGATTGTTACAGACATTAGCAAAATTGGTTTCATATGGAATTGAGGAGAGAAAAAAAAATTATGTACGGTATTTACTGCTCGGATTGACAGACAAAGAAGGCCGTGTGACACAAGGGTCAAAACGTTGCGATAATAAAAAGATAAGGACATTAGTCTCAGTGAAAATAACAAGAACACCCCTTCGCGTTGATATACCGAGAGTTTTAAAGAATTTAACGGATTTGATTACCGCAGAAATATTTTGCCGTTTTCTATTTCCGTGCGTTTATTGAAGTTTTATATTTGCTTCTGTTTTTTATCGAAGAAGATTCTGTAACGGTCATGGTCCTCATCACCCTAAAAATCCTCCTCCTCCTCATCGTCATCATCGGCTCCTTTTATGGCGCATCGTGCCCAATCTAGCTTTTCAGTAACAGGCCGGTTTTTCTATGGGATGGAATTGCCAGTTATAGTGTTCTCCAAAGCATTGACATCATATAAAATGTGAATATCTCTATTAATCACCATAGAGATCCTTCCCTGCCCCCCATTAGAATGTCTGATAGTCAACTTCTTGAGAGCAACTCCCTGCGTCTGCTCGGTCTCACGTTGACTGCTGACCTGAGATGGGACATATACATTGAGTCAATTGCTTCTTCCACCGCGAGGAAAGTTGGCTCTCTGTGCCGCGCCAGGAAATTTTTCTCCCCGGAATCGATACTTCAAATATACAAATCAACCATTCGCCCTTGCATGGAGTATTGCTGCCATATATGGTCTGGGGAAACTTCTGTTTACCTCGGAGTTCTTGATAAGATCCAGAGACAGATATGTAATATAATTGGCCCTGATCTGGCATCTCATCTACCGTTTCTCTCTCACAGATGTGCTGTCGCCTCTCTCTGTCTTTTTTACAAATACTTTCATGGTAATTGCTCCGATGAGCTGCTTTCACTGGTTCCCAGATTTCATGAATTCAAGCGCCCTACGCTTCCACCCTTACACTGTAGACACTTTTAAATGTAGCCGTCTCTTCTACTCCAATAGCTTCATACCTCGCACCTCTCACCTGTGGAACACCCTTCCCAATTACTGTTTCCCTGAGAGCTATAATCTCCAACTATTCAAATGTAATGTCAATCGACACCTCCAGTTACCTTGATCTACCCACTATCCCTCTCCTCATCCTTTCTTCTATCACTCCTATCTGCTCTTGCTCCAAATCTTCTGCAACCCCCTCCATCCTAGTGGCTTCACGCCTTGCTCGGGGCGTAATGCTTAAAAAAAATATCTGAGTAACTGCATGGCTCAGGCAAACGAAATTAAATAGGCTTCCTGTTGAACAATAACAGATTGATTTATCAAAATTCAAACAAGATATTCAAGGGGATGTCGATTTTATAATTGATTTCACAAAGCTATACAAATATTCAATATGCGCACTAGCTGTGACACGACACACATCAAGTCGGTAGTCTTGTAGAAAGGGGATATATAGACCTGTCCTTTCACATTGCCCTATACAAAAACAAAAAACTTACAAGGTGAACGTAGAGGCCATTTCAACAGCATACTGCCATTATTACTGGCAAGCCCGATTCATCTTCCTGGTAGATTCTGACTGAGATAAGTTAGCACACTTAAAATTTGAGATCAGTTGAGTGAGAATTGGTTGTTATTAGACTACAAAAGGATGTTTTTGTCTCCTGTCCACCTTCTAATCCTTCCAGTGGTGCCTTGTCTTCTGCTCGCCTTACAGTTCTTCCAGTGATAGCTTGTCTCGAACACACCTTACAGACCTTTCATTGATGCTTTGTCTCCTGTCCGCCTTACAGTCCTTCCAATGATGTCTTGTCTTCTGTCCCCCTTTCAATCCTTCCAGTGATGCCTTGTCTCCTACCCTACCTTACAACCTTAGTTATTCTTTATTTCCTGTCCGCTTTACAATCTATTCAGTCATTCCTTGTATCTGGCTTGCCTTATTTGGCTTTCACGTGATTCTCTGTATTGTGCATGTCCTATTAATTAGAATAGCCAAGCGGAAATAAGAGTTTGTACGTTTTACTTGAATTATAAATCAAATTAAATTTTGGACGAAATAAGAATATTTGTATTTGAATTACAGACTCGCTTTCCCGACAACAAACAAAAAAAGAAAACCGTTAAAAATATCCCCGAAGATTTGATATAAATACTGTTACTGTTTTCATTTATAACAACGTTTTGTTTTTTCCTGGTTTCTCTTCGTTTTTACTGTGTGCCACTTTTTTTTCTAATTTCTGTTTTTCCTCCAGAGGCCAGGGAAGTAAAGATGGGGTGACTATATACCTGATGACACAGGTATTCATAGTGGGGATAAGAATGATTAAAAATATCAACATTCTTTACCAAGTGTGCCGAAAAATATGACTTAAGATAAACCTTTTCAAAGCGGTAATTATGATCTGGAATTGGAATGAAAGCATTGATGGCACATCACCTTGAATGCATCATGAAAATCCAGAATGTGGAAATACGAAAAACTTCCAATACATCAGTGCATGGATCAGTTATATAAGTAATTTAATATAGGAGATATGGAATTTAGATACAGAACAGGCTGCGTTAATGATAGTTTTGTCCAACACTACAAGATGCCACAAAACCAAAACATTAACCAAAGATCACAAATCATATTCTTAAATAGCCTCATCAGATTAAGGAAATGTCTGACTTATCCACTATATACAACCGTTTCCTCAGATCAATAATTTAAAATGGATTCAAGCGAATGAACCTTGTGGGTGTTAAAGAGGACTGTCCTTCGTCGGATCTCGTAGATTGGCGCTACGCAATCTCAAAATTTACCAAATAACAGAAACCACATCTCTTGAAGACTTTGAACAGCAGCAACAACTAAAATGTATAGCACATGTAACTCGAAGAGAAAATAAAAGAAAAATAAGAAAAATACAAGATTCTGACTTTCCTACCTATAGTAAACAAAAGGTTAGAAAATAAACCGCCATCATTACTAGAAAGAATGATGAGAGTTAGGAGGACAGAAGCCTATTTTCTTGAAAAATTGTTTCAAGGGAAAGAGTTTCTAAATTTCAACCGAGAATAATGCTAACTATTCGACCAATGAATAGCAAATGTTTCCTTATAAAGAAACGGCTTAACTCACCACTACCGTTTCCATATAACTCCAAAGTGAGTTATCTAAACAATAGAGACTGCTAGTACTTGAACATCGCCTGTCTTTCTAATATTATCAATAAGAAATGTAATTATGGCGGAGTGTGCTGGATGCCATCAGACAGGGCACTGAAGAAGATCAGTGAACGAACAGCCGCAGCATGATGTTAAAAAAAATGTTGAAGATATTAATACCAATTACTTTGACGACTTCAAAGAACCTGAAGAAGACCAGAGAACGCATTAACCAAAACAGTGTTATTGAAGCAAGAAAAGAAGTTGAACGAATAATTTATGGAATAAAGCTAATATTTAATCTGAGAACTTAATACGAGAAATGATGGCAGGCGTATCAATAAAATGGTATCCATCGTCATTACGCTTGTATTATCTTGAATGGAAATAGGTTAGACACTGTCTGGTTCTCCAAACATTTAACCTTTTCTGACCTGAAGCCAATTTTCTTTAGAACATTCACTTTATTAACTTGGTCTGAGTCTCAATTTAAATTGTGCCTGCGTCGACAAAATGTTGAAATCAAGTATCAAAGCTCATAATTTCATGTATTTCACAAGTTTCGAATGCGTGTGTGTGGGGTCATGTGGTACATTTAGATTTTTCGTGACCTAAACTGGCAGTCGATAATAAAGTTTTTTTTTACCGGATCAATCTCCTCACTTTTACTTTTCTGTTCATTTTAAAAGGACGGCTCCATTAATGATGTTTGGTTCTAAGTACAAAATGAAAAGTTCACCCAGTTCGTTGAACTCGTCTAAAACTGAAATTTGCGATAACGTATTTCGATTTCACACGAGTATAGAGTGCAAAATGTATTGACTGCGTGATAAGTTTTGACCATCTGCTTATATAAGGCTTGCCTCGAATATTGTTTTGTGTCACGTTTTGCTTTGAAGAGGTCAATGACCGTACAAGTCACTCAATTAAAAAAAACAGTCACGACGTTTTTTCTTTCCTTCGTTAAGACGGTTGCATGCGGTTTTAAAATATAAAATTGGTCAATTGGGTCTGACCAACAAGTATTTAATCACACCGTGCTTTCGAACGGAATATGTCAAAGGTCAAGTTTAAAATGAGTTGGTAATCCATGCGTACATAAACAAAATATTCAAACCTCTTTGACACTTCCCTTTTGTGGGTGGCTCACTTGGACTCGAGTCGTAGTGTGTTTTACTTTTACGAATCGGTCTATTTAGGTAGGATCTTTTTTAAAAAGATATTGATTGATTCATTTTTTACCCTTTGCAGATTATTTCAAGACAGAAAATATTTTTACATTGTAAGAATATTTTTTTAGATAATAATGGTTTAGGGATACAAGTCTAACAATTTAACCCATAACTGGGAGCAGAGGTGGGTTTATAACTTTTCTAGTGGTATTTGTGCGTAAGTGAATATAATGAACCCAACGGAAATTGAACTCGGCTCTCTGATTAACAATTCAGAGCCATTACCCATTACATCACCCGCACATCCAAGCTTACAATGCCTGGTATTCCAAAGCAATCCCTCATCTAGGTAATAACCAGGATCGACGCTGCTTAACTTCGGTGATCGTCCGGGAATCGGTGTTTCAAAGTTATGTGACCGTAAGCCTTTTTAAAGAGAAAAATAAGGCAATAGGAGTAGATAGGCTCACTTATCGTCTGGTCTGTACTCCTTCCATGTCTATTGAACAGGAGTAGAGGTCCATCCCTTGTTCCCTGCTTAGAATATGGTTTATCGGTTATTTTTCTCTCTCTTACCAGGTTCAGAATGATTTAACTCTCTTAACTCTTCGGTAATAAGACGAACCAGTGGCTGTGACTTTCCATTTGAGGGTCCGGGTTGTCAGTTTGTTGGCTGCTGCTTCCGACTGGTTGTTAGGAGCCCGATCAACAGTCACATGATATTGGGGTATCTGTAGTGCCATGGGTAGGTGTCTCTGCATTTATTTTCAGTGGGCAACATTATGCTCTGATCTCTCACGCACTTACTGGTTTGTATTGCCATTGACGACAGATAGTGATAATTATGGTGTTCTTATCACCTCTCTCCTCAAAACATTGGAAATCACAACAAAAAGAAATAAAATTAAACCAGCTAAAAAAAACCAAAAACAAACAAAAAAAAAAACTCCTACCCCCTTCATTTTTTTTTATTCAATATTCACGGCATCCGTTTCAACTTCTGCAGCGTATAATCATTTTTCCTGGAAGGGTCACCAGATATCTTTACCCTTTGTGAAACCAAGTTAAATTCTTTCATTGCGACCAATGAATTCTTGGTTCCAGGGTATCTTTCTCTTTGCCGAAAAGATTCCAGCATTCACATGCATGGCCTTAGTGTTTACATCCGGGACAATCTGCCGATGGCCAGAGAATTATCTCTCGAGATAACTAATTACTCTTTCATGTGCTTCCGTCTTTTGCTACGAAACTCTGTCAGCTATCTCTTTTTCCTTTATTGCCTCCTCTTTCCAAGATTGCAGTATATTAGACGCAATAGCTGACAATATAGAAAAGGCACTTTCTCTCCGTCTGCGAACATCTTTATCTTCGGTGACTTTGATGCTCACCACGACAAATGGCTGAAACATTCCAAAAGTACTGATATTACCAGTATACAGACATTAAATATTTCCACTACCCAATTCCTCGCTTAAATCGTAGACTTCCCTACTCGTTCCCCTTACCAAAGCGAGCAACAGGCTTCTCTATCGGACCTATTTCTTACCTCCTCTCTTTGCTCTTGTCGAACTTCGCAATACTGCCATCTAGGTAACTCGGGCAATCCGTGGTAATCTGTGGTTATATCTACTTCCAAGCATCCATTAAACAGGAACCCCCTATCCATGTTCTCTTTCCGGTACCAGCATGTTGATTGGAACTCATTCCGGAATTTTCTTTGTCGACGCCTCTTAGATTAATGACTTCAACCTTCCAAATGAAAATTATGCCACTGTGGTTTCTTCTTGGGTCAAAGCCGGCATCCCTTCTCAGAAATACTAGATGAAACCGTAATCCTCTCCACGGTCCACACCAGCATGCTTGGCCGTCATAACACACAGGAACCACTATTTCTGGATATACCAGTGTGACAGCTGTAGTCATAACAGGGATCTATTTTCTACTGCCCGTAACAAATGTAACAGAGTCCTCGAAGGAGCTAAGTCCATGTTTGCTGAAAGAATGAGGCACCGCATAGCATGTAAAAACTTTGGTTCTCGTGATTACTGGCGGCTCTGTAATCGAGTACTAAATAAGTGCAAAGTCTCTATTCTCTTCTTTTCAGATGATTTGGGGCGTTAACATCATCTGCTGATAAAGCTGAATGCTTTGCCCGTAAATTTTCCTCAAACTCTACTCTTGACTCATCCGGAGTATCCCTGACTAACTCTCTACTTAGAATTGATTCTCTGTTGAGTCATATGTATATAACCCCTTCCATGGTTTCTGCTATCATCTCTAACCTGGATCCTCACAAAGCATGGTATCCTTGTAATAGTCATTAAGAAGTGTGCTCCCGAACTGGCCCCTGTTCTCTCTAAACTATATAATAAAATGCCTCGCTGCCTCCTGCTTTCCTGCATGATGGAAGTCATCATCTGTTCCAGTTTTTAAGAATGGCGAACCATCTGGCCCATTCAACTATCGGTCCATTAGCCTTCTATCACTTTTTGGAGAACTAGAGGCCCTAATCAATGCTGCATTGGTACATCATCTGTAATTGCAGGGCGTTTTCTCAGACAAGCAATATGGCTTTCGTTTCTCCAGGTCAACTGCTGATGTGCTAACGATAATTGCGAATAGAGTCTATCGTACTCTCGATAAAAACAGTGAAGCCCGGGTTGTTGTATTGGACATCTCGAAAGCTTTTGATAGGGTCTGGTATTCAGGACTTCTACACAAGCTGAAAAGTTACGATATGCCCGGGTTGTTGTATTGGACATCTCGAAAGCTTTTGATAGGGTCTGGCATTCAGGACTTCTACACAAGCTGAAAAGTTACGATATCTCCGGGCACATTTTTGAGCTGACCCAGTCGTTCCTATCAAATAGTGAAATGAAAGCCGCTCGTCTACATTCTTTCGTACTAATGCGGGTGTCTTCCGGGGCTCCATCCTTGGTATCGCTGTTTTAACGCCCCCAAAACTAAACTTCTCTTCATTAATCATCTTTCTGCTTTCCATCTGCATGGTCGGTGCTATCCTCCAGGAAAGTGAATCGTTATGCCTTTTCGGACTAAGGTTCTCAGCCGACATGAAGTGGAAAGACTATATTGAATCCATTGCTAGGTCAGCTGCTAAGAAAATCGGTTCACAGCGCCGGGTTGTGACAATTTTTCTTTGCGGAATCTATCTTGCATATGTATGTCTGCCATTCATCTATGCTTAGAATATTGCTGCCATATATAGTTCAATGCCCCTGCTATACACCTAGAGATCTTGATAAAATCCAAAGAAGAATCAGCAATATTATTGGTCCTGATCTGGCGGTTCGGCTTCAGTCACTTGCCCACCGCCGAAAGTTTGCTTCTCTGTGTCTTTTCTATAAATACTTTCATGGTAATTGTTCGGATGTTGTTGTTTTATCCCCCCCCCCTCAAGACAAGAATTGTACACATGGGGACTATTTAAGACTTCATGAAGATTCTGAGCTATTATGGTGGATGTAGTAAGAATGGTAAGTAAGAATGCAATGTTTTACTGTAAGGAATATTGTTGTATGTTTGGATCAGTTTCTGTGCCTAGTTAAGTTTAATATTAAAGCAGAAGAAGCCCCCATCCTTTTTCCTCATTCCCCACCTTTTTGCCTACAAAATAAATATCGCTCTTTGCTATGGTACCTAGACTGTATCAATTTAAGCACAATACTAGACTGGCGGCGAGATCTCATCAATTTACAATTGATCTGTCTAAATGTAACCGTAAGTTCTATGCTGACAGTTTCTTTTCCCGCACTTCTCGTTTGTGAAACACCCTTCCGGATCCATACTTTTCAGCCAACTTTAATCTGCAGAAATTTAAATGAAATGTCAATCGCTATCTACTGTCCTTCTGATTGCTCTTTTCTCTCTCTACTCATTACTAATGTTTCTGTTCCTAATTCCTCCACATCTTGTAACTCCTTGTTTGTTAGTGGCTGTACCGCCTTGCTTGGGGTGATACCAATTAAAAAAAGAAAAGAAATAGTTTGAAGAAGGTTTCTGTTTCTTGATGGGCGTTTATTGGATGCGGAGATGAAGAGGACGAAAATTTGAAGTGCTACTCTCTCATTGTTCTCATGGCAGAAGATGTTCAGGCAAACAACATTCCTTAGTTGCACCAGTCCAAGCAGCTCGAACCCGTCAAGCCACAACCACAGGGTCGAATCGTCATTATTCCCTCCGGATACCATTGGTAAGGAGGAAATTTCATCCAGACAGCTTGTGCTCCTTCAGATTTCTTACTTTGTAAAACAGACTCTCGAGAGGACGCTTCCTCAATCGTTATAATTTTAATCTCTTCACGTCTAGGGTCAACCATTATCTTGTAGCGGACCGTAGGGTGAAGATGTGAAGAACATGTGGGTAGAATTTCTTGCTAACCGGTCCAACCACATGAGAATATTGGACTTTAATTAAGTCCAAAGAAAAACAAAGAAACCAAACAAGACCGATAAATATATGTAAACAATTATATGTATTAACAACAAGTACAAGTTACAAGCACATGGACAGTTACATAGAGTTTGCGCGGTGAATATTATGTGTGTGTGTTGTTGTGAGTGTTCGTACGTACGTGTATTGTTCTTAGCGTGTTCCCAGAATTTGGGAAATGCAGTATCTGTGAGAGCTCACATCTGCGAGGTGGTATAAGGCCCAAGGCCTGAGGAAAAAAGAGGTCGAGGCGAAGGGTCAGCCAGTATTTATAGCCAGGGGAGAGAGAGACCCCTGGTGGAGGGTTAAGGAGCTGAGGAGGAGCTAACTCCGGCAATCTATCCTACATATCCTTACACACACTTCTTACTTCCTCCTTTTACGTCCTTACAACAGCCTCATTTAGCAAACTACATTGACTGGCTCTTGGGCCTTGTATTGGATGAAGAATACAATAAAAAACAAAGTCCCGAAGAAGTAAAACACGCACGCATTCAATGAAGCCGTCTCTACTTGGGTATAATATTATATTTAGGGATGTGGAAATACAATGAAAATTTAAGAGAAAAATTCAGTTCAAAACAAAATATCAGGCTACGAATATATTGATTCAACCTATGGAAATACGATATACTTTTATGTCTAAGATCAACGTTTTTGAGCACAGATAACGCATAAGAAGTAACATTTTATTTCGACAGTGTAACCAATCCTGAAGGGACACTGCACATAGAAGTAGAACCAATCCTTGTTTCGTAAGAATTTTCTATTTAACCGTGATTTGTTTCTTTTTCCAGCACCAGTGAAAAGTTTGGAGGAGGATGGAGTCCGTGATGAAAATGCAGACGTTAGTTTATTGCTGAATTCATTGACCGGTCGTTTCCGCCCGCCGGCCAAACGCCAATTCTGTCCGCCTGGATATTTTTATAATCCGGTGTCTACATCTTGCATGGCTTCTTTGTCAGTGAGTATGAATCGGAAAATCGTGACTAGATTCCTATTATCTTTGTTCATCAGTCTTTCAGACATTTTTCTTTCTCCTTTCTTTTATTTTGATTCGTATTCCTTTTTTTTCTTTCTCTTTTCTTTCATTACGTTTCCTTTTTTCTTTGTCCATTTTTCATTTTTATTCGTTTTTCTTTATTCTTTCATTCATTTTTCGTTTCCTTTTTCTTTTTCTTTCTCATTTCTTTCATTTTTATTCGTTTTCCTTCCTTCCTTCCTTCCTTTCTTCCTTCCTTCCATCCATCCATCCATCCAGTTAATTTTACTTCAACAATCTCTATGTCAAAACAAATCTACCACTGACTCTCTCACCCCAAAAAATAAACTTGAAATTTGTCTACATTCTACATACGGTAACATATATGAATAAATCCGAATAACATGTATCATGTATTTACATACAAGCATACTACTCGTAACTGATGGGATTATTTACAAATGAACCGTCTGTCACAGATTAAAATCTCACTACGCGGCCCTTTGCCTAAGATCGGCATAGTATCTGTTCTCTCTTTTTTAATTGACCATTTCCAAGTTAATTTTACCATGCTGTTCAACAAGCGACAGAAAAGCTGATGTAGTGGATTTGTCTCTTATTTACCTCTAGGATTTACTTGTTAATTTTTGTATATTCATTTATTTTAGCGTCATAAACTTTTATGGCTAAAGAAATAAAAGAAAATCCTTTCATAATTATATATGATTTTTGCCTGTTACTGGCGTACAGATTGAAAAGTGTTGATGATAGTCTTGAATGAACACTACATACATAATATAGAACGGGTGGTGTGGCTGAAGCAGCAGTCGCATGTTAAAACCACAAATACAGAAATCAAATTGGTCAGATTTGTTCTCTGCGGAAAGGTAGATAAACATTTCAAGCAAATACAACCTCGATTTCTAACTACTCACAGACTTTCCCGCTTCTTTTTGGTAACTTAGAAAATCAGCCTATGTGATTCAGTGAGGCGGGAGATATTTTTTTTTTTTAATTTAAGCTGCCCGTCGTTATTAAAGTCTCCCGTTTCTGCATGTGTACCTCCCGCCTGAGCTGGATTTCATTCGATTAACATTTTCAACATTAACACAGTGACTGCCGACAACGAGTTAACTCGTGGTTGGCAGGTTTTTTATTATGACGCCGTCTTCTCGTGCTTAATATATCCTGATATACACTTTCATCTGTAGGCGGAAAACGAGTTTATTTGCAGCGATGCTTTTCGCGTGAAAACAATGTTAAGAATTCAGTTGAAGTTATAAATCAACCCATAAAAATGTTTTATTGTCCAAATTGGCTATTATAAAGCTGGCGTTTGAAGTCTGATTTCGTAATTGACCTCTGGCAGTCAGCGAGTTAAAGTCGGTTGTTTCATTATTGATTTACACTTTACAGTACACTTGTTCTGTCTCGTACCAAAGTTTAACTTTAAAATACATTAACCTCTACAAAAGATATGTAAAAATAGATTTATTTGTTTAATAAGACATTGCAATTGCAACGCCTTTTCCAAGATAAAACTTATCGCTTAATCGACCAACATTTTAATGTGAATACATTATAAAAGAAAGATCTTATAATAAAAATACTTTCTTTTTCAGATTCTCCGTCAGAGGACTGGTTATTAAGGAAAAATGTCTATTGATCATTAGAATAGTTCAGACAACAATCAAGGATGACATGATTTCCTGGTTACATACGATTCCATTTCCATTATCAGACAATTTTTTTTCTTTTAATTTACACTTTTTAAATTTCGAATTTATTTTGTAGATGTTTTCAATAAAATTATCACAATCAATATATATTTAATGTTTCAGAATTTCTTTTAATTAATCAGCTCAAGTGAAGCCATCAACATCACCTTTATTTTAAATTTTGAAAATGTTTGAAAATAAACAAAATAAAAATGAAAGAAACATATTTTTCATCGACGTTTCGGCTGCTCTGTTCTACTGCTTTCTTCGACTGGCTGTTGTATTTTGCCATTGACATGACAAAAACTTGATAAGAGAAGGGGCGAGTACGACATTTTATGATAAAAACTACAGTGATGAAATTAGTCTGAATCAACCAGCATGCTATGATTTCAACAGCTTACCTAAAAAATTAAGATAAATAGTTTTTCTTCCATCATATTTTTGTATTTTATTTTTTATCGCAACGCTCCGATCGTTTGAATATTCTACGACCGTAAAGTACGCAGCATGGATCGGAAATAAATAATATGCCTCCAACAAGATTTGAACTCGCATCCTACATTTCACCAGAAGCTGAGTCTTTATTTCCTATCCATGTTGTATATCTACGGTCGTAGAATGTAAAAACGACCGGAGCGTTGCGACATAAAAGAACAGCAACAACAAAAATGAGATGGAAGTAAAAAAAATGATTAAAAATTCATCGTCATGATAAACTAAGAAATTCAGACAAAAATTACAGTTCCACATATTCAGGAATTTATTTGCTAATGTTAAAAGTTTCACGTTTCTAGCCTCTGCCGGTTTGGCAATCTCCAATGACTAAACAATATTTATATGAATCTGTATCGATTATTGTTTTCGTCATTTAGATTTGAAATTTGAGTTGACCATCAGTCTTTATCGGATAAAATAGAATAAGGAGAAAATATGTATGACAAATTGGAAAAAAAAACTTTTCATGTGACACGTTTCGTACCTTAGGACTTCATCAGGATAAGGGACAAAACCCGTCACATGAAAACCTTTTCCAATTTGTCATACATCTTTCCTCCAAAACTGTCCTTTTGATATATAAAAATGTATATTGTTATCCCATAAAATAGAATATAAAAGGATTGCTTGTTAGCTAAAATAGTTTCGTCATAGTCCAGATAAAATACTGATTTTAATGTCGAAACATTAGCACAACACAATCTTCCTATTCCTTAATCTTCAACCTTTACATTTGCCCTTTTGTTCAAACTAAGTTATACCTTGGAATTATCTAAACCAGAATAGTAAAATATCGTGTTGCAGTTTAGTCGTGTTTGGTACGGGGTCCCAATAATGGAGCACTAATTGAGAATCAAGTACACTATCCCGAGGTAACAAGTTAATCGGGTTAAAAGAGAAATATAGAGAATTTTCAAACGATCGTATATTTATTTGTGAAGGCAACGTTTACAGTTTAGCGCTGCGAAGAGGAGTACATGACCTCGACACAAGTCGTCCAATAATCACTTGATAACCTTAAGCAAAGTTAAGATGTGATTACAACTTTTGTAAATAACTTAAAAACTTTTGTCACCATAAAACGTCTGGCTTGGTTGTGTCTTCTCTTACTTATTCGCTTCAATTTTTTCTTAGAAATTGAAATGGTATCGGTATTTAAATGATCGAATTATTTCTGACATAGCAAATCCAAAATAGAAACGGAGATTGAAGCCAATTTCTTTTCCAGTATCAATTACTGCGCGCTATTTAACCTCGGGTCATTGCCAGAGAATAAATCAAAACAGTGAAACTCATACAGACCAAGCGAGATATTTTAAAAGGCACCAAAATGTTTGGGTTTACTAAAATTATTCATCTATTTTAAAAAAAATTATTTTATAAACTTTAATAAACCGCCATTTTATCGCATGACTGAGCATGCTTGTTTTTTGAGAAAATGCAACTGAAACTACCGCCAGTTGCAGATTATCGTGCAGATTATAGTGAAGATTATGGATTTATTCAGATTTACAAAAATGATTAGCAAACGTTTAAAATAAAAGTACAGCACACTTTTTACGCAATTTGTGAATAAAGTTTTTGGTACAAAGCAACAAATACCGAACAACACATGAGATCCGAACTCGCGATTTAGTGGTCCGAAAAACTAGAGCAGAAACCATTAATCCACAGCGAGAAACTCCAGAACATATGTAAATTTAATTTGAATTTAAAACTTGGTATATTTGTCGCAAGACTCAATTTAAATTTCATGTGCAAAGACTCATTCAAAACGTCATATTACCCCCTAACTTGTCAACTGAGAAACAAGAAAATCCTTTTACATAGAAGATGGACTATACCAAGTTGGGTGTTATTTGCGGAGAGCCATTAAAACACGTAAAGTAGAGTAAGGCATGGAGAAAATGTTTTTAGTTTCACATGTATAAACGCGCGAAAATGAGAGCCTTAACATTGATTTTAATTTTCATCAGGTCTGCAGGCAATAGAGTAATGACGTCCTAGTCGCAATACACAGTGAAAAATATTTTTGTAAGTTTAGTTTAAACCATCAACCAATTGGTTAACGTTGTTTCATTCCTGCAAATAATTAAAAAAATATCAATTTCGATTTATGTGGACTGAAAGAAAAACTACTACAGAAGACGGTTATCCACGAGGAAGCACCAGTTATGAAAAAGGTAAGTTTCTTTAAATATTTAATTTACATTTATTGGATAGAGATAATCCTTTGCAAGAAGACATCTTCTTATTCGTGAGTGTCATGTGCCTTTTGTGACATGCATACTTTCTCCTTTTAAGGGTCGGGCAGTCGGCATGAAAACACATCTTAGAAAATAAAAAGTTCATTTACTTTCTTTCCATTTCTGTTTTTTTTTTTTTTTTTTTTTTCTTAAGCCGGATACGACCAAAACTAGTAACTCGCCATTAGTATTAGACTGACCAGAAATTATTTTAGTTTTTAAAAACTAGAACATTTATAAGTTGAAGAATATGTAACTTTCGTTACAGAAACTTGACGAACTAAGAATAAGAATTTTGGCAAATTTTAAATTGTTTTACATAATGGGGATATGGTTTAGTTTAGCATCCCAAATAATTATGGCAGGTCATGCACGTAAGAACATCATTTACTCTCCGTGAAGTAAAATGTACGGATAAAATTTCTTTACAGGAGTACATTGTCAGCCAAGAAACTCACAGAAGCAAGACGAATGTCTTTGATTTGACTTCAATGGGCATTCTTTCGATACAAAGAAGATGGCAATAATTCTAGGCCAGTAACAGTCTTTTAAAATTTTATGAGGGGTGGAGTTACACTTTTTTTTTTTTTTTTTTTTTTTTACCGCTACACATTTTATTTTTTCAAAGAATGTTCACTCTGCAGAAGGTCCAACTACCACTCGAAGTAGGTTTCAACATAAGCGGTATATAGTTTATGCGGAAATGTGAGGGAAGATAACGGTTAGCCTTAGACTTGAACTGATTAAGATTGTACTGAACAGCGAAAGCATCCTCTTTGGAGTCGGTTACACAAAGCAGCGGGAAGAAGCTGCTGGAGTGGAACTTAAATTTCATCAACGAAATACGAAGGAAATGAAGGTGGTTCGCTACAATGGGCATGTCATAGCGGGTCTTAACTCTGATGATTAGAACTGGTTGGACTAAAGAATGTAGTCCGTCTGAACACTTTCTATGGAAATAGCGATAGAGCAGAGAGAGAGAGGCTTGCGACATTTCGTCTCTGGGGAATGGTTGTAGGGTGGAAAATAAGCAGAGACGCTTTTGGATTGTGTAAAATTTGGAAAGTGAAGATTGTGCAGCAGAACTCCATGCACGTAAATCGAATGTTTAAGATGAGTTTATCAATATGATTATCAACATTTCCACTTAACATTTTGCTGATAAAATTGCTTCTCTTAAATACATCAACGGATAATTTTGTTCCTTTTTAGTCGACATTTTTTTTCTGTCTGCAAGTTGTGAATGAATCTCAAATGTGTGAAGATGACACTTTATTTTCGCTTTGAATAAATCAATCGAGTTTCTCAATTTTACAATGCAGTTAATTTTAACGTTGAATTTATTTCGTGAGAAAATGTTTTTTAAAAGCTTGGGCAATGAATTAATTTAAATTCTGTGTTACCTTTTTTTATCTTTGTATTACAAAATATGAACCCAATATAAATCCTAAGAGACACTGGGAGTAGAGGGATACTGCGTGAAGTTGTTGTATGGACGTAAGAGAAGGAAAATGCCCAGATGTAGGATACATAGAGGTTGGCTCTGGACTTTAAGAGGTTAAGATTGTATTGATCAGGAAAGCATTATCACTGGAATCAGTTATACAAAGTAGTTGCTCTTGAGAAGTTGTTTGAATAGAATTTCCGTTTTAACAATGAAATACGAAAGGAATTAAGCTGATTCAACTTTGTGGATGTGGTATGGCGGAACTAAAGAATCTAGTATGTCTAAACATTTACCATAAAAATATGAAACTCCAAACGAAGATCTCAATTTTAAGAAAATGTAAAATAACAAAATTGTTAGTAAAAAAAAAAAAAAAAAAAAATGGGGAAAACAGAGGTATTGATAGTATTGAGGCAATAAAGCCACTAAATCTTGATGGGTTATTGAGTGTGAGATAATTGGAAAATAAAAACATTATTAAGGAAAGAACAATAAAAGAATAAGAATTAAGAAGATTGACATTACGTTAACATTTTTTGTTATCTGGGAAGCCGGAAGACAGTTCCACAAGAGAAATGTACGAGAGAGAAGAAACTGCTAGCATAGAACTTACGGAAATAGAATGAAATGGAAAAAAAGTTGTCAGTTTCAAATCTTTTCATGATTTTTATTGCAGTATCTTGTTAAAGCTGTTAAGCTCAAATATTTAATGCGATAGGGGTTTTTCTACGAATATTTTATTGTCGTAGAACTCGCCATGAGCTTACTCAATCATTAACTGAAGAATTAAGATTCATCCGAAAATCCAAATAGGAAAAGTGTGAAATTATCACCGGTCTTTCTAGTTTTGTTAAAATTGTTAAGCTCAAATATTTAATAATGCGATAGGGGAATTTCTACTGCTATTTTATTGTCGTAGAACTCATGAGCTTTATTCAATCATTAAGTTAAGAATTAAGATTCATAAGACTATCTTAATAGGGAAGTAGAAATTACTTTCTCAAGTGACTTATGAAAAAGTGTGAAAAGGAATCTTTAATATTGAACTCGGCAAAAGCTAACGTCCGTAATTCTAAAGTACGGAAGTTGCTACTATTAATAATATCAATTGCATCTTTTACCTGCAAAATAAATAAGAAAAAAATAAAATACAGGGCCCCTACTCGTTCGTCTCAACCACTGGCGTGGAGGTGCTGATTAAGAAAAAAATTCTAGAATCCTATAGATCTATACTGCTAAATGTTGTTTAAAACTTTTGATGACTTTACCTCGTGGGGAAAGTAGAAAAAAAACTAAACAAAACATTTACAATTTTACTGTTCGGGAGAAATGTCGAAATGTTTTGATTCTTCAAGTTCAAACTGCCGTTAAAATTTGCACCCCTAACCATTACCACCAACTAATATCAAGAATTGAAGAACTGAATTTATAGAAATGCAAGTTTATCTTTGTTATATTCTTCTGTACTTTAAAATAATGGACGTTATAATAATAGTGATGGATGAGGCTTTTAACGATTTTAGATATCACATGACCATGGTTTTCTTTGTTTTTCCTGAAAATAAAAAGAAAAAAAAAATAAGGAATATTCAAATGAAAATGCCATGAAGGGTGTGTGCCCAATGTTCATATTTGAACCATAGTATACGCATTAATGCACTGGGTGATATATATATATATATATATTTTCTCTATTGTGGTAATATGAGCGGGTTCTGAAAAGTCCTCCGCCCGACCAAGAAAAAATTAAAAAAATAATATTTGGTCATATTTTGATAAGTAGCTCGAGCCAAGAACTTCGCATCATGGAATTAGATAATAAAATACGGAAGACACCCTCCCCCCGCTACATCTTGCACAGTAAATATTTCCTGATCGCAAGGAATGTTCCAATATGGCGAACCTGACTGAACTCTCTATATTTTATGATGCGTACATATATATATTCTCTAAAGGTTAATTCATAAATTAGCTACAAAAAGAGTTTACCAGCAATAACTCACCTGGTATGTTGCCATAAATTTTATGCAACTAACAGAAGAATTGTTCTTAGCGACCTGAGAATATTCATATTTTTACTTGCCTCATGAAATCGAGATTTTTTTTTTTTTTATTATTTTCACTTAAAGGAAGTACTTTTACAGCTTGTCTTTGGTATAACCAGATTTTGACATCATTATACAGTAAAACTTCGGAATTGTTTCTGGAGTTGTTAACAGAAAACTACCGAAAGCGAAATTGCTGATAAACAGGACATCTTACGCACAAACACGATTCTATGTGCACGTGACCAACTGCAGTTCACTTGGCAAACCTGGTGGTTAGATTTTATGGTAGCTGAAGAAGTTGGTCAGTTGAATTCACCTCGCAAATTAAAGACTTGTGAGCTCAGCTCCTAAGTATGGACCTCAAGTCGTTTGGAGGCACCCATGGTTTTATTGTTCTCTCTTTGCGTTCACTGATCTCAAAACGAGGCAATGAAGTTGTCTTCCTAAGTGCAGTGGACATGAGAACGAGCGTGTGTTTAAAGTGTGCAGCGTCTGTAACTTTGCGTGTTTGACTCCCTTGTGTTGCATGTCTCTTTTGTTAAGAGGTTAATAATCAAATATGGCAGCTGTCCAAGTTGAGTAAATTCAGGCCGTGTACATATTCGACACGTACATACACTCCCGCCACCAAAATCGATACAAATGTTTATAGTCCCTCTTTCTCTTTATTTTCGTTCGCAAAGCCAAGCTATGACATAACCATGAACTATGTAGACATTTATCAGAAGATAGATACAAGTGAAGTGCACACGTACTTACTGTCCATCTCTATTGCTATGCAACTCTATGAAAATGGTATATGAATTTGATTTATGTTTTAAAAAAAATAAAGTTCACACAATTGTTTTTACTTATCAATAAAATAAGAATTCATGATAAAAAATATTTACACTGTTCACATTGTTCTGACTGTTGTGCTCATCTTTATTGTTATATTCATGACGTTTCGGCTGTTGTACACTCTAGCCTTCTTCAGGTGATATAAGTTGAAATTTTGAACAGAACCCTTTATTTGGTCCATTTCAGTAGATTGTTCTCGTTCCGCATGCCATGCCTCTTCTGGATATATCAGTTTCAGTTATTTTTCTTCAGTAACTTAACTCTCAAATTTTTTTGTTCGCCATGTGTCTTAGCTCGGTGGATAAAGGGTTGAAGTAATCCAGTGAATTGACCCAAAGGGTTATGAGTTCAATACCTGGCCACAGCAGAGGTGAACAAAAAGATTTATCAAAGGGGAAATAACTGAAACTAAAGAAGGTGATATACGTTGGAATAGGCCGAAACGTCGTGAATATGAAAATAAAGATGAGGACAACAGTCCGAATAATTTAAATAGTAGAAATAGTAATGATACCTCATCTCAGAAATATAGATCCTGAAGAAGGCCGGAGCATACAACGGTCGAGACGTCGTGAATATGACTATGAAGATAACAGCATGAACAAGGTAAATAATGTAAAGAGTTACAATACCTCATTTCAGAAATATAGACAAAAATGTTTGAAAAAAAAAAAATCTATCGGTAATAATATGAGGATATTAGCAGAAAAGACTCTTCGGAACTATAAAAGAGGGTGCATGGCATGCTCTTCGTGTTGCCTGGAGCCATAAAGGAATCGGTATTCATTTTTGAAAGTGAGAAATAATGGTTGGAAGGAAAAGGAAGAAAAACAGTTCGAATTAAAAAATAAATAAAAAATAAAAATGATAAAGGTACGGTTTATAGAAACTGAAAGTCCCGATCGAGTTTTGATAAATTAGAAAATTCTGGACATGAGAATTAAGCCAGGGATGAGTGTTGACAAGATTTGTGGGTCTTGAGAAATGGTTACTTAGACAACCTTTCTCCAAAAATTAGAAAGCAAAGTGTTAATCGAGATGGTAATTTGAGAGGCCTTTTTCTCTCAGGACTTGTCAGAATCCTGAATTAGCAGAAATAGTGTGTGGGTAATTTTCATGGATGGTTTTCATTGTGCCGTGTTCCTTCAGGGCGTTGGACTCTCCATAATTTATTTTCTTTTGTATCCTCTGCCATCTCTCGAACTGTGCCATCTATTCGCTCAAACACTACATGTAGGTTGTGTGTTGCTTTCCTCTCGTCCTTTTACCTTATCTTCAATATGTCTTGTGAGTATCAAATTTTCCAAGCCTTTTTTGCTCATTACACACCCCAGAAATTTCAACTGTCTCTTTTTTACGTTTAGTATAAGTGTCTTTTTGTTACAATTGTCTTTAGAACTTTGTCGTTGCTTACATATTCAGTCAATTAACATATGCGAATTATACAGGGTGTCTATAAAGTTCGTGTGCACTTTAAAAAATTTTATAACTTTATTTGTATTTGTGATAGAAATATGTAAAAAGGATTTGAAAGAAGTAAATCTATATTTTTTTAAGGTTTTATTGAAATTTTATTCAAGTTTCCACATGTCCTCCATCATTAGCAATACAAAGTGTAATACGATTTTGCAGTTCACGGAAAACATTTGCCAAGTGATTTACATTAATGCCTGAAATCACATTAGTTATTTTAGCTTTCAAATCTTCTAATGAACTAGGTTTGGTTGCATACACAATTGTTCTCGCATGTCCCCATAAAAAATCTAATGGAGTCAAATCTGGCGAACGTGGAGGCCAATAAAATGGTCCACCCTTACCGAACCATCTGTTAGGAAATTCCTGATTTAGAAACTCTCCAACACACAGAGCAGTGACAAGGAGCTCTATCTTGGTTAAACACTGTATTATCTTTCAAGTTTAATTGTTCAAGCTGCAGAATAAAGTAATTCTGTAGGATATCTAAATAGCCGCCACTGTTAATAACACGATATTGAAAAACATATGGCCCTATGATCCGATTTTTCCCAAAGCACACCACACATTAATTTTAAGAGAGTCCCTTTCATGTTCAACAGTTTCATTTGGGCTTTCAGTTCCCCAAATTCGGTAGTTATGTCTGTGAACCTTGCCACTGATGTGAAATGTTGCTTCATCAGAGAACAGTAAACTACTCACAAATGCATCATCATTGCCAAATTTTTCATTGAACTGATGACAGAAACTTAGCCGTGCATAATAATCCTCTTCTAACAACTGTTGATGTAATTGAATTTTGTAAGCTTTCATGTGAAGTTTTGCCCGCAGAATCTTATGCACACTAGACTTTGGAAGCCTGATCTCTAATAATGCATGTCTTACAGACTTTTTTGAACTTGCTGTAAAGGATTTTTCTATGGATGCAACATTTTCGTCGCTGATACATGGCCTTCCAGACCGTTGCTTATCATGGGCGGAGCCTGTCTCGTTATATTTTTTCATCCATTTAACAATAGTGTTCCTATGAGGTGGTTCTTTATTGTATTCAATTCTAAGCTTTCTTTGTACAGCAATAGTAGATTTCAGTTCAGCCAACCAAAGGACACGGTTTACCTTTTTTCTCAGTTGAAGCCATGTATCAAATTGATTCTGGAAAAAAGAAAATATTTTGATTTATCTAAAAATTGTTGCAAATTTTGTGGTAAAGAATTATTCAATAACTATACTTAAAACTAGGTACATTAAACTTTATAAAATTTTTTACAGATTATTTCTATCGCAAATACAAATAAAGTTATAAATTTTTTAAAGTGCACACGAACTTTATGGATACGCCTAATTTTTACTGTTCCATTAGAAATATAACTCCTATTTCTTGTCGAACGAAAAATAAATGATTTAGTATTATCTCCTTTCCTATTTCGAATAGATCCTCCAGGTTTTTAAATCTCCATATTTTGTAAAATTAGTTTTTATATCGACAAACAAATTAAAATTATTGAAATCCGTCTTTGTTTAACGATTTCAATCATTTTAATCAACATGAATTAAAATATTTACTTATGTTGCTATATAGAATTATGTATTCATATTAATGGATATATTGGATACAGATTCCATTAAAAAAGGATTTTCAAAAATATTTTGGTTACTTTCTCTTATAAAAGAGAGCTCGTGTTTGGATTCAATGAGTGTAGACATTGTCCAAAATTTTGTTGATCGAGCACCTCTGGTCATTTTCAATATCTGGGTTCTACCATATAAGATTAACAGCTCAGTTTTGAACCTTCCACTCTTCGTCCTACCAACTGTATGTCCATCACAACGCGTGGCTGGCAATACGAACGTGCGACATCTAAACTATCAATAGAGTTGTCAATTAACAGCCATGGGCGGATCAGAACTGAATCTCAACTGCGACTGTTAATATAGCTCAGCAACTGAAAGTCATCAATGTCCAGCTACTTGTCGCCTGACCTCAAAATCTCTCATTTGTTTTGTGTTTTTTCCCCCTTCGATCAAGTGAGTGGCCGCTTAGAAGACCCGACTTCATAGACCTCGTCTGTAAGATAAAACAAAAACACTTGAGATCAAGATAGTCCATCCATGTTGCTGTTCTAATCTCAGTGTCTCAGTCATGTAATGTTGTCTTTCGATATTCAAATGCATTTAAAATCTCTGCAGAACCGTAATACTTCATGATGGGGACATTTCCTCACCACCGACCAACCGGTGTTGGCTGTCATAATGTGGACATCTCTGAGATCGGCTTTGAGTCGTAGAAATTTTGAAAGTTTGGCTGTTTGTCTTAGGCTGTTCTAAGTAATAAATCACTATTTGGCTGACTGGTGTTTAACTTTCAAACTTTTCATCACATACAAAAATGGAAATGCTTTAAAAATGATCCTTAATAAATTACTTTTATTTGTTTTTAAAAAGTCGACGAAAAAAATTTCATAGTTGATGTATCTTCCGGCATCCTTCATGATGGCTGGAATGTGAATGAACAGTGATATTTAGTAGCTAAATGTTTTTGAATGCTTTTTAAACATTTCGGAATTTTAATTTTTTTTAGGTTTGAGCTTCTAATACTTAAGTCGGTTTTCTTTTTCAGTTACACGTGTCTTCTTTGGGAGCATATTTACCTTGGGTTGGTAGATTTTTTTTTTTATTGCCAAGCGATGCACACTTAATGTGGAGCACATTAAACGTCGGGGAAGAGTGGATTTATTTCCCAGTGAGCGTGAGAAATCGAAGAGAGCATTTTGTCGCTGTGGAAATGTTGAGATTTTTATTTGTTCGTCGACAACAGTGGCGAAATACATCGTTTGCAAGTGTTTGATTTCAGAAAGTTGTCTGTAGAATACTGCATGGAAAAAGAAATATTTTGACATACTCATCAATGTTTTTAAAATGGCTATTTTGTAACTCTGCAAGCATTTGCTATTATGAATAAAGGGGAGGAATTTGAACATTTTGATTTTTATATACGGAAGTTGTGAAAGCATGGTTATTAGTATAAACAAAGACAAAATCTGTTTTTGCTATTAAATTGGGAAGTGGTATAAAGGAGCGAAAAATTTGGCCCATTTGAATGTAGGTTCCAGAGGTGACACCATTGAGATACCATCACTTTGGGTATAGATGCTGCCTTCATGGTCGTGTAAAAGTCATATTGTAGTAATTTACTATGTATAGTTTTGTGGGTAGGAAGCGAAAAATTTTTCTCTAAATATCCTATGACAATATTTCTTGTGCCATGGACTGGAACAATGAGCATAAATATAGTTGAAAGTGGTCGACCAATAATATTCACTGGACTCCAGCAATATACTCTATTGTCCATAGGCAAGAAAAGTTAGATATTTTCATCACAACCCACCCACACATGTATAGGTTTCTACATTAAACTAACCTAGTTAGATTTGCCATTGAGGGACAAGTGAATATCGTCTTGATACATAAACTACTCTGGATATAAATATAGATACGATGGCGTTGGTAATTTGTCATTGTCACAACATAGTAAATAAACTTTCACTAATTGTAAAAATTAAAATTACGATTAATTTGCATTTTTATAGCAAAGTGTTTTTTTTTTTTTTTTCGCAAACTTGTAGAATTGGAATTCTGTGCATATATTCTTTCGTAGTAAACCGACTTATTTGAAATGTTTGTAGAAACATATGTCTCGTTCATACATTCGGTAAATGTCGTTACTAACAGTTTACAAGATAAAAGAAAGTATACACACACACATACATATATATATATATATATATATATATATATATGTGTGTGTTGACTTTGAAAAGCTGGTATGCACTTTGAGCTGTCGATTAATCTGATCTGTAGCTACTTCTCTCTTTGGACAAAGTCGCTTAGCGTAGACTTGTGTAGACTAGCTGACTTTTTTTTTTTTTACTGACTAGGACCTGTTTTAATTTTTGGTTAAAAATATTGTTTTCTGTTACGTTCGCAATTCTCTGATCTTGCTTCCGGTTTTATTTTGGCGGTATTCTTGAAGTTTGCCATTTTTTTTAGAGAAATCCTCTTTTTATTTGGCTTTCTGATATTTTTCTGAAATCATTACACACTCGATTTTAATTAACTCTTAAATATTACTATAAATTCACTGATATATGATGTTGTGAGATAAACCTATATGCATTGAAGCCTTTATTTGTGATGCAATTTCTAGAAGGGAATGTACTTTTGCACTGATGAATGTATCTTGTTCAGATGCGCACATATATATATATATATATATATATATATATATATGTGTGTGTGGGCATAGATGTGTGTGTATTTGCTGCAGCTTCTGGTCGGAAAGAGGTAAAACATCGAAAGAAATGCATCAAATAAAATTGTAACTGGGTCTTCTTTTTGGTCAATTAAATTCAGTCATGTCAACTTTTTTCTTTTCCCCTGGTTTAGAAGAAGGAAGCAATTTGACCATCCAAGTAGAAAATAATGCCAGCATCTACTTTAGAAAAGAGAGTGGGGGGGATGCTCTTTTTTCCTCAACCATCTGGGGGGGGATGCTCTTTTTTCCTCAACCATCGAGATTGGAGTTATCTGCTCCTGTCCCTCCTTCTCTCAGCCAATACAGCTGAATAATCAGTCTGACGTGAAGAATCGAAAAAAAAGAAAAGCGAACATTATGGAAGAAAATATTAAAAATATAATTGATGTTTGATTAAACAAACGTCATTAGTTGTATTGAATAAAATAATTTTAATGTCAGCAGTAAAATTATGATGACGGCGTCATATAATTTTAACAATTTCTTGACGTTTCTTTCTTACTGTTCAAGACAAAAATCAGATTTAGATTTTTATTTTCGATAACACTGCCTTTATTTTTAATCGTTAATAGCGGAGATGCCTGGCGTTTCCAGTCATAAAAGCGGAGATGACTGGCGTTTCCAGTCATAAATATACTGAAAACTTGGCCAACGTCGATTGGTTTATATTCTTTCTGTCATGAAAGAATAAACTTGCATAATAAAATCTAACTCTGGATATGTAATTCTAAATTTCGGTCGTTGATATTTACTCGCCTTTGGTTTAACTTGACACAAAGTAAAATGGCGACATGAATCTTGTACAGTATTCGTATTCCAAACGAATAATGGTTGGCTAAATCGAAAAGCAATATTTGAAATCTTTTTACATAGGCACCACGTTAAACGTTGGTGAAAATTACGCAGTTAATTCAAATGTTTAATCAGTTTTATAAACTATTCTGGAGAGGGTTGAACTCGTTACACTTTTGGAAGGTCTTCCACACGACATTAACATTTCGGCTACACAACTGAAGTTGCTAGAAAAGATCTAGATGTTTGATAGATTGGCATTGTCACATTGAAATATTTAATGACTTCTAAATGACATGGATAAAACTGTTCAAAAACAGAACGCACAATTTCATTGCTATTTTATGAGAGTATTAATTATACGCTTAACATTCATAGACTCTAAAATTATATAAAAGACAAAAGGAGCGATCATTTGAGGCCGGACGCAATATTTAGTCAAAGTGAACATAGACGTTGCACAGCAAACTCTGGTCCTTGTCTTATGAATTAGTTCACCAATGGCAGTTATATTGCATACTTCCGAAAGATATTTTAAACACTTTCGAAATCTAATTCGAGCACAAGCATTTAAAATCTTCATAAATTAAAGTTATTCATGTTTTTGTGACTATAAATAGAAGTAGCAGCAATTATTCGGAACATGTAATAGCTATTCGGTTCTAAATGAGGAAAACTTTGGAAATGCGTATCTGAGAGGTATTTTCTTATTCAAAGAATTATTATCGTCCATAAACATTCAGAAGATTACACATTTTGCTGCAAAGATGGAAATGGCTATTTCTTGACTAATCTGAAGGTGCCAAAGCCAAAAATGACATCTATTTTTTTATATTAGTTACAGCTTTCTGTGGACCAAAACCTGACTTATATAAGGTTTGGTGTTTTATGAGTTTATTGAATTTAATTGATATGTATAGTGTTAAGTATGAATTGATGGCTAAAGTAAATCTTACTTTATTTCGTATCTGAATCAAATGTTATCACAATTTGTTTTATTACAAGAACTTGATACCAAGGCAATGACTTCAAGCAGAGAATGCAAAAACAATTCTAATTTTTTCTGTTATATATGTGGCGAGTTTACAACAACGAATAACAGAAAAACTGAATGATTTTATCAGAAAAGCTTACGCTTCCTTTGAAGTGAAGCTGCATGACCAGAAGAAATCATTGGCATCACCTACTGTCTGCAAAACATGTCAGCAGCACTTACGCCATTGGATTTGGGGTATACAAAATTCACTTGAGTTTGGTATTCTGATGATTTGGCATGAGTTACAAAATCACATCAACAACTGTTACTTCTGCTTAATTGGCCTCAGCAAGAAAAAAATGAAAATCCATGAACTATCCTTTTCTCAATTCAGGTATCAGACCTGTACCACACTCCAATGCAATCCTGATTCCTGTCTTCAAAGTCTTGATTGCCAATAACATTGAAAAATCAGACCATGATGATGCAAATGACTTTTGAGGGATTATCATTTGAACCAATACTGTTTGATCAAGAGCTGAGTGACTTCAAGGATTTGAGTTCATCAAAAGGAATGGTGGAACTCTTAGCTTCAAGACTGAAGGAGAAAAATCTCCTTAAGGAAGGAATTAAAATAACATTTTATTGTAATAATGATGCTGTATTTCTCTCCTACTTCAAACCAGCAAATTTGTATATTGTAAAGATGGCGAAGGAATTTTGTTGTCTTGGTATTCAGGACTATGATGCAAATATATTGATAGCTAAAAGTGTAGTTTAAAATTTGTTTTGGCGCACAACAACAATTGGACACTCCACAACGCTGAATAAAAATCATGAACCCATCAATGTAGTAATGGAATAAAAATTAATTACTTTCATCATAACTGACTGATTTGTGTTGACCTGAAAATGGTTAACTTTTTACTCTGGCATCAATGTAGCTTCATAAATTTCCCATCCTTCCTTTGATGCTGGTTACTTATAAAGATACAAATAGGTAAAAACTAGAATGACTGACAGGGAAAGTGTAACAATCTGTGATACGTTTAAACTCTTTATGAAGAAATTGAGACAGAAAACTGAGAGGATACAGTTTGAATAATATTTAGGTGGAACCTGGTTGGGTAATGAAGAGACTACAGGTAAAATGAAAGTCCAGGTAAAAGATGAGGAACAAGCGAAGACAGAAGATAATGGTTGGTTTCTCTGGACTCGTTAAGTGGTTGGAATGGAGCAACAAGTATAATTACTTGGAGTCAATATGACATAGAATCCTACCGTAGTGTAATGATTAGTAAGTTACTCAATCGAAAAGTGTCGTCGTCAGCAATGAGTGACTCAAATGTTGATGAGTGTCATAGTAAACTAAGTAAATAAAGAGTAAGACTATAACCTTGGTACGATGGTTAAGGTGATTTTATAAACTAGTCCGACCGGATTCAATGTTTAACCTTGTGCCAAGCTTAGTAAACAGCAAGAATTGTGATAGATATATAACATGTATTCAGCCTGCCATTTTAGTATTCACAATTGATGCCCACCCCTAAGGGAAAGAAATCACAACACTATCAATCTTTAAAAAAAAGAAAAAAAACAAAAAGTGCCGCAAAACGGGATGAATGATTTCATTTGACGGTCAGATTCTTTCCTGCCTGTCACTGAGGCGCCAAACTCAGTTATTGAAACCTTGTGATTAAAAAATTCCATGAATGCTTAATTAAACAAATTTGATTATTCTGGTTTGCGATCTGTCGACGGACACTGTTAATTGTATTCCGCACCAGAGACAAATTGAAAAAATCGTTTTTGTTTCAAATAAGTTACGAATTCAACTTTAGTTGACATCGAGAGATTAAGGTCAGAAAACCGAGACTGGCAGTGTAGAATATTCTTCCCTTCTATATATTGTAGTCCGGACAAAATGAAAAAAAAATCGTTGTGCTTCAGGCAAAAGAGAAAAAAAACACTCTTTTAACAGTCGACTTGATTGTGTGATTATTGTGACTGTATTGTATCTTTTCAGTCAGATCTCTGTCTCGGAGTGACGTTTAATATGCTAATCTCGCAAGCCATTGATGTTATAGTGGCTTCATTAATATGTTCCTGAAAGTCAAAGGCAAGTCAGATAACCGTTTCAGTAAAATAATGCATATATTTTCTAGATTTGACCTCAGTTTATCACAAATACGCTTTGGGAAAAGACCTGAATCTTGTAATCTTTTCGTTCGCCTCTGTATTTGGATAATCTGCTTGATACTGACATGCCACAAATATAGACAGGAAAAGGTTTAGTGCATAGCTCTTATAATTTTCTGATGTATGCAAACAGAAATAGTGTTAATAAATAGCAAATCTGGCACGGGGTTGAATTTCTTTTGAAAGCCAAACTAGTCGAAATTTAGAATTTCACTGGTTGCAACTATTTTTTTTTTTTTTTTTTTTTTTTTTTTTACTAAAATTACGCCCAAAGTGAAACGCAGCTACGCCAATGTATTACAAAACGAAAATAATTTTTTTTTTTTTCATTAAGGATTGATTTTTTTTTTTTTTTTTTTCCTTTTTAATCAGGTTTTAATAACAGTTTGGCCCTCCAAATACAGACGAGATAGACCGTCTTTGTTTGTGTGCATATATATCGTATTTTTTAATGATTCCATCGCTACATAAGTTTTCTTGTTTCAAAACTCTTATGTAGCGATGGAATCATATTTAAAATAAAAATAATTATAATATCTGCTCTACTTGTGTATTGAGCACTTTTTTTTTTATTAAAGTGAAAAAATACTAAAGAACTTCGGATTATTAACCTAATGGTTCTTTCCTATTTTTTTTTTTAATATATTACACACACACACATATATATATATATATATATATATATATATATATATATATATATATAACAAAATGTTACCTTCATCATCCCGACTCCAGAGTTTTGTAGACGGACTCTCCAGAAATAACTGAGTTCATAGCTGTTGGTTGTTATTCGATGTTTATGGTCATCAAAGTCAGTGGGTAGCGATGTATCATAAGAACGATCTTTTACGTCTACCCCCACAAGAAAGAAATCGCACATGGTGATGTGTGGGGATCTCGCAGGCCAAGAACAAGGTCTAGGTATTGTGTGTCTGTAAAGTTTGAAACGTAAACACCTTCGTAGCAAACGCCACATAGTGGATTGAGAGATTGCAAGCTGACGGCTAGCTCCATTTGTGGACTTTTGTGGACTCACCTCAAGCGCAGCACGGTTTCTCGCCACTTGTTCCTCAGAAACTCGTGGTCGTCCTGGACTTTTTCCTTTACACGGACACCCACTTTTTTTTTTTTTTTTTTTTTTTTTTTTGAAACTGTTTAAACCACCGTCGAGTGTTCTCGGGACGGGGCGGATTAATGTCGAATTGTCTCCGAAAAGCGCGTTGCACCATGACAACCGTATTTATTATCGCCAAGTAGAGAACGCCTTTTGCTGAGGACTCTCCATTCCGGGGGTAAACAAACAAGTGAATGTTGCTGAAGACAACAACTACAGCGCCCCTGTGGCAGCCATTCAAAACTTTAAAAATTTCTTTCAAATGGTTACCGACTCATTCCATGCTTGAGAAATGAAGCAATGTGTCATGAATTCTTTTCTAATAACCCCGTATACTGCCGTTAATTCTTGAGCGTTCTCTGGTTTTCTTGAGTTTGCTAGCACGAAGTCACAAGTCATCGTTACCGAGGGTTTGAGTGTGCTGGCTTTGTTTAGATTGTTGATCCCGCTAGATAACACGCTCTCTCCCAGAAACTGTAACTAAAGTCTGCTCAGCATAGTTGCTGTATAAACCACAGGTGGGCTCTGTGGGTGTTGAGAAGGCACAAATGTGCCTGAGTGTGCGTCTGCAATAGGGATTGGCTAGCCGTCCTAATAGACGGGTATCTAGCTCTCTCTCTCTCAATAGATATATATAGTAATGCCTTGAGATATGAATTTAATTCTAGCTCGTAACTCGGAATACTTGTATCTAAAGTTAATTTTCCTAATTGAAATTGATGGGAATATTTCCAATCTGTTCCAGTCCCCTAAAACTCGCTTCTATTTTTGAATTTGTGGGTTTCTTACAAGCAAAAATGAGTGAATAAATGAGAAAAAAACAGTTTGTAAAGAAATAAACTTTACTAAACCATGAAGTGCAGACGAATCATAGGCCAACCAGAGAGAGAGAGAACCAGAAGAACAGCTAGACCAGCAACCGTTGGCTTAGTCTACGATACCGAAGCTGAACTTATCACTAAATTTCTACATTTTTTTTTTTTTTTTTTTTTTAAACGTTTACATTTTACCCATTACTGTAACGAATTTTTTAAATTCCGGTAATTTTTTTTTATTTATCGTCGATGTAGAATGCTCATACTGTCTCGCCAAATCCATTGCTCGTACGTCTTTATTTTTTTTTTTATTATAATTTTCCGCTTTACTTCAAGCAAAATCATACGTTTCGGCTTTTCGCCACTGCCCTTTGCACTTACTTTTTTCGGACCAACTGTGTTTCAAAAGGAAATTTTGAAAAATAACAACAAAAACACAAGAGATCCTTCCAGAGCGAAGGGAACACGTGTACTCAGAGTGGAAATATTCTCGAAACTTGGCGCTTGTTGCACCAACTAACAGATACTGATCTGAAACTCGCTCATATCTCAAGGCATTACTGTGTGTGTGTATATATATATATATATTCAAACAGGGCACTGACTCTGAACTTTTAAGTGCATGACATTGCAGGTTGATTATTTGGAGAGACCACTAACTGGATGATAATTGTTGAGATTCTCGGTAAAGTGGATTGAACATTTGAAGAAAATTAAAGTCAAAATCCGTTAAAAATAAGGTTTTAAAATAATAAAATGAAATCAAGAACGATTCTAAGGAGAATCGAACCCAAATTTAGCTAGAAAGAATTCACTAAGATTGAGCAAAACCAAGACTCCCAATAAAAAAAATAAAGAGACAATGTATCATCGGAGATGTCGGTCATGGGAAAATAAAAACCACATAGGTGGCTCACAATACCTTATCGGCAAGGAAAATGGGTGGTCACCGAAAATAACGATTTAAGAACCAGGAAAACATCTGGTTTCTGTAGAAAGGTCGTATGCGAGATATCGCGTTATCGTAGTCCCGCACCTCCCTCGGCGCCTAACATCACGATAGAAAAACAAATAATTGGTCGAAAGATTAAAAGGAAAAATTGTAAAAAAAAATCTGAACCACAAATCAAATTATTCAAGAGCAGCTAATCACGTTAGTAGGTTAAGATTTTCTTCTCAACAGATTCGTTCTAAAAACGTTCATACAGTATTTTTTTTTTTTCTACACAGTAATTATCTGCATGAAAATCAGTTGGTTGTCTTTTTTTTTGTCTTTGCTTTCGTATCCATAGATTAGACAAGTAAAGGGGTGGAGGAGAAAATAAAGATGCTAATAAATATTTTACTACCGACTTTTACAGAGAAAAGCCACCCGAGCGAATAATCGCGCTGTTTTTAATGGAAAAAATATTGGATTTGACGCAATTTTGAACACTTCGCTAAGAATGTTATAAATTTTTTATGCGACATTTTAAGAATGAAATTTTTACATGAAAAAAATCTCAAAAGAACCAAATATTAGACAAACCGAAACGTGACGAAGTAAACAATCTATGATCTTAAAAATAAAATTAAAAATAGTTATTTTGTTGGGAGAAAATAATTTCTCTTGATTGACATCTGAAAGGATTTGAAATGTAACCGTAAGAAAATATTTGCGACTTTTTAAATCATTTCTGCGTTCACAATAAAACTTGGTAATAACCGAAAGAAAAGTTGGATTTCTTTTTATTGTTTGGTATGTTCATCGGGAGAATAGTTACAAAGCGAGATTCATAAGTCATTTGAGCGTGTATTGCTTTTGAGATGGTCTCTTTTCTGATTTAGCTTCCCCGTGCCCTTTCTAGAAAATATTTTCGTGGCAATTGTTCTGATTGCGTTATTCGACTTCATGACTAGATTGCCAGTTAGGTCTCATTATTTTACCGTTGAATAGTTAATTCTCCTACTGGTGGAATTCTCTTCTGGCTTATTGCTTTCTTGTTAACAACGATCTACAAATATTTTATTACGTCATTCGTAGTCATATCTTTTTGAATCCTGTTCTTTTATTGTCCTCTCTCTCCTTCATGCTTTCTTAGTTTCTTTCACACTTTGTAATCTCTTGCGTATCTATCTATTTATCTATCTGTATGAGTGCTTATCTTGCGTTTGGAAGCCATACTAGCTGGTGCATCTTGGTGAATAGAATGTGAATTACTGACTTAGAAGTTCAAATACTTTTCTGTCTCTTAAGAAAATGATGGGCATATTATTGTAAAGAATATTGCTATACCGACTGGCGACACTCCATATTTTTTGCAACAGAGAATCTGGTCGGCCCGATAAGACTTCAAGTTGGTTGTATGTGGTGCTGTAAGCAACAGGAGTTACGTCCTCTTCCACAATGGGTTGTTGAGAGAAGACCTAACTTAGACTAGGTGGCGCTGACTTTGTATACGAACGATACCGGGCAGGTATTCGCCAATAGTCAGCGTGGGTCTGGGACTAGGAGAGCTATATAATACTAGTTTTTTCTCAGTTGAGAGACGATCTCTCAAAGAGCGGAAACCAGGCAAGACGAACACCAAGCTATTTCGGCAATTGACGGACGATAGCAGACCCCAAATTCGATTTAAAGTTAATTCCCGAGTTTGACGGATCGGCCAAGTGGTTGAATGGATAGTTAGATTTGTTGAAGGACACTTTTCCCCTCAGCATGTGGTACAGCCATAGAAAATTTGGGACCATGCGAAATAATGAAAATGCGTCAGCGTAACGGTCACCTTGGTGTTAAGCTCATTACTTATTTTGTCAGACAATTTGACCTTCCGTACTTAATACAACTGTCAAGATGGTGATTCAGAAGTGTCCTGAATGCCAGTCCATAGATCCAGCACCTGTGCGCTGGCAGAATGGAAGATTAGGGGTTTTTAGTACGTGGTCCAGGTTAGGGATGGATATTACACATTATGGCCGCAATCATTACTTAACCTTGATTGACCGTGGGCTAACCCGGTTTTCTGTTTGGCGACCCCTAGCACGACGGTATTCGGAAAACGTTATTCGGCAGTTGTGAGAGAGGTCCGCCATACGAAATCCTTACTGACAACGATACTGCGTTCAACAGCAGGATATTCAAGGCCATTCATGAAGGAATGGGGTGTCCAACTGAACTTTCGGTGTGCGCATGTACCACCCGGAAACTGGATAATAGAAAGGTGTCATAGGATCAACAAACGGATTGCAGAAGCGGTGTCCAATGGTATTGGTGCTGGTACAGCACTAATACCATTGGACAGTGCACGAAACATATAAAGTTGGAATCGTGGTGTGGGTGAAACCACCCCAGAACCGATGTACCTCAAAATTTACAACCGGGAAGGTCACTGGGATCATCAGTCCACAATCTTTCCTGATTGATGGAGTGTCGTGTCATGGTAAAGACCTCAGACCTGCATGGAACCAATGCTCTGCCGCAAGCGACGCCAATGATTCATCCACGAGCGAATAGGGAATTGGAAGTAGATTCCCGGATTTTCGATGGGCCTCCTGCCGCGGTCGAGATGGATAACGACAACACGGAGGATGATGTACATTCCCCACGTAGGGACAACAATGAGCCTCAGAAGGAAACGCCCCCACCCCGCATGTTTGTGCTGTGATCAGGGGGAGTGTAACAGAGAATCGGGTCAGCTCTATAAAAGACCGAGTTAGTTGCATGTGGTGCTGTAAGTAGGAGTTGCGTCTTCTTCCATTTAGAGTAGATGGCGTTGACCATTTGTATACGGACGTTACCGGGAAAATGTTAGCCAACAGTCGACGTAGGTCTGCGATTAGGAGAGCTATATAACACCAGTGTTCTTTTTTCTCTAGTCGAGAGAGGCGCTCTCAATGTGCAGACGTGCGAAAAACAGACAAGACGAACACATTTTTGTTTAAGACGCAACACACATACAGTACAATGCCCCCCCCCCACTGCAACTAACTTTGTAAGAGTGTTCAATAATCACAGCAGTTTTTGAGTTAACAAAAATATTTAATAATTTAGCGTTGCTCGTTGAATCTCATTATAAACAAGATTTTGTTATCCTTTAAGAAAAAATTTATCACGATGAATTCTCGTCGTAGTGCACTTCTTACCACACATCTGGTTGGCTCGTTTCGACAAATGTTCTCTAAAATAGACTTTGCGGTATAAAGGCTGATATTATTTCACAAATATTTGCTAAACTGAAATTGGCTACTAAAGAACATGAAAATGCTTGCGGGAAATGGGGAGCTAAAGTAAACTCATCCAAATGCAAAGTAATGACAAATAAAAATGCTAACATCATGACAGATAGGGTAGCTGTTGAAAAATTTATTTTCATAATCGGTTGTTTAAACGGCATCTGATGGTGATGATATAAAGCGAATAATCGCACTTGACTCTACTGTTTCTGGAAGACTGACGGGAAAGATCGGGGGACATAAAGGACATTCCATACTACACCAAGATCAGGTTTTACTACGCTCCCTCCTAACAATGTCTGCCTAGACAATGAAAAGAGGACATGCCAATGCTCCTAGTTTTGAAAAGAAAAAACTGTCTCAGAGCCATGATTAGAAAAAAAATTAGAGGCAGAATCAATGGTTGCCTTGAAAACCTAGATGAGAAAACTGGCACGATTACCTTGATTAGAAGGAGTCTAAACTTGTTTGGCCAAGTATGAGGTTGATTCAGAATGATTTCCATATTTTTTTTTATGAACTTTATTCTGATGAGTGCCGGGCGTTTTTGGAGCAAGCCTTTAAGGACAGGTTGCTGCTGCCGAACATGAAAAATTGCATTTAGTTTTTCATTGCGTTTTATGGCATTACATCATCACTTGATATTGTATGTTTTGGGATGGGCTATTTCTGTTGTGAAAGGAGACTTTAGCGATGGATAAATGATCTGCTTTGTTCTTTTCGGTCAGTGTGTGTGTGTGGATTCATCTTTCAACAACGTTTCTCCAGAACGAAACTTTGCAAATCAACTTCGCACTTACCAATCAGTTATGATTCCTTGACCACACGCACTACATGTTTGTAGATGTCTTAATAGCGTTATTTCTTTTCTTGTAGATCTATAAAATTACACAACATAAATACAGTTTCAATCAATCTATTAGTGGGGTTAAGAATTTTTTTCTTCCACCCGTTGTGTACGCTGCCTCCTCCGTGCAAAAATAAAGGTGTTTTTTTTTTTTTTTTTTTTTTGTACGCCAAACCCATTCTTAACTGCCATGTATCATTTGTAATACATTCGGTATTACAATTGGTTCACAAAAGCGGAAATTAATTCTGATTCAATCTAAACATGAAACGAGGAAAATAAAGTTTTATGTTTAGATCCTACAATGATCACCTAAAAGATGAGAAGACCAAATCGGAGAGGATACCGGAATACTACCCGTGTCACTTGAAAGAATTTCCCCTAGACAGGAAGAAATGGCAAATTTGTGTGACCACGTAGTGCACAAAGACTTTGTAGAATGTTGATTAGAACGTCGGGTTGACCAATTGTTGAATGTATTGATTCTTGAGTGTTGTGGTCACCAATGTTGAATGGGTTAAATAGATAATGTGGCTGCATGTTGAGAACATTCATACATAATATTTAAAACATCAAGGAAAAAGAACAATGAGAACCAATTTTGTTTAACGAAGAAATATATGTATATTAAATTCAACAATAATACAAAGTAGTTGTAATATGAGTGAAAAAGGGAGAAAAAAGTAGCTTCCCCTTGACTGTAAGGAAAGGTATTAAAGAAGATTTGTCTGAGTAAAATGTTCAGAGTTCATTGTTGAAAATAGAATATTTCTTTCAGAAAATTGTTCAGTTGTCGCAACTTGCAGAGTTGATTTAACTTGGTGTGTCCACTGAGAACTGGTAGTGTATCAAATAAAGTTCTGTATTGTATGTATGTACGTGCGGAGTGAGTAGGATGAAATACACGAGCGAGTAGGTGAGATCTATTGTCTCTGGGTACACTCGACTGTGGTTCTGGAACTATTACTACTGTTTTTTTTTTTTGTTTTTTTTTGGAATGCATCCAATCTTTATACTACCTAGGGTGGCTCCCAGCAGAGACGCTAAATATATTTTTGAATATACATGAAAAATATCCGATTGGACGGAAAATGGGCCAATCAGCGATTTTGTAGCAAAGCTTGTTTTTGAACAAAGTGTAGGAACAAATTTACTATGGTGGAATGCGATAGATAAATTGTCCTGTTATTTTTTAGTATGTATTTATTGACCAATTAAAATTGGAGAAAATGTAGGCGTGCCACAACAACTTCTTTGCGATTATACCACTAAATCAGGTGTTAATCGTGGGTGGGAGACTCGAATTTTCTGAGTTGTTAAATTTAAAAAAATATATAATTTTTAAAATGGAAATTCTGATCAAACGTGTCGTTCTTTCAGAAGACGCAACTGCAACAGTCGAAGCATCCGGACATAAAATCTTCTCTTTATTCAATGCATATTTATCAAAAGTAATGACCTTTGCCAAAAATGTAGATAGTAAATCCCTTGGAGATGTTCTACCGCATTTTTTTTTTGGGGGGGGGGCTCAAAGAAGGGTCAATTTATCTGAGCGGCATTTGTTGTTAAATGGTAACTTCAACCAATAGGTGTTCAGTCCTCACAGGATTCTCCCCTTTTAGTGACCTTGTATACCAGGTGAATATGAAATAAAAGTTTAATTAGGTTCCAGGTCAGCGTTGAGGATAAAATAAAATATAAATAACATCTATTTTATATATTCTATAATATAAACGACACTATGACTTCATATATTTTGATGGGTCGCGCATCCTTATCGTTTCAATTTTAGATTAACTATTTCGTTTTTAGGCTAACATGAAGCAATATTCTACGTTAATAAGAGAACAAGCTTCGTGTTCGTGTAACAACGGTTAACCGTTAATTTTATTAGTAGGTCGATCAGATGCAAATAATGTATTTTTTGTTTCACGTCTGCTTTCTTCGAATATTTTAATTATTAAAAAAAAATCTTGCGTTCAATGATAGTTAATTGTACAGATAAAACTTCGAGATTACACATACAAAAATTATAATCAATGTAATTGCAAAATTACTTAACGTGATTTATAAAAATGATGGCGATATCTTTTTATTTTAAATACAAAACAAAATGAAGCTTTTTTTTTTTTTTTTTTTTTTTCTCTAAAATGTGATTCTTTTCAGATAGCTGTCAAAGAATAGTTTTCGTCCGGTCTTCATTTTTTTTTTTTTTTTTTTTAAGTCAGAACGCAATCCTGGAAGCAAATGGCACCACATCTTGTAGATTAATTAAAAAATAATTGGGAGAATTAAATATGAATGGCCTTCTTATTGTAGTCAGGGTTAATTAATTTATGGAAGTGCCACCGAGTGTGCTATTTACTGACGTTTGTTTTGAATGTTGATGTGGAGTCATGTTTGGCGGGTTTCATTCCGATGTCGCTTTGCATATTTATGTGTAATGGCCCAGTGGGTAGATGGACCAATACTATTTATATTATACTTGCAACGTACAGGATTCAAGTTAACAAAAAACTCCAAACTGTGAATCAACAAGTATATATTGAAATATAACATACAAGGACAAACATGCAATAAAGGGAAAGAAGTTGTTCCCCTTTAAATGTATTTTGGTTTGTAATTGATTGTTCAAAAGTTCTTTTTGAGAGAAAAATGTTCAGGAATCATTAGAACAAAGGTCTGTTTGTTAGAATAGATAACACAAGAATACAATTAATCAGAAATGTGTTGTTATAGAATGGTTCGAAATTAACAGTCCTGGTTGATTGAACTTGGCTAAGTCACAGAAGTGTGAGTTTACAAAGTTCTGTGTGAGAGTTTGAAAATGTTATGAGTAAGATCGTGGATCTGTTTTGACAGGTGAAATTTACTAGATCCTACTGACGACTTGTGAAAAAGTCGCCTCTTTTAAGGAGAAAGAATAGGCTCCCACAGAAGCGCGGGAAAAGGTTAATCTTGCACTAAAATATGTGATTGGTTAAAAATTCGTATTAACAAAACAGGCGAGCAAGCTTACCGAAGGATTCAAAGAAATGACTGCGATGGCTAAATTGTCCTATAGAAAAGTAGTATTGATTTATAAGCTAATCGCAGACGAATAAAATGTGGGCGCGGAAAACATAGCAATTGCTACATATGTCTCTTCTCTCCTTCGATGACCATTCGAAAGGAATGAGTACATCGTTCACTTACAAATAAAAAAGTGATAAATTGTGTCTGTGTCACAGTCTCATGATTAATATTCACATAGATTTTTTTTCTTTCATCTTATTGAACGTTTAAAAAATAAAATGAAACCTTTACCTGGTGACCACGATGTGACCTGATGTTATTTACATTCATTAACTTTTTGAAAATCAAATCTGTGCTTTAAGTATTTTGGCCTATTATCATTTGGTCAAAGTTATTTACCCTTTCAAATGTAGTTGTGAATGCGACTACATAGGTAGAACGACACAGCGGTTGGACGTTAGAATTAAACAACACATACCTGCTATAATACTGAATAAAAATTTTTCGTTGGGCGATACCATTCGTAACACGTATGGTTCTTCGATTGCGGATCACTTTATGAAGAATCCCATTTGTGCGATGGATTTCAGTGTGAACTGGTTTTCCGTTTTGGCCAGAGCACACTCATTCTATCTTAAGGTGTTGGAGACGCTGTACATCAGGGCCGGGCGACCTGCTCTTTGTAAACGAAGATTGTTTGCTTGGACTTGCTGTGCTGCGCTTCTAGCATCTTTGTTGGTATAATTTTTATAATTATATATTTTTTCTTTTCCCTGTCCATTCATTCACGTCATCCATGACTTTTTTTTTTTTTTTTTCTCTTCATAATTTGTGTTCCCCGTTAAGAGTTCTGATGAGAGGGTACGAAACCGGTCGACTGGTGTGTGTTTTTATTTTAAATCTATCATGGCCTCTAATATAAAATTTCTTGTGTTTTATGCTATTTATATATATATATATATATATATATATATATACACACACACACACACACACACACACACACACACACACACAAGTATATGTATTAAACAACAAATTTACAAACGACAAATACATTAACGTTTGTGTGTGAACGTAAGGAGCTTGTATTTTGATGAATGTTCCTACGTACGTGTATGTGTGTTTCATGGCGTTTTCCCACAAGTGGACGAAAACGCGGATCTTTGCGAGAGTTTACATTTTTAAATGTGTCCGCTGAAATGTAAAGTAGAAAGTACGAGAAAAGAAATCGACCAGTAAGTATAGTGTAGGGAGAGCGCCCTCTAGTGAAATATTTGGACAATTAAGGAGGAGCTAACTTTGACAGATCCATCTACCGGTATTCTAAACATTTAACACTCTTAAATGAATGATATAAAATGTTATTTTCTGAAGGAAAAATAGAAACAGAACGTCAGTTGAAATAACATTTTATATATTCTTTTCAGAAATATACAATATATAAAATGTTCAATTTTCCTTGCAGTAATTAAATGTTCGTAGTGTTGTGTCAGATGTATGGACAGACTTGCTTTATGACGGTGAAACTAAATGTTTGTGAGTTCGTAGATGAAGGTTTAGTAGGCGGCTGCTGATTGCGTGTGCGTAGACAAGGCCTATCTCCCATTGTGCGTGTACGCACGTGTAAATCAAACTGGCCTCTGTATGCTTCTATCTGTAAGGGGATCCAAAATCTAATTTCATATTGTTAGAATGGAACACACCTATTTTATAGTTAATAGACTATCCCACCTATAATAAGTAGGAGTATTAAGTGTAACGAGGGAGTCGGCTCAGTCGATGCCGGACGACCCTTAGTCGGATACTAAAGTATCAGCGACCACAACTAGGTTTCTCTGCGTCATTACCTATTATATCAAGTTCCTAACGTTTTGTACGTCAAACCTATTTTAGGACCGACTTAGTACAAATACAAGCCTCCACTGTGAAACCACTGCATAACACATATAGAAGTGTGAACTCTTTGATTACAGGGTATTCATTGATTGGAAAATAATTTCACATTGACACGCGAAAAATTTTTTTTCGAAGTGATGAAGGGCTTCTTGTTATTTTCTAAAGGATCCAAAAATAACACGTGGTATTTCTACAACAACGTCTGCAAGTATTTTTGCAGTATTTGCCCTTGTCATTATTGTTTATCAAAGAAACCTTATGATGGAATTTTATTGGTTGAAAATATGTGTTTAATACCTACAAGTGAATCATTCCATAAGAGACTAAATAGATTTTTTTTTTATCTGTTTTAGATTTTAGCCAAATTGTAAGCATAGAAGCAGTTGACAATCTAACGCTTCCCCACATACCCTGTGTGAAGATGGATGTTTATTTGTTAATTTAAAAAATAAATGCAGACCTTTTTTATTAAAGTTTAAAAAACTTTTGGAAGAATCCGTCTTTGAATTGTTGTCGCTTATATCCTTTCTTTTAAGAATCTATTTAATGAGAAAACAGTTCAGTTTTTACTTTCCAATTTTTTGATCAATCTAGTCATGCCATCCAATAAGACATAAACTAACTGAAATTGGATCAGTAAATTTTATTAATTGTTGCTGTATGTTTGCGTGTCATGCTTTTTTTTTTTTTTTTTTTTTTCTCTCCAAGATATGGGAAGTCAATAGTTGAGACAAAAGGGTTTTATGGAGTTATCGCCATTTTGTGACCTTTGGTAATCCGATCAAACGATCAATCCAACAAGGATAGAAAGTTTGTATACACCGCAATGCCCCTTTTTTTTCTGGGCGAGGGTGGAATCCGAGTTCACTATAGACGATTGTAGAACTCTTTATGCAAATACAAATGGCGCCTTATTCGAGGCTAAGACTATTTTGTGACACACGTGTCATCGTAAAACAAAAAGCTATAAAAATAGATTATTGATATGTATCTAACATTAAAAAGTTATCCAGAAGTTGAAATGTAACAAAGACAACAACAAGAGAAATAATCAAGTAGTAGAAATTATGAATTTGTTCAACAATAAATATTTTTTAAACACAACAAATACTGCAAAAGTTGATAAACAATATAGTTCTTTGGTGTGTGTTACTGAAAGAATTTGAGTTACTGTACTGTATGTGTGAAAATGAGATGGTGTAGTTAGCTATATTTGTTTTTATAGGAAAATTAAACAGTTGTTTTTGTTTTTTGTATTAAATAGAAAAAACTCAAAGTATTGTTCTTGACTCACTGATTGTTAGTTACCGCTCATTAACCAAAGATTCTTCTTGTGGAATAGAATATTTTATGGGAGTGAGTGTTAAGCCTGGAAATGGTTGACAAGGTTTGTTGTTGTATTGAAGATAAAGTTCGTTTCCTTTGCTGTGTTGATTTCCAATGACGTCTAGTGAATTGGTTCAATATTTTAAGTGCCCACTGACCAAGTCGTGTGGAAGTTTCGTTTTTATTAGTTCTCTTGGTCACGTGGTGAGGCTCGTGAACATGTTTACAATACATTTTATGGCGTCAACTAGACGTCAAAATTTGGGTCGGTACCTTCGGACGTAGTTGATGACGCCTAATTAATATTTTACAACCAATCAAAATACATCAGTTGTTATATTTGGTTGGGAGCCTCTGTTTAACTTGCACAAAATTTAAGATAAAAAAAAATGTAGGAATCTGCTTCTACAATAACCACCCCCCGCAGATTGTGAAAGTTTTTGAGAGAAAATTTTCTCAATGTGTAATATACGTGTTAAATCTACTAGGCCAATGAACATGTCTGCCAGACTTGGTAGTAACTTCCGCTGGTGGTACTGAAGGTACAAGCTGCGCTGGCTGGGTCGAAGATGTTAGCTCGGGTTCAGGAAGCGATTTATGAAATAATAAACCGATGTAAGCCGGTTTCAACCGGTCGACTGACATTGTGTTAGGCTTTCCGTGCAAAAGTAAAGTAAAATGCTTAGACGTTCTGTTAATTACTTTATGTGGACCAGAATACGTGAGGGTTAAGGGTCTTCTAACTGCATCTTTTCACAGGAAGACGTAATCACAACTGTCTAAATTTTTCGGCGTAAAGAACTCCCTTGTTTGGGCACGCGTTGGAGTAAAAGCTAGGTTTTCCATTTTTTGTTTAAAATCCTGGACGAAATAGGTAGTCGGTCTGGAAGGAGTATGCTTTTCCACGAACCCTAATGACAGTAAAATCAGTTGTAGGTTTCCCAGCCAAGTCCTGGAGTCATCACTTGCTGCTAGTGCTGCCTTAAGTTGCCTATGAAATCGTTCCACAAGGCCGTTTGCACATGGATGGTAGGCGGTTGTAGAAATGTGCTTTACGCCTAACAAGTTTATAAATTCATTGAAAAGGACTGACTGGAACTGGGAACCTCTATCAGTGGTTATTATTGAAGGACAACCAAAGATAGTCGAAATTCAAGGGCTGTGCGTCGATTGACTGTATCGTTGATCGCGATAGGGTATCAGCTACTATATTGTCAGCCCCTTTTACATAGCGGATATCCGACGTATATTGAGAAATCCAATTGTCGGATATCCCTTGGGGTATATTTGTCCGACTTGGCGTGCAGAGCATAAATTAATGGTTTATGATCTGTATAGACCACAAAATTCCGCCTTCCAAAAGATGACGGAAATGACGGATTGCCAAGTATATTGCCAGTAATTCCCTTGAAAATGCGCTGTACTTTTTTTGAGATGAGTTTAGCTTGACTGAAAAGAACGAAATAGGTTTTTTTTTTTTTTTTTTAGCATATCCCTGTTCCTGGTGAAGCACAGCCCCTATTGAGTCGCCTGATGCGTCTGTATCATCGGTTATATATGATAACTTCGTAAAGTCTTTGGCTCTGTGAAAAGCAGTCAGTGATTCGCCTTCCAAGGTCATCTTAGAGTTCTTCTGACGGTGTTGTTGCAGTAAATCTGTGAAAGGAATCAGAATCTGGGAACAACCAGGAATGAATCTCCGGTAGTAATTAATGAGGCCTAAGAATCGGCGTAACTGAGTCCTGTTTTGGAACCATATGAAGAGGAGATGAGTAAGGACTCGAAGAAGGTCTATACCGAAGTCCAGCATATGCTGAAACTCGGCTTTCGCCAGTTTATATTTACCAGGCCTCAATCGCCGTGGAGACGAATGCGTGGGTGGGCCCGTAGTAAATATGGTGCTCAGTATTGTGACGAACAGTTTATGTATACCGGAATGGTGTTGTAATTTGTGAATATTTTTGTAACAGATCCTGCATTCCGTTGGCTTCAGGTAAAGTTGCGCTGATACATGTGCTCGTATAATTCCTTTCCTTGTAATGTTGGTCGTTTTATCCTCCAAAGAAAGGGAAGACATATAACGGACAAATTAAAGTGGGCGAGGAAATCCACTCCTAGGATTGGGGTTCGAACTTGGGCTATCGTGAATACTGCATTACATCTGATTCTACAAGAGATAAGGGTAGAGAGAGCGAGAGAAGGTTTTAAAAGAAAGAAAATGTCTTTTTACTTATTTTTTTATATTATATTTTTACATTTGGGTTCACCAAAGACTTTCATCGAAATTTTTAGTCTAACCAATGAACAGACTATATTCAAATTCCTTTTGACGCGAAAACAAACATGCTTCCTCATTTGTCGATCTTGATTCGGTTGTATCGGCTATAAAGGAAGTCTGAGATGTCTTGAATCTAAAAATGTCTTCGCACGATGCCTTTGAATTAATTCGCCAAAGGCGCCTGAAGCAAAAGGATGTTAAGACGATTGCATCAGCTTGTGGTCAATTTGACACTGGGTGTCAATTTATTTCTGGCCTTGTGACAAAAGCTTAGCTAAGGTCTGAAGAAATGATCACCGTAAAACTGAAGGAATGTCAAACATCTAGGGGCAGAATTTAATGTGAGAATCCCTGTGAGTAATGAATGATATTTTTTTTTTTTTTTTTTTTTGTAATTCACAATTGGTTTGTACCAGTGGGTGTAACGGTTGTCAGCACGAAAAATAGAAACATTTCGACATATTTCTGCTGCGTTCATTTTAGCACGAATACTCTTGAGAAAGGCATGATGAATCGATAGCCCCTCACCATCTATGGGTTAAATAGCATCGAATAAGATCTCTCTAGCTTTGGGTATCAGACAATCTAGAAGGCAGTGAAAATGCACAATATTTCCCTGTCGATATCCATGGTCACCTGTCATAAAAAAAGGGATATGACAAAAAAAATAAAATAAGTTTCTTCTTAATGCTGATATTATGGTTTAAAAGAAAAAATTTGTCTTTTTTTTTTTTTTTTTTTTTTTTTTTTGTAAAGAGTGAAATCAAGTGTTCTACCATAATGAAAGCTATTTTCCAAACTTGATTTTGTTTTTAATCTAGCAAATTTATTTTCCTCAACTGAAATTTTAAAGGCCGAATGTAAGGGAGACAATTCTTTTACATGGTTTATTAGTATTGCTGTATTCCCTGTCAATGAAAAGTCAATTTAGCCACCGCTTCAATAAATATGGAGCGTTTATCCTATTTCTTTGAGGCCGAATATTTCCTATATGAAGTTTAAATACAAGAACGTAATATTGACTCTGTATATGCCCTGAACAGCAACAAATTCTTTGATATACGAAATTTATTAAACCCTATTTCCAACACAATAACATACACACATACATAAAACTTAAACGATACTCAATAATAGACAATATCACAAACATACCAAAAGATTCCACAATACAACACACACATACCGTTTAAATCAAAGGGTTTATTGGTTAGAAATTAACATTATGTGAAATATTTGACCAATCAGAGAAAGCTAAAACCCTATTTTTATTGGGCCAACTTTTGGGATAAATTTCTTAAAAAACCACATTTCAACTTTCAGTGAGCAGAGATGTGACTCTAAGCTAAACACAAGAGAAGACATGGCTACATAGCCTTTTCCTTTCCCACAGCAAGTGCTAAAAAAACATGTTGGTAACTTTAAAAGTATTATCTCCAACAACACCGAAACAGATGGTCAGTGAATCTTCACTAGTGGTAAGTCTTTTCTCAACCACAAATTTTTACCATAGATCAACTTCTTAAAAATCTTTTCTAAATTAGATTTTTTTTTCTGTCGACAACTACCCGAAGTCTTTTATTCAGCTAAAGACTATTTTTAATAATTGACTCTTTTGAATTCATGTACACATGTTTGCAAATACAGATGATTCATTTAACTCTTTCAAGTTCACATTTGTGTAATTGAGGTATACAGCAAAAAATATTCTTCCTTTCAGTAGACATATCTAAATGACTTTGACTTAGAAAATTAATATTATTGAATGTATTATTACAAATATAGCAATGGGACACTGGTGCCCCAGCAGACATTTTGATCCAAGGCTACCAGGATACATGTGACCCAGGAGACCATGATAAACAGGGCTGTAAAAAGCATATACTATAAGTTTCAGTGCCGCTTTCTTCTACGTAATTTGAATCCAAAAATGAGTCATCATCACTGAAATCTTCATTAGTTTCTTGCACCATCTTATTTCATCTCCACATACGATTCACCTTACACCTGCAAATATAATTTATTAAAGAGTTACATATAACATAGGCTAATAACACTATTAGTTGTGCATATATTAGGATAAGAAACAAAGTGAAAATAGAACCATAAAAGTCTGATGGGACTCGTATATTCTATTCTCGGTGCTCCTAAAAAGTTGGTGGGATGCTAGTGTCTCATAAGTAAAAAAAAAAAAAAAAAAAAAAAAATTACACATTTTTTTTGTAATATTTTTCATTATTGGAATGTATTTCCCAATCTCTTATGTTGTATACAGAGAGAGAGAGAGAGAGTATAAACACTTACTGTGAACAGACAATACACTGGCGTTGGAATGGGTAAATAATTTGAAACACTCCTCATTCATTGACTGTCACATAAACACTGTGCATTTTGTCGCATTCTCACTAAAGTGAAATGATGAGGCAATAACTGTTGAGTGTATAAATGTTTGCTTTATTCCACATCAATGCGTTTTTGGGACAATTATGTCCTGTTGGGCATGTTGAAAACATCTGTGGGACACATATGTCCCAGGGGACTCAAAAGGGGTTAATAGGCATAACCCTATTTTCTTTATAATTATTTTCTTATTGTTTGGAATTTGGACATTCAGATGTTGAATATAAATAAACCTTGATGACTACCTAGTAATATCAATAAGTAACTAGTCAATTAACAGTGCAATTTAAGTTTTATTGACATTCAACCATTGCTGGAAGTTGACTCCACATTTCCACCTTTTTGACAGGCTATTTGATACAGTTGAATTAAAAAAAATATGAAGTTTTCAAATAACCATAAAATGCCTAACAAAGCAACAACAGTTATGATTTGCAGGATATCATTGACTTGCTTAATGTTTGTTTGTTTACTGCATTTATTCAAAGATGTTTTATTTTATTTTCTGAGATGTTTTATTTTATTCCTTGAATGCTACAATTCTAATTGTTAGAATCAAGATAACCTTAAGATTGTCCTGATGAGCTTTCCTCTTTGGTACCTTGAATTCATGAATTTAAGCATAGTACTAGATTAGCAGTTAGGTCCCTTCATTTTACTGTTGTAATAGCCAAATGTAACCATAAGTTCAATTCTAATAATTTTTTTTCTCTTCCATTTCTTGGCTGTGGAACTCTCATCTGCTTTTTGCCTTCCTGTCAACTATGATTTTCAAAACTTTAAATGCAACTTCATTTGTTATTACCTGTCATTTTGAAACCTGTTCTTTTATTCTCCTTGCAACTCGATAACATTTTCTCAGATTCTTTCACTCTCAATAGGTACTCGTCTTAGTGGCTTCATTGCCTTGCTTGGAGTGAAATGGTTAAAAAAATTTATCTAATGGTGTTTCATCCATGTACAGAAAATTTTTCAAATTTCACCTTAAAGTTAAAAATTTGAAAAAAAAAAAAAATGTTAAACTTTCATTGTATTAAAAAGTAAAAATTTGTAATTTTTTTATGGCTACACAAGTAAAAGCTGTTGAATAGACTTAATTTTTATCTTGATTCTTTTGCAATTAAACATTGTCATCCATTATTAATTTTAGAATGGTGTTTCTTAATTACCTGTAGACAATATGCTCTTCCTATTAACCCCTTCTCTAGTTGTCACCCTTTGTGTGGTGGCACTTGTGTGAAAGATGTCATGTTAAATAAACGTGTTTTGAGTCCTATCTACAGTGCCTGTGTTAATAAATGATCATAACAATCTATAAAAAAAAATTAGGGTCATCCTTTATCATAAAATTATTTTGTAGACATTTAACAGGAACTGACTGATACAAAATGAGTAAATATCTACCCTGCAGTTGAAGATGTGCAGAGGTTATGAGTTTGGAAAGCAGAATTGGGTCACCGAATTCAAATTCAAGCTCAGAGCTTTTTATATTCACTCCTCACTATTTCCCTTGAGAAAGGCATCCATTTCTTTCCTTGCTCTGTTCTATTGTTAGATATTCTAACAAAATATCTAATCACTTTTATGTTTTGGTCAACAAAGATTAGGGTAAATGAGCATTTGAAAAACTATTTTCACATAAATTTTAAATGTTTACGAATTACTATTTCCCAAACAAAATGACATCAGAAGCAGGACTAATAGATCAACAAATTAACACTTGTGATGGGGATCAAAATAGCTTTGTTTGAGATTTTCCAAGCGTAGCTTAAATGTGGCACAAGGTCGAAAGTAGGGTGCACCCAGTGAGGATCGAACTCACTACTCAGTTGTAATTGTTCTAGCAAGTCAAGCTTGCTAACCATTACACCGCCTTGAGGTGCCCAACTTTGAGATATACAGTACACAGAAGGTAGTATCTCACACTCAACTTTTGCAGAAAATATTAAATAATTCTTATTTTGCTTTATCCAGGTTTTGTGTTAATAGGGTTGATGCTAGAAGTTTGGATTTTGATCATGTGAAGTGATTGCGACCAATTGGTTCCACTAGATTGAATTATTTATCCTTATTTTTAGAAATAAACCAATTCTTGTTAGTAAAAGAAAATAATTTGAACTTCAAAAACTAATGTGAGCAGTGGTAGGTAGAATAAAAGAAAACCAAATTTGTGTAGTTAACAGATGAACCATCTAACAAAACAAGAATGGGTCAGATGTTGTTAAACTGTCTAAGCATTCTATAATTTACCTTTTCTAACATATTCATTTAACTTGTTCCCAACTCACTAAACTATTACTAACTTATTTATTGACATTTAATTTAACATCTTAAATACATAAAGGCTTGATATGATGGATAGTGTTTTATAATTCAGTTCAAATGACTGATTGAAACCTTTATAATTACCTTACCTATTCAGGATTGTTTTTTACAGCTTATCAACACTTCACAGGTTATTTAAAGCCAGAAAATATTTTTAGATTATAAGACTGTTTTTGGAGATATGATTTACTGATACATGTTCTACTAATTAATTCAGGGAGAAGTGGATTCATACTTTTTCCAAGGGAATTTGTACACAAGTAAATATAAAGAACCTGATTGGAATTGGAACTTGGCTCTCCCATTTCCAAATCCAGGCTGTTATCCCTTATGCTTCCTCTACATCCAATCTTGCACCTGGTATTCTTAAGTGGTCACCTATTTAGATACTGACCAGATGTGTAATTTTGGTGATCATATGAGAATTGGTGTTTCAATGGGATATAGCTGTTATATATACCTATTCATGAAGAAATAGCAAAGTTTTTCAAAATACGTGTTATTTCATTTATTTCGCATTTTGTTCCCAATCTTCATCAGTTTCAGTTCTGATGTTTTTAAGAATTAGTAAATTAAAAACAATGCTTCTTTTCCTCGTACAACTTTGTATTTCACATAGTATCTAAATACAAAAAAATCATTACTTCAACTCGGCGTGTTAAAAAGGGAAGTTACTCTAACTAATATTTGCAAAATTACTTCCCTTGGAAAACAAATTAAAAAAATTAATATTTAAATAAATAAATATTAATTAATAAAATAATTTATTTATTAGTGATATATTGTATCTATTTAAAAAACAAAAATAAATTATTTGTTTATGTATTGATTGTTTTTCAACATGTTCAGATTAAATATTATTAATTCTTTTGCAAATTATAATTTGTTTGGTTTTCGTATTCTGTGCAATCATTAAGCATTTAAGAATAGAAAATGTCTGTTAAAAAAAGAAATATAAATATAAAGTATTTATTTGAGAAGTTATAATGTTAATAAACTCAGATTTTTTGATTGTAACAATCATGGATGTCCTAATTGAGAGAAATGAACAGATGCAAGGTTCAGAGATTGAAAATATTCAAACAGTTATAGATATCATGAACAAAGGTTAAGTAGAGAATTTCATATTGATTTCAAGACCAATGAGTCCCATGTAGAATAAGCAAGATTAAAACAGGTGGTTACCTGGAAGATCTTTCAACCATGTTAGCAACATCTGTTGTACACTAGTAGCAGTTGATTCTATAATAGGTATGAATCTGTGGACTCTTCCGTAACAAGCTAGTTAACCCCTGCTAGGAAATGCACTATTCCTGTTATAATTTTCACCATCTTACAAATATATAACAAGCATTCATTAGTTAATCACCTTCAATCTAGCTTGCTGATTGGTCAGTTCCGACCAATCAAACCGCCTGCACACGACAAATCTGTTTTCCCGCTCAATATGCTCGGAGCCTCTCATGTGATACACGACCATATATAAACAGAACACGTATAAGCTCTTTGGTGTTTCTTTTTCTCTCTCTTGTGTCTAATTTGCCAAGATGTAATCTTCAAGAACTCCTGTCTTAGCCATTGTGGTCAGACGTTAAAGACCATTACCAACATTCATGCAAGTACGAACTCTGAAATCTCTTCTGAACTTTTACCAACTTGTACAATACACAATTCCAAACACGCTAAAGAAACTTTATTTTTCTAAACTACAGTTTAATAATTACTTTCACTTAGGTACAAATATTTCCCTAATCTAAGAGACACAACTCTGTCTAACCTTTTCACTCGGTGTTCATGCATGTATATCAAACACTAATAAATTCAATTGTTGCGTTTTGAAACGATGTTTTTGAATAATTATTCTATATCTTGTATTAATTGTTGTGGATGGAAGATTATTGAACACACACAATTTTAAACCTTCTGATAATTCAAGCCTTCTATTTCTTCTCCAACATACAATCTGCAACAAATCTCTTTTGGAAGTTTCTGTATCTTTTCTGTGACTTTTTTTTATCTTTCTAAAGACCAGTTTGCCAAACAAGAGGATTTTTGAAACATGATATGCTTTGACCCTTGCTACATCACTTGCCCAACACAGATGAGCTGTTTTTGCAGCAGAGCTCCACTGCTTGTGGCAATGAATATATAAATTAAATCACTCCGGTGCACATTTAGAATAATGCAGAGACGATGCTGTTGGAAATATTTGTGCCGGTGTAGATGGTGCCTGTATATGAATCTGGATTTGACTTCATAAAGAAGAGTAGAAAGCACGATGGCTTTCTAGATTTTTATTTTGTGACTTTCTGGGGTTTTTGTTGCTACAGACACATCTGTAAAATCTACCAAAGTCTTTGTTTATCTTTGCCAATCTCTCTTAATCTAATTTGGCATTAGAGAATATAACACAACTATCGGACATAGACTTTATGAATTTAAGTGCAGTACTAGATTGCTGGCAAGGTCTCATTAGTTTTCAGTTGAAATGGCTAGATGTAAATAAGTTTTCTGCTAACAGTTTCTTCTGTAGTAAACCCTGATAGTAGTTTTAAGAGACAAACCTATTGCAAGTTCTTCTGTCTCTCAAAGGAAGAAACAATAACAGATCCTTGATGAGGAAATCGGACGGCAAACCATCACAATTCCTATGCTGCCTGAGGAGAGCACTGACAATCGCATAATGTGACATATTTTCCCTCTAGCACCAAAGGCTAGAATTAGGAATAATGTTCTTCAAATGTGGCTGGGTTTCTTTATTGCACCTTTCACTAAATGGTAGTGGAATTTGGTGCACCTGCAGTGATTATAGGCCACTAAACACTATTACAAAACCAGTTTGTTAACATATTCCGCCATCTACATGATATTAAGGGAAACATATATTTTTACAAACTTAAACCTCTTCAGGGCCTACCATCTAATTCCAGAGCATATTCCAAAGACTATAACAACTCCTTTTCGGTTTCTAGAGTTCTTGCATGTCACATTTGGTCTAAGGAATGCAGTACAGTCTTACCAGAGATTTTCTTGACCATGTATTGCATGACTGAAATTTTACCTGTGCTTCTATTAATGATATACTTATAGCCAGTTTCTCCATGGAGGAATATATGCAGAAATTACAGCTCATTTGTGAGTGATTCACAAAATTTGGGGTTACTAACTTGAAGTGTGAATTTGGAAAATTGGAAGTGATATTCTTCGGTCACCACATCAATTCTTCTGGAATTTCATTGGTTCCTTCTCAAGCAACTTCACAATTCCCCATTCTGGATAGGATGGAAAAATTATGACAGTCTTTAGAAATTATAAATTTCTTTTGTAGACTTCTACATAACTGTGCACAGATAGTGAAACATTTTGACAGATATTTTATCAAATGTAAAAAATTGTGACAGAGTTCTGTCTGATTCTGCTATGACAGCATCTTACAAAATTGGCCCATGTAGTTAAATTGTCTCATTTTGCTTCAGGCAAGGAGTTGTATGGCAGTTAATGCCTCTTCCAATGGTGTAGGTGCCATCTTTCAGCAAAAGAAAAATAACAAGATTCCTAACGGATTTTTATGAAGAATTGTTGAAAATGTTTTAATTGCAGATGAATGTAAATCTACTGAGTTTTAGATGGCAAACTAGTTTAAGGTGGGTATATATTTATCCTTAAAGTCCTTATGGAAGTATGTAAGGAAAAAGAAAATTTGATTCAGGATGTTGCATCTGTTTTTTATGAACTAAATGTTCCAATGTTTTTAGCTTTTAAACAATCTTTATTTTAAGACAAAATAATGGTATAAAATTCTAAAATGAAATAATTACAGTTGTGACTTGAATTAAGATCTTCATCTTTTGTTATTTTTCTATTTACTAAGCTTAATTTAGTAGAACATGAAGAAAAATGGTAGTTAGAAGATTGTGTTGTGCTAGCCTTCCAAATAGTGGTTGTCATGAAAATTTATAATTGAAAATCTGGTTTTATTTGGGTTTGAACCTCTTTATACTTTAATATTTCCTGAAATATACTCATTATATCTTTAAAGTTTAACCAAATTTTTTTACATTATTGAATATTTCTTTCTTTGAATATTTTATTTAAAACGATTGCTATATCTTAAATAAAATTAAAATCTCATAATCCATGACCCCTTTTCATCATGGCTAACAATAGGACAATTGCTGGCCTATTATATAAGGTCATTGACTGCTGTGTGAACATGTTGATGATCAATTAATGTGACCAACTAATATTTTGGCTAATTGGAAGGTGCTGTGGTCTGTCCAAGAATATATAAATACTGTGAATTCTATGTTAAGTCAGCTCTTCTGATGGTCCTCCTTGTTGTATACAAGGAGGACCATCAACATACAGGAATTTCTTTGGGTTTGTCTAACTGGAAAATAGAAATATTGTTTCTGTCAAATCTTTTTTTTTTTTTTTTTTTTCTCCTCTTACATCTTTCTGTCCTTGCCTTACCCTGAATGTGAGTATACCACAACATTGAGATTTCAGTTTGACAAAGTCATGTAAAAATCATCCAGAAAGTGAATTTAAACAGAAAATTAAGATTGCTTGACTACAAGTCATCGTAAAAGATGTTAATTCATTCCTCTGTTTGAAATTGTACAAGGTTGCAACTTACTGGTAGAAAACAGTTTTGGAAACATGCAGAAAACATTTAATGTTTAGTGCCACATGAACAAGAACTGTTTGTAAGTGCAATAATGACCAACATTTTTTTTTTTTTTTTTTTTTTTTTTTTTTTTTGAGGTAAACACTCATAATGTTTTGCTCTCTCTCTCCATATATATGATTAATGCGAGTAAAAAGTATGTCACTTTGGCAGTTAATAGAGATCTACCTGTTAAAAAGGATTTTATAACTAAAAAACCCTTCCAGTGATTCTCTAGCTGGAGAGCTTGTGTAGCAGACCTTTGTTCCACACCTTGTTGAAGGCCTTTGAGATATTGAGTGCTATGGTCCTTGCAATGTGTGTGTTGTCAAGAGCCTCACTAATTCTGTGTGTAATGGTTGTTAGGACATCAGCAGTGGATCAGGCTGATTGAAACCCATACTGCTTGTCACAAAAAAGGTTGTTCCTATCTAGGTGCTTGATGACCTTCTTGTTGATTAAAATCACAAAGCTTACTGATGATACAGAGGAGACTAATGGGTCTGTACTAGAATAGGGAGAATTGGTCACCTGCATTCTTGAAGAATGGGCATAGGCTTATGGCCTTCCACAGGCTTGGGAAAGGTTTCTCCTTCAAGCAGTAGTTAAGTAACTTTGCTAGGATTAGGGATAATTCTGGGTTGATGTTAAGGACAACTACTGGAATTTTGTCTGGGCCATTGTTTTGTTTTTGTCTTTTTGGTGGGGCAGGGTCAAGTCTTTTAAGTCTAGAGACTTCTCTTACTGAAATGAGTATATTACTGAGATTGTGCCCAATGGGAACTTAGGGAAGTTGTGTCCTTTGAGTTTGAGGCAAAGAGCTTTGCTTTGTCTGTTGAGGAGAATATGACCTCTGGTCCATTTATAATAGTGGGCACAGCTGCTTTTCCTCTGTTCATAATTTGGTTGGTGATCTTCCAGAATTGCAAGATTCAATTTGTTTTTCAACCTTGGCCTGGACAGTTTGTGCATAGATGCACTTTGTGTTTTCCAGAACTCTCTTACGACGACTGTGGACAGTTCTGAAAGTATTAAGGGCCAAACTACATCAGAGCTGACTGTTTGGTTTTTGTTGGAATTTTTTGTGGGGTATAAAACGCTCCATTCCAGAAAAAATTCATTTGGAGATGAGGGTAACAGTTTTGGGAGCAGTATGTTTGAAGAAGTTTGGAAGTCTGCCTCTCCATAGCGAAAAACTATTTTATGCAATGGTAAATTAAGGAATGTCATTGGCTTGGATTCAATCTGGAAACTAAGAATGGTCTGATGTGCTAATAGGGGAGGGCAAATGTTTGCTGAGCATTTGTTGGAGCAGGATGTTAAAAAAAAGATGAGGAGGTTCAGCTGCTGTCCTATCGCATCTGGGAGTCTATGCCTTCTTCATCAGTTTTGTTATAGCAAACTAACTGCTCTTTCTGGTGAACCTTGAAGTCACCGTATATATGAAAGCTGGCTGAGGGAAATTTGGTGAGAATATCATCAATCTTCTCTGATATTTGATCAAAGATTACAACCCTTCATCCTGAGGATGATACCAAGCAAAGATGAATGTGGTACTATGGATAAGTGCCACATGGAAGTACATATGCAGGAGATTAGTCCCTGCTACAGAGAAACCCATCCTTCATGTATCCACCAAGTCCATGACTGTTGATGCAAGACTTTTTTTTTTTTTTTTTTTTTTTTTTACAGTATGTATGTGTGCCTTCAGAATAGAATGTTATGCTACTAGATTGGCATCTAGGTCCCACCTTTTTACTGCTGAATTAGTAAAATATAATTGCCATTTCTATTCCAACAGTTTTTCTCACACTTTCTGCCTGTGGAATTCTCTTCCATTTCCATTAACTACAATCTTCAAAAATTTAAATGCAATGTCAGTCACCATCTTCTGCTCTCTAGAACCCTATTCAGTTTTTATCCTTTCCTCAATCCCCCCCATACCCAGTCTTTTCTCTCACCTTCACTCTCTGTAGCCCCCTGCATACTAGTGACATTCCCACCTTGCTTGAGGTGAAATGATTTAAAAAAAATAATAAAGTTTGAATGTTCTACATTGCTTAGTTCCACCAGTTCTAACTTTCACTACAATTTGCCTATCAATGGCAGGAATCACCCTCATTTCCTACATATTCCATTTATGAGATTTCAGTTCCACTTGAAGCTTCTTCCTGCAAATTGCTACTCTGTGGAACCAACTCCCAAGAGGGTGTTTTCCTGCTCATTACAATCTTGGCCTGTTCAAGTCCAGGATTAACAGTTATCTTCCCCCACATATCCACCTAAACTGTGCCTCTTGCTCTGTAAACCCCTGCTCAGAATGGCTTTCAGGTCTTGTACAGGCTGAAAATCATTGTCAAAAAGATTGTCCTATTCAGATAAATTCTAGAGAAGAATTTGACCTAAAGACTTCTTGTTAGTAATTCAGGTTTCAAGGATCCATGGTAAACTTAATACCATATAACTTATCATATTGATGCTTTTATTTACCATAACCAGACTAATGTAAAGAATTTTATAGAAAATGCTGCATAATTCAATGAACACTATGCAACACTTTGTCTTTTTTTTTTATTTGGCCCACAGGCATGCAGATCTGTTCACTTGGTAATACTAACTTTTATCATCTGCCAACATCAAAGCAAAATGCACAGTTGCAGTATCATATGGGAGATTAAATTTTATCTCGTTATCATAACTTTTAGTTTCTGTATTAATGTAGGGGGTTAATTGTCAGTAAAATAACCCCAAGAGTTATTTAAGTGTTATACCATTTAATTAAGGTTTATAATCGAGTGTTTATTCAGTAAACGGCTATTATATATCATGGCATTGTACTTCTCTCTGTAGCCTTTAATTATGGGATATGAAGGCTTAGCATGAAATCATGCAGGCATCGCTATTATATTATCTGGTTGACTATGTATTATGATGGGACTGCAATTTGATTATTTTAAATAATTTCCTCAACCATAAGAATGACAGTAAATCTCAAATTTTAGGTAGGATCTTGTTTATCATTTTGATATAAATGGTTGCATTTTATTTATATTAAGGTTGGCCCTGAATCTTTGAGAAATGTCTCTGTTTAAAAGGTCAAATTTGATGTCACAATTTACAGTTTGTTTCTCTTGAGGTTCTTTTCCTTTTTCTTTTTCACTCTTTTGCTTCTTTGTTATTGTTTTCCATTTTTCTTTTCTTTTTCCTTTTTTTTTTTTTTTTTTTTTTTTTTTTTGGACTTGTCTATCTTTTCTTTTCTCACCATTCCTTATAAAACTCAATGCACTTACTGACATGACAGTAGTTGTTATGGTTACACTGTATAAATGTGAAGGGCTTTTATTCACTGATCTCTGACTTTGTTACCTGTAGAATTGCCTGATTTATTTCTCTCTTGAGAATATACTTTGTATTGAACAGATAATTCTAATGTTACATCTGCTGCCAAACAATTCTTGGATCATTAGAAGGAAACCCTTTTCCCCTCAAGGGATGCTAACCCTGCAGAATTATTGGAAGGTGTGCATTTTAAAAAATAGAAGTTAACGTAACCTAAGGTTATATCAGGGGCTAGAAACTTGTTAATGATGCATTTAATTTTTATTTTTTTTATAATCTATCATGTGAATATTAATGGTTTATTCTAAAATCTTTTATGGAATTTAAAGGTTGTGTATTATAGGTATGTGTGTGTGTGTGTGTGTGCGTGTTTGTATGTCAAGGATTAAGAAGCATACAAAAACATAGTTTTATACTACAGATGTTTATTCTCTTTTATATAAACTGTAAGGAAACAAAGTTCTCAATGTCTATTAAATATGTTTTCTTTTTGGTCAAGGAGTTAGGGTAAGTAAGTATAAGCATTGATAAAATGATTACACTCAAGCTAGCCTTGTACAGAGTTGGAATGAACAAAAGAAGTTTGTATGTTCTTTGTTGTTGGAGGATTTAAGCATGGTTATGGTAAGTAAGGATAAGCACATTTGAGTCAGCCTTGCAAAGAGTTCGAACAACCAATGAAAAGGTTGATTTACTTCATAGGTGGAGATTTCAGAAGACGTGTGAATGCCATGCATAGGAAAGCAGAAAGAGTTCCATTATCAGTGGAATGGGGAAACAAATGTGCTCCACTAGGAATGTAATTTCCATTGGAGCAAGGGAGAGAAAGAATTAGGAGGGGAACATTTGTTTTAGTCTTCAAGAGCATCACTTGTTTCATGAGACACTGCTTATGTAGGCTAAGTCAGTGATGTGATGTAGGGTTGTGGGTAGTTTCAATTAACACAGACATATCAACTTATGTGGTCGAGTGCTGGTGGCCATAGGTGATACCAAACGTGGTGTCAGTGGTACACTAAATCAGTGACGAGTGAACAATGAAAGGGAAAAGATAATAGTGCAAGAGAAACGGATAAGTGTTAATTTTTGTGTTCTTGTTTTGATATTGTACAAATTCCAACCATATGAGTCTAAGAAAAGATGGTGGACATGACTGAAAATGAACTAAATGCTCGGCAGCCAGCTGCAGGCACAAGGCAATCCCAGGCTCTGTGTTTGAATGACAGTTTATCTGAAAACTGGAAACTCTTCAAGCAGAAGTGGCATAACTATGCCATTATCATGTATTTGCATGGCCAACAAAGACAGTACCAAACAACATCGATATTACATGACCAAATTTGTTCTTCATTAGTTTGCAAATGTCACCACAACTCTGCAACTCTAAGTCTCTCACTCTTAGCAGTTCTGCTTGTGTTTGGGGGTTCATACACAAGCAGGACTGCTAAGAGTGAGAGACTTAGAGTTGCAGAGGTGCGGTGATATCTGCAAACTAATAAAGAATGCTGCTCAACATTCTTGAATTTTAAGACCACAACAAGTACACAGTCACTACAAAAGTGACTAAAATATAAATAGTTATGCCACTACAGAAGTGGCATAACTGTCATTATTACATATTTGCATGGGTAACAGTACCAAAACTGTCGCTTCTCCACATGTTGGGTGATGATGTATTAAAGCTTTATAATGATTTTCATTTTCCCTCACCCAATGAAAAAAGAACACTAAGTAATTCTTGAAGCGTTTGACAGGTATGCAGTTGGTGAAACTAATGTCATGTACAAATGTTTTGTTTCACAAGAGGAAACAAGTGGCCGAGTGCATAGAAGCTTTTATAACTGCTTTGCAAATGCTAATACAAATGTGTGACTTTTGTGACAACTGTGTGGTGTTGATATTATATGACCAAATTGTTTTAGGTATATGGAACCACCAAACTCAGAATTGCAAGAAGTGTAAGAGTTAGTGTTGCAGAGGTGCATTGACATCTGCAAACTAATAAAGAATGCTGCTCAACATTCTTGAGTTTTAAGACCACAACAAGTATACAAAGTCACTACAAAGATGAAGTCCATAAAGAAAATCAAAACTCAAAAAAAAAAAAAAAAAAAAAAAAAAGCTAGTTCTGTACTTGTTGCCATGAACCCAGAAAGGAACAATGTCCAGCTTATGGAAAAATGTGTCTGAAGTGCCGATGTACGAATCACTTTGTGGCAAAATGCAAGTCGGTGAAGAATCTGGTTCAGTGTGCACACAGCAACTGACTGGAGGTAGTAGCAGCAGTCTGTCAGACTTTGAGCATATGGATATGGTTGTAAATGAGGGGAAAGCTGGCAGTCTTGCACATGAAACAATTCCAGCTAAAATGGTGGTGGACAAGGAAATAATTGTTTCAGCTTGATAGTAGAGATTCAGTGAATTTGTTAAGTGGCAAAAATATTCCTGAGAGAAATCTGAAGCCCTCTGACAAGACTCTCATCACGTGGAATGGGACAGAGATGAAACTGCTGGGTGAGTGTCATGTAAAACTGACAAACCCAAAAAACCGAAAAGTATGCTGCAAATTTTATGTTCATGAAGGATGACTTGCATCCACTCCCAGGTGCAATGGCCACCCAAAAAATGGGCCTGGTTAGCATGAACAAAGATGAGTTCCAGATGATAGCTAGAGTCCCAAAGGAAAAGAATGAACACACAACATGATACAAGGTCATACCATGTCGAAGGGGAGCTTCACAAAAGAAACCAGATTGACAAAGGAAACAGCAGAGGCACCCCCAAGTCCATCCATGGAGATTTAGATGTACCCAGTCCGAGGTGATCCCCTAGGTACTACTTCAGAAAACCAGTCCAGTTTGACACCCCCACCAGCTAAGAAACTCAGACAATGGAAGGACTCCAAAGACACTTCATGAAGACGATTCAGTGAGGAAAATGCATTCTAGGAGAGGATTCAGAACACCAGTAACACTAAGGTACTAGTAAAAAAAAAAAAAGTTGAGTAAAGGGGCAGAATAAACCCTGTAAGGCAAGAGGGCAGTCTACCCAGTGAATACCTTGATCACTCATCTCTTGCTTATTCCTGTTTGGAAAAAAAAAAGATTTTTTTCAAAGGGGAAAAATATTTCATAGGACACTTCTTATGTAGGCTAAGCTTGTTACATAGAGGGTTGTGGGCAGTTTGAATTAACATGGACTACTCTGAAGATGGATATATCAATATGGGTGGTCAAGTATCAGTGGTCATAGCCAACACTGATCATGGAACACCACCTAACAACATTTGAAGTTAAGTGGGGGTAATAAAATTCCCTGTTCCTTTATTCTTAGCATCATGGGGAAATGTGTTTTTTTTTTTTTTTTTTTTTTTTTTTTAAATTCATTATTATTAATTTTATTTTCTCACAATTTCTTATTTTCTACAATATACTAATGGACAAAACTAAAATTTAATGAAAGAATTTGGATAAAGTTTTCAAGATTCTGGCCAGAATAGTTTTATTTCAAAGTGAACAATGTACACAAAATTCTTGCTTGCTTCCATAGAAATGTTCAGTTCTCAATACATTTGAAAGTTGTTCATCTTTTGAATTTTCTCTTTCAGTGTCAGACTATCAAACAAATTTTTCCTTTATACCAGAAAGACACATTTAAATCAGGCATAGCTGATCATATATGGAAGAAAAAGTAGTCAACAACATTTGTACAATAAAGTCAATGATAATTCACAGAAAAAAAAAAGTAGGATGACATAAATGAATCTGGGGATGCTAGGCATTGACAATCCCCCTTAGTAGGCGTAGCACAGAAGACCACCTCTGGGAGCCTCTGATTACAGGAAGAGGTTAAAACTGACATTTGTGAGTTCTTTGAATCAAAGCCAAAAGAATTTTACAGTAATGAAATTAGTAAGCTTGTTAATAGATGGAAGGAAGTTGTAGATAATCAGGGAAAATACATTAACATTTGGTCACTTGTTTTCTTTATTCAAAATTCTGACAGAACTTATGGGATGACCTGATAAAAAAAATATATTAAATGAAATATAAAAAAATTAGTAAGTAAAAATTTTGGTGTTTAGACAGATATTAGAAGCAGTTTAACAAAGTGAATGTGTGGTTCAAGGGCATGAATTCAGGTAGGGACACTTAATTATGTAACCACTGTTCTTAAATGAATTTTAACTACTTATTTAGATTTTCTCATAGTTTAAGTTGTATTGTCTCCTACAAATGAAAAAAAATGAGGGAAAACTAAACATTCAGGCAATTTATTTATTTTTAAACACTGGAGAGAAAAAAAAAAATTATATATTTTCTATATAAAAATGATATTAAATAATGAAGCAAAATAGCAGAGGAAAATTAAGAAAATTGAATGAACCTTATGTTGAGACAATCCTTCCATTTGGAAAAAAAAGTTTTGACTTTTATGTTGGTATTTAAGTGGAATTATCCTTCAGGTTACATTCCATTACCCACCCAAGCCTATGGCTGTGTGGGGTGGGGTGGGGAGGTCAAACAGCAAGAGGGAAAGAGTGTCTATTTGCACATTAACAGAGGCAAATCAAAAAAAACAAATTTAAAAATTTTCTCAGTTAAATATGAAAACTAATACCTTTTTAAAAGGCAAATTTCATTTTTGGACACAAGATTTGTACTCAGTCACATATGCACATCATCATCATTATGATTTGCAAGTCTTCTACTAGATAAAGGCCTTTCCCAATTGTCTTGTAACTATGACTCTCAAGTTAGGTCTTCCCAGTTAAAAAAAAAAAAAGAAAAAAAAAAGACCCTCTTTATTTCAGTTCTCCCTTTTCAGTTTGGTCATCTTCTTTTGTCTATTATCCATTAGAAAACATTCCAGTTTTTGCTCCATCTGTTATCCTTTCTTTTTGATATGTGTCCTGTCAATGTCTATTTTTTTTTTTTTATATCAAGTGTCGTGCCATGCAGATAAACAAATATTCTTTTGTTTAGTGAAAGAAATTCTAGAAACTGAACATCTAGTTTCTTCTACATCAACAATCTAACAATTTAAAAAATAATGGCAATTAAAAAAGAAAACATTTTCAGTTTCTTCTCCTTCCTTGTCAATACACTTAATTCAGTAATGAATAGTAATCCCATAGCTTTAGCATTATACAGTGAAAATTTCAGATCAAGATTTAGCTCATGATATTGATGCACGTCTGTATGTTTTCACATGTATGGCTGAGAGTGGATATACAGACACCATCATCTTTTCCTATATATTGCAAGAATTGCAATTAGACTACATCAGACTTGCACAGCATGACCTTCACACTAATTTTAAAATCACTATGGACAAAGCTTTACAAAGAACGTTTCAGCATTGTTAACTAATATCAGTCACAAATAATCAACATGAAAATCATTTATTCCAATTGCATTTTGACATTTTGATTTGTCCCCATTGTTACATGATTTGTTTCTGCTCAGTCTGTACATTTTTTTTAATGCCACATCTCTTTAGGGTGTAAGTGATCGTGGCTCTCCACAAGTTCCTTTTCTTTATCTGTGAATTGCCATAAGATTTTGGGAAAGTAGTGGGATGGCTTCCAGTTCCCTTCTTCATAGTACTGAATTCAGTGTTGTCTGATAGGTTGCCATTCAAAGCTATAAAGTTCATTCTGCTCTGTTATTTAACCCATAACTTAAGGAGAAGAGATAGTAATGCTATTTCCAAAGTCATTAGTACACAAGTGTATGCAACACACTAGCCTTAAATTTGAACTCAGCTGACCAGTTCCAATTTTAATGCTGATAACTGTTACGCTAACAACACATTACTTTACAGCTGCAGATCTGAAAATCATATTTATTGGAAAATAGAATATTTTCTGAAGATAATGCAAATAAACATTGTAACATTTACTGTTTATTTCAATTCTTGTTCAGTCATCAAATATTGATTTACCTCCTGACCAGATTTTCAAAATTTATTTTAATTTTCAATAATCTGTTTTTACAGAAAAAGCTTTTTATCATTTTAAAAAGGCAGACATTTTGAAACTTTTATTTGTTTTAATTTTTTTCCTTTTCAGTAAATTTAATATTTAAATTCTAAAAAATTTATAAATTTTTGTTTTAATTTTTAATTCCCTGTAATATAATCAATAATTATATCATTTAAGTTATTTTTTTATTTTTTTTATTTTTTTAAGCATATCTACATTATTTTCAAGTCTGTTACCATGGAGATATTCAGATATGTGTGTACACACCCCAACAGATATGCATATATACATACATACACATTCACAAACACACATATAATATAATGTAATATATATATATAATGTGCAGTACTTATTAGAAAGCGCTCAATATCAGAGATAGAGCGAACATATTTGGTTGGATTGATGTGAGTTTGTGACCCTGGGTTTCATGCTTTTGTGATTGTCAGACAAACTATATATATATATATATATATATATATATATATATTTATTACTCACAGATGCAGCAGTGTATCAAGTACCTATGCAACTGGCTTGAATTCCCCACCCCTGCTTCTTCACATTTGGAGTCTATACCAATACCAGAAGCCTGCAACTTCCTATCTCCTCATTGGTGGAGGAATTCAAGATCAGGAAGGTACACTTTCGGATGAGTTCATCTGCAGGTTACAGCCAGATATGAAAATTGGCACCAAATGTTCAGCAGTACAAGCTACCCAAAAAGAAGCAGAATCCAGTCTGCAAACCAAGGAGTTAGATTATGGGGGTGACCCAAACCAATTGAGCTGGCCTGGGCATCACAAGCAATTGGTGTCCAAAGGCAAAACTAGACATGATGATTGAAGAAATCATGAGTTTTAATGAAGAGCAATGAACAGCTTGGATGACATGGAGTGATATTGATCCAATGAAGCAATCATGGAATACCCTGATTGCAATGGAGCCATTGGCAAGATCAATCCTTCTGCTATCTACCTATGATCTACCAAATGTAACCAACCTCAAGCTGTGGGAGTACACTGACACTGATGTATGCTACATTATGTCGAAGTGATTGAGGCACTTTGTTATGAGATCTTTGCATGCCCACAACCACTGCAGATGTAAACATGACATTATAACAAAGTACTGGAAGCTGTCATGAACTTAGTCAGTGAAGCAGCCAATAAACCACCTGTAATGGTCGAAGAACCTAAGATCCATTTTCACAAGGAAGGTGAATGTCCTGTGTGAAAGGCTTGAATAACTCCCAATATAATGCTACTGAGTGGAACCTGTGATTGGAGGGTATTAGCTGATTTCTGAACATCTCTGCAATTTCTGGTACCTATCATTCAGATGGATGCATACCCTGACATTGTATCATAATCTGATTCAAATATGAAGTGTTCTTCTAGTAGAATTAACAGTTCCATGGGAGGAGAACAGGGAAGAGGTACACAAGCAAAAGATAAACTGAAAAATCACTGCTATCCAACTGAGTGGAAAAGAGGTGAACATTTCATGTGCTACTTACTGAGGGGGGGGGGGTCAGGCGATGTGAATTACTTGAACAGTCAATTGTTTTCTTCCTTTTGAAAAATAGGCATTACTGGCTGTTGCCTGAAGTGTGCTTCATATCATTTCCAGACAGCAGCTCAACAGGCATTGAGTTGGGTCTGGTCAAGATCCAAAATAAAAAAGGTAATTAAAACCATGCTTACAACACAATGCTACTTTCAACATGCAACACATCTGTTTACTTTCCATTCTGTCATTGATAATGGTTGCTACAAGTGCATTGTGTATTGGTTAACAATCAAAAGCATACACTTTTAACACAATGTTGAAAATCTGACTTACAATTGTATGAAAAAAATCAGACTAACATGTCTACATAAAAACAATATCCTGTCTACTTGCAAAAGCTGCTGATGGCACCAGGGGTGGCAGTACTGCCTTAGCCATCAAAATTGTTACTTCCCCAGTTTGGTGGTTGAAGGCAAGGTGTCACATGTGCTTTCACATGCATGTAGAAATACCTATATATATATATATGTATGTATATGTGTGTGTATATACAGACACACACACACACACACACACACACACACATGCATTTCAATGGGTAAATTTTTCATATGCACATTGTTTGTTTTTGATCTTGTCAACTGCACAGTAGCATAGACCCAGTTGGACACTGTCTGTGAGAAAAAGAGGAAAGATAAAAGAACTCCCAAATTTGTTAGTGAGGGTCTCAGACTCAACACAGAGACCTACATCAAGTCCTTGAGGAGGTAGTCCAAGAGCGTGGCTGCTGGAAGACCCTATGTCTGACAACAGGACTTTGCACCATGCCACACAAGCAGGAGAACCCAGTCATGGCTGTCAGACAATTTCTGTGACCACATCACCCATTACTAGCCACCTAACTACCAAAACTGCAACTCGTTTGATTATTATGTATAGGGGGCAGTTGAGTGAAAGACCAACAAAACTCCTTGTAACACCAAAGATGAACTGAAGGCAAGGATTATGGCAGCATTCACCAACTTAAACAAGGATACAGTCCAGAAGAAATGCAGGAGATTCTGAAATTGTGTGGAGGCTGTGGTTGAGGCCAGAGGTGATTTTATTGAATAAATTTACTCTATAGTATTTCAAGATATTTTTGTGCTATTTTGGTAAATATATCTGTTAAAATCAGATGTGCAATGGATAAATTATTAAAATTACACTGACATATATATATATATATATATATATATAACCTAGTGAGCCACAAGCTACCTACTAACGTTTCACCTAATGGATCTTCAGGCTAGTAATACAAGTTTCCTTGTGCAAGCAGTGTATGATACATTGCCCATCTGGCAGACCTCCACATGTGGGGTAAGAGTGAGTTTCCATTTTGTCCATTATGCCAGAAGAGAGGATCCCTCAACTACATATTGAGCAGATTCCCCCAAGCCACTAAGTGAGGGATGCTATCTGTGGGGGCGCCATGATAAAAAGTTTTAGGAGCCACAGCAACAATAGTCTCAAGGAATCTCCAAACAAACCAATATGAACTGCATAAGAAGCTGATGAATTTTGTCAGAGCCGAAGTAAAGACATTATATAAGAAAACCTCCCTTCTCAGTTCTGCCCCAGACTGGCAAATGATAGTAGATATAGGTAGGCAGCTAAAATTCCCAGTGAAAATAATACAGAGTAAGCTTTCTCCAGACATGATTATTTATTCTAAAAAGATGAAGCAAGTCATCATATTAGAATTAACAGTCCTCTGGGGAGAAAACACGGATGAAACTCTTGAAAGGAAACTTCGGAAATATTTACATATTGTAGATGAATGTAAAAGGCGTGGTTGGCAAACTCTGTGTGAACTGATTGAAATCGAATGCAGAGGTTTTGCTGGCTGGTCACAATGTAAGATGTTGCCAAAATTAGGTGTAACAGGTTTGGAAAAAAAACAAGGCTATTTGCTTAATAACAATGGCAGCAGAAGCAGCCTCTAGATGGTTATGGCTTAAAAGATCAAGCAGTCAGTAAGATGAAAGGAAGTTATGGTTGACTTTTTTTTTTTTTTTTTTTTTTGAAGTGGTGGGTAATATGACCTAATACTACACCTGCAAAGTGTCATGCAGCTTTTGAAGGTTCTTGATGTTATATGGACTGCAGATCCTTTGTATTTTCTCTGATAACCCCATGTCAGGGGTTCCTGCATAGTACATACTGCATATTTTTAAAGGGTATTAGAATAATCCAGAATCTATACTGGCAGCAAACAATCTATATATGGATAGAAAATGAATTCAGTAAATATACAAAAATAGAAAAGTGTGTAAGACAAGGATGAGCCTTCTCACCAGACTTATTCAATCTATATCTTCATAAGCACTAGGCGTCAACTCGATAGCAGCAAAAATAAAACAAAAAGAACCTTACTTTCAATAAATATTATTTACACTTAAACTATTGTCTTCATCTTGTTATTATCACATTGTTTTGACCTTTGAATCCTTTAGCCTTCATCAATTGCTTATCAATCCAGAAGCCTGAAGGTCTTAGCAAAGGTAACTATTTTGGATATTGTGAGCTGGCATGACAGAATCATGAACAAAGAGCTGTATTAAATAAGAGAAACCACTTCACTTGAGGACTATCAACAGCGGCAACAACTAAAATGGATGTAATTCGAAAAGAAAATGACATTCCACACTACTTCAAATAAAAGGTTAGGAAGTAAATTGGCTAAAAAGAACAATAACAGCGACTGGATCTGAAAAACCTATTTTCCTGAAAAATTGTTTTAAGAAAAAGCTTTTATACATTACAATTGAAAGTATTATTGGCTGATAGGTCAACAAATGCCAAATATTACCATTACCATTCAAGGTGTTTTGAACTGAATCTACGGAGGAAGATTGTTCTTCTATCCATATCTATGGATATCTCATCTTAATATTTAGTCCTACTCACCCTGTTTCCATAGAGTATAAATCTGCACTACCCAACCCAAGGATTGAACTACTATGTCAGCAAATTCATGAACCAATGCTTTAATCCACTATGCTATTGTCTGTTGTGAAAGACTTTCTGGGATTTCTCTTTCTCTATGCATTAACATCTCCCATATAACACATCTTTGCTAGGCCTACTCAGAGGCTCCCCATAGCCCAGCATATGCACTGATTCTTTCATATGTCTAACTTTCCAGTTTTCTTCCCTGTCTAGTATTTTTACTTCATTTCACAGTGATTGATGACTACCCTTTCCCTCCATACATGATCAGCCATACCTGATTTAATTCTGTGCAAATTATTAATACATCAAGGAAGGCCAGCTGATTTATTTCTTCTATTGTGAACTGGACTTAGACTAGACAGCTGAATGAGAACAATCTACCACCTATTATAGATTAAATAGTTTAGTTTGAAATTGTCTGAAAGTTACCTGGATCACCAAGCACCTGATTAAGTTCAGAGGGCACAGTGGCTGAAATGTTGTAATAATAACAAGAGGAAGATAACGGTCTTGGGGGGGGGAAATAAAGTAAATAATGTGTTAGAGAATATGAGAAAAACTACTATTTAGGAGAGAGGACAATAAAAGAATGGATGCCATGCAGTTTTGATTGATAATCCTAGGCTGGAATTTACTCTGATCCATGCTGTGGATGCTATGCAGTCTTGGTTGATAGTCCCAGGATCACATTTCTTGATCTCTCCTGAAGATGCCATGTGATCTGCCATTTCTCCTATTAAAATGACCATCTGTATTATATGGCTCTCCCAAAACCAAACTTTGAGTGTAGGAATATTGATTTAATGACTGTTATCAACATTGAAACACCACAAAGTGTCATATTCAACAGACAGCAATTCTCCAAAATGACCATCCTGTCTCTTGTTTGTCCACATCTGACCTTTTCGCAAATGGCTTTAACTGAACAAAAGTAATATTTGTGTATCTCTGGTATGACACCTGATGGATAGAAACATGCATGTTGGCAGGACATATAGCAAGAAAAAAAAGAATAACAGATATAGCAAAAGATTGAATGTTTTCCAATAGATTATACACCGTAAAAGAAAACTGAAGATGTAGAGCTGAAATAAAGAGGTTTGCTGGGGTAAGACATGATAGATAATTGTATAAAGTCTTGACAGAAGGAATTCCCTTTGACAATTTTAAGATACTGGATTATTACAGTATAAGTCACTATCTAAAACAGATTGTGAACTGGTAGGAATGTTACTACATTACAAAATGGGTGAAAATTTAGAAAATTTCATCAGTATAACTACTATCCATGCTAGTATGTACAAACTGTATCTAGATCAAAACTGTTACATTCTCCAGGGCATTAGACTATTGTTTACCCTTCGTGTATTACCATGCAGTCATGGGACTACAACACATGCTATCACAGAGATGCACAAATTCTCATTCTTTTATACTCTGATGTTGTATTATAAATTTGTAGCTTAAATGAGTTTCTATTACTTGGACATCGCTCTTACAATTCAAGATACTGGTAGTTAAATCTGCTGTTATTGCTTTTTGCACACTTCAAAATGCAAACCAGTCTTTCCTTCTCACTGCTTCAGCCCTCTTTTATCAGGTCAACACTGTGGTTGACCAATCAGCATTCTTCACTTTCATTCTCAGTTATCCAGGTAAATAGCCTCCACCAGCTCAACCAATCAGCACATGACTTGCTATTGGTTGAAGTATGCCAAACTCTATAAAAACCCTTGTTACCACATATACTGCTGGAATAGCTAGACAGTAGAGTAATGCCATTTTCAAGGAGCAAACTTGCCGATGTCATGTGCCGCATGTTGAGGTAAGACCCTTATTTTCCTATGCACCAGATGCAAGCCACTCTGGTTCACTTGCTTCTATGTTCACCACTTAAATCCATTGGTATATAATCAATGTGGATCCTAGTAATATCAAATATTAAAACTGATCCACAAAAAGAGCTTGGTGTATTTATTATTACAGAGCATTTAAATTAGCCAACAAAATCCAAAATTATCTCTTGTAGGGATAGATCTATTTCAACCGATGTGAAGTACATCAGTCTTATTCAACCCCGGTGTATGGACTGTATTCATGTTGGAATTTGAGATTTAAAATTTAACTTTGACTGCAATCAAAAAAATTGATAGAGAACCTACATATTTTGATCGGTCGATGAAATGCTCAAGTTCATAGTAAGGGGTGAAAGGTATGTCTTAAAGGGAAGAGGCTTCACAAAATTAACCCAGACTTTAACCTTATGACCCCAATTTTATGTCATAAAAAATGCTACTCTGATCAAAGGAGAAAACAAATCCCTACAATGAAAATGTCTAGGGAATATCTTGATCGCAAGGTCATCTATAGTAAATTTACAACATTTCACCATTTCTGGCAGAACCACTATTATCAGAGTGTGGAATATCTAATAACAAAAGTGACAGAAACAAAAGAAAAATAATCTTAATGAAATCAGCTAGAAAAAAAAAATTGAAAATTCCCAGCATCCTTAGTTTGTGTGCAGGAGTAGTCGCACCAATATAACAAATTTAGTTTGAAGTTCTAAAGGACAAAGCTTGTCACAAGAAAACTTTTTAAACTTTGTCATACATTTTTCACCAATATTGTTCTTGATATATGATATATATATATATATATATAAGGGTATTGAGAGAATTGAGACGTTTAAGGCAAGCAGTCTTTATAATAAAGTGTGAAAATATCAAAGATGGAGCATTAATAGGATAAATGTGAGTAAATGTTTGTCATTTCAGCTGATTAAAGTTACTTTTAGCATCCCAACTCGAGAGTTTCGTAGACAGACATGTCTGGCCAGTTTTCAGAGGGTATCAGCAATTTGCTGCTTATATTTTTTTCCATTTTTTTTTTTTTTTTTTTTTTTTTTTTATACACGTTTAACACTGGTGTAAATTTTCCTCTGTGTGTTTGTATGCTTGTCCACACGCATCTGTCTGCACAGATGTACGTTGTGATCATGTTGCCCCCCACTTTTTTTGGTTTTGATCCGGCTCTAGATATGTGACCTATTTTGATTTATTTTTATTTTATTTTTATTTTTTTTTTTTTTTAAGAGAAGTTGTATTTTGTTTGTTTTTATATTTTGGCTCACATGAGCCATCATCACAGTGATTATATGGACATAACAGGAATATGCACCATCAAAGATGACATCCTATTTTGTTTACATAGAAGTTTGCTATGCAATGATAATGGTCATGGAATAGTGGACACAAGTCATAAATTCCTAATGCAGTTCTGTGACCACACAAAGAAATGTTATCAACAGAACGATATGTTTAAATGCATTGTAATAAGTTGTGACTGGTTTGAAATGTAATTTTGTTGAGTAAAGGTTGCTTTGTTTTAATGTAGATGGCCTCCAATATCATAAGGTTCTTTTTACTGTGTGTATGTGTGAGTATTATTATCTGGCTAATATTATGTACATGGTTGTTTTTTCTAAGAAATGTTGTTTAATAGCACTAAGATCCGGAAGCTGACAAGTAAGTCTATGGGAGAGTGTGGTTGTAGTAAAACCAAAGTGTAGTGTGTTTATTATTAGTATCAGAAATACAATCTCTGAACAGGCGTGTAAATTGATATACTACATGGGTTTTTTGTAAGGTTATTGGAGACTATGCAGTCAGTTGTTTTAAATTTTTATAATATATGATGAGCTTAACTTGTTTATTATTAATGGGTTTAACATTTCTACTTATTATGTTTTTGAATGTTGTTTCATCCTGTTTGTAATTACTATTCATTTGGTTATGATAGTATAAGGTAATAGTATTATGCTTATTTTGAGGTATGCTATTGTGGTTACAATTATTATTAATATTATCAATTTTGCTAGAGGTATTAGGTTGGTGCAAAAATAATGACGTAATAACGTCAAAAAACGACATTATTACGTCATTATTTTTGCACCAACCTAATATTAAGTTTGAGATACATTTTAATTTGTTGATCAATGATGGAATAAGGGAATCCATAATTAATAAGTGTTTGATGTTATGTTATAGAATATGCCTTTGGAAGAAGATATAATTTGTGTGTGTTGGATTAAGTTTTTTATTACAGCTAACTTATATCGTTGGGGGCATTCACTATTATAATTAAGACATGAGTTAATGCTTGTGGGTTTCCTATATAGAAAGGTAGTAAATTTATGTTTGCTGAAATCAATAAATACATCAAGGAATGGAATTTTATTATTAATATTAAGTTCTAACATAAATTTGAGGACTGAGTGACTTTCAAATTTGTTCTTAAGCTGTGTAATTTGATCAATATTTTTAGATAAAACGAAAATGTCATCTATGTATCTTACATATATAGGGGTTTATTAGTGTCATTAATTATTCCATTTTCTAAATGTGCCATATAGCAATTAGAAAAAAGAGGCCTAAGAGGGATCCCATCGCGATACCATTTGAGTATAAATATTGACTGGCAGGGTCATGAAAAGGTACTTGAGTGGTACATGCTAATAATAGTTTTTTTTAAATAGTGGGTTTAATATTGATTGGTGGGAGAGAAGTGTGATGGTATACATCATGGAGGATAAGGATGTCAATTGTTTCATGGACAGGGACATTACTAAGTAAATTTTGTACATCCAAAGATGCAATTGTTTGGTCTAACAGCATGAAGAATTTGTACAAATTCATTCATGGAGTTAATTTATATTTATACATGTCCACTGGGTTATTATTTCTTTTTTAATTGGGTTTTCTGATTAAATATTAATTGTAGGAGATTAGATTTATAATTAAGTTATTTATTATTGTTAGAATTTCTGTGAATATGTCTGTAATTATATGTCCATGTATACATGCATATAGGCATATGTATGTGTGCATATGTACACACAAATGCATACATGTGAGCACTTGGACAAGTTTACATATAGAATAAAGAAGAAAATTTACACCAGCATAAAAAGAGAAAAAATAAAAAACATATAAGCAGTAAATTACTGAGAAGTGGATGAACAGGCCCGTTTACGAAACTCTTGAGTTGGGATGCTGAAGGTAACATCAATCAGCTAAGTGACAAACCTTTTACTTGCATTAATCATATTGGTCTTTCATTACTGGGAGCAGTTTAAGTTTAAAGTCATCCCACCTGAAAATCAATATTAGTAACAACAATTGGATGCAATTGGGGGGGGGGGTAACAATTTGAATGGGGGTGGGTCCTGAAAAGGGAACTGTATAATAATATTATTGTAATAATTTAAACTATTTAATTTTATTAAAGATTATATGAAAGATATATATCCAAGAACAGAAAGTAAATAGTAAAATGTTGCTGAGAGTTGTAATAGACAGGAAGTAGTGGAGAGCCATTGTTACCAACAATCTGGACTCAAAACTGGCACTGAAGAATTATCTATCAAACAAAAAAATTTAATCAAAATCAGATGAAAACTGGAAATGCATAAACAACATCTGATCACACACACATTTTGTGAGTTATATAAATACACACACACGCACACACAAATATCCAAACACACTACCATACATGCATAGATAGGAATACTTATGCACATGTACAAATATGTACATGCATGTGACACTTTACTATAATGTATACACACACACACACTTGGTATACAGATTCCCACTTTCATTCAACTTCTCATTTACACACAAATTTATGAGCATACACACACTCTTATATTTTTATACACGTATACAGTCTCACATATTTTCCTCTTCATCCTGAAAGACATTTTTGCCAATAAATACAAAGTTTAAAGTTTTGGGTTTTATTTTTTGATTTCTGCTTAAAATTTGTTTTCCTGATAAAACATTCAGAATTTGGTATTATTTAGTTAAATGGCTTCAGTATTTTCCTGCAATGAATTAGAATTTCTCTGGTGCAGTGTTAAGGTCAATGAGTGGGTGCAGCATGTTGAAGATTAATTTTCAAGGAAATTTAATTCGAGTTTTACAAAAAGAATTAAGCAATTACTAGAATGTCTCTTGATGAAAAACCTGCCAAAATTTCCACATTCAAAACTATTTAACAAAACCACAAATATGACTGAGAATTTTTACATTATCGTCTCGCACTAAGTGGTGCCCTCTGGTAGGCAACATGTTTAATAAAAAATTTTTTCCTGTTGGCATTCACTGCTGATGCTTAAATCCTATAGTGGGCAAGTTTTGAAGACTAAATTTAGTGATTGACAAGACATGCAGCTCCAGTGTTGACTGTTGATTAAAAATTTGACTAAATGCATAAACCACCAGAGAAAGACAAATGAGATGAAATGTATTGATGCAAAAGTTTCAAGCATATTTTAACTACAGAATCTTTTATTCATATAATTTCATAGCATCATTATTCAGTTATCAAAGTATTTTCATTTACTTTCTTTTCTTAGGCTATGTTTTAAGTAAATTGTATAATGGGTCTTTGGTGCAATTTGTTGGTTACAACCTGGGAATGATTGCTAAAGACCTCAAATTTATAGACAAATCCTTCAGATGCATGCTGGGATTTCTTCCTAACCAATAAAAATGGACAATTATACCCACATTTTTTGCTCTTTCTTGCCTTAAAGTCAGAAGGTTATAACAATTTTATCCATTTTGATTTGTTGTACTATAGTTGCTTTGCTTTTGACATTTATTGAAACTTTTGCTCAGTTTTCCTTGTTTCATTTCATATCATAAATGGATTCTAATATAAAGCACTTACCTATGTTTTGATCAAGGACAAGGTTTTTTTGCCAAATAATTTATTCTTAAAAATGTGACATTTGTATGCAATATATCAGGTAAATATTCACATCTGATTCCAACTAAAAGCAGAATTAGAAATTTTAGAATGAAAATGATCTGCAGAGTATGATTCTGTTTGGTTTTGATTCATTTTTACCCAGTTAAAGTGAAGTCGTAGCAATTGTGAGTATAATGAACTTAGTCAATTATGGAATAACAAAAAAATGTTTGTTGTGGATCATTTTATTTTGTAGGAATCAGATTGAAATAATATTGAGTCTGTTTTCTTTGTCAGATTATAACAAATATGCAGCATTAATATTTTATGAGAAAGCATAAAAAACAATGTCTATAAATCAGTTTTACTTGAATTCTAACTAAAGTTTTGTAAATTTTTAAATAAGACAGTTTTCCAAATATGTTTATCAAAAGTCTAAATTATATTCAGGCAACAAATGTGAATTTTAATTAATGCATACACACACATATACACCAATAATTTCTAAAGAAAGGAATAAATTTTTATCTATTAATCCAACAGTTTTTCAATACTTAAACATTCTTTTTAGGGGATACTCATATTTGAGTAGAGGCTCCATTTTTTTTTTTTTTTTTTTTTTTTTTTTTATTAAACATTATATTCACTTATTTTTGTCTACCAGCCTGAATATTTGAGAAATCTTATAAGAAAAATCTGTGCTTTCTGGAAGGATTTGAATCTGCATTCCTATAGGGGAAACATCATTAGGTAACATTTTAGTAATAAAAATCGGTCTGATTAATAAATAAAAAATCTATTCCTTTCTTTAGAAATTTCTGTGTTTAAAGGCACTATTCGGACTTTGCTTGGTCATTGATACATTCCATAGCCATGAGATCAAAGCACATCAGATCAAATGCTTTCCCCTAGGAATCAATAAACAAAAAAGAAAAGAGGAACCAATAAATAAGAATAAGACAGGAAAGACGAAAAATCTTATGCAATAATCTAAAGTGCTCAATGTTTAAATAAAGTTGACCAAGACAGAACAGTAACCTTAACTAATGACACTATACAAGAGATAACAAGTAATGATTTGAAGTGAGCCTCTCCTACAAGGCCCATCATTGGCAACTAAGGAAGAGTAGAAAACAATCTATAAGCTGATTAATTCTCATTTATATCCTATATTCACCATGCAATCATGTTCTTTTTATTTTTAGTGAGTGTGGTGTGCATACAGTTTCCTGTACATATGCATAGAAAAAAAAATCTTTAATTTAGAGTGTTTTATGGGAATTAATATCTCATCATGTCAGGTAACTCAGCAGATAATGAGTGAGCTATGGAAGAAAGGAATATTCTCTTGTTTTCATTTCCCCATTATCAGCATTATTATATCCATGATATAATAACACCTGATTTCATGGACAGAACAGTTGAAAGAAAAGGAATAACAAACATGCTTTGTTCTGAGAAAGGGTTTTATGTAGCTACAACATACACCCAATTATATACACATATTTACACATGTCCCATACAGAGAAAATATAACATGTATACAACAACCAGTGTGAAAAGAAAAGTCTCTTACTTGTAATAATTCCCAACAGTAATATGAGTTGCTGTAGTATTTTTTATCATTTCTGGAAAAGTCATATTTTGGATTCTCAATAGAGGTTTGTGCAGGCCGGATTTATCTTCTATATCTCTAGTTAAGACATTCCTCAAATAGGAAAAAGTAAGTCATGGGTTTTCCCAACATGAGGACTGTGAGCCAGAGATAGATTCTATATCTGAAGATGCATTCACAAATAAAAATGGCACTATAGGCTTATGAGCTGATCCTTTGGCAACTCGCCCCTGGGTGAGGCAAGGCCTCATCTGTGCTAAAAAAGCAATTTCTCCGTTTGATCCTTGGAATCTGACTGACAGACTGGCCACTTTCATCCCCCTATGAAATGATGTCATTAAACTACCATCACGTGACCGATGTAACTTCATCTTAACCAGAGTGAGATAATTGGTTTTTGTATCCCTAAAATTGGTTTTCTATTATTTTTTTCTATTTGCTTCATACAGAAAATAGAATGAACAAACCAAATTCAAAATATGACTGGCTGTGTTGCACTTGGCTTTCTTAAAGGATTTAATCTGCTGTGTGTTATTTCATCATCAGATCTCATTAACAATTTTTTTTTATTTAATGCCATGATTGAGATTTGGTCAAACCACTCTCTAATTCCCTCCTAAGTAATAAAATGCTCTTATCTCTATAGTCAACCTTGATTAGAGGCCATTCACTCTCATCATCTGAGCATAAAGACGGAATGGAGTTCTCATTTAAAGGAATAAGTATGTACAAATGAGTCAAGCTGAAGAAAACTTGCAAAGTGATCATATTAAAAAAAAAAATGGCTGAGAATAAAACTTCCAAACTGAAAGCAGTCTTTTTTTTTTTTTTTTTTTTCTTCAGACCCCAAATCCTCAGGCGGTCAGTCTTATTTCATCCTTCAAAGGCTTGATAATCTTGATTTCTTTGAAGACAAAAGAGAATGATTTGAACACGAAACAAAATTAGATTCAACTATTTGAGACACCATTGGGTTGTAAACAACATATTATGATGGAAATAAAATATCATAGCAAGATGACATGTACCCCAACTCCTACCCTTCACAATATAAGGTCTCTCATCACATAATTGATTTTTAAGAATACAAGATTTTTCTGAGTTAGTTTTTTTTTTTTTATCCTTCATGATGGATTCTTTTTTACAGGGAAATTCTACCATCATTGATAACGAAGATTATTCATGTTAATTTCTGGGATGAGTTGTTACATTGTTTTCTTCATCTTTGTTTTTATTATTACAATGTTTCAGTTATGGTGCCTGTTGGCCTTCATCAGGTGTTTGTTAATCTTAACAGCAAGACTGCATCAGCAACAGTTGGCAGGCAATAAGGACATTAGATTGAATAGCCTAGTGAATTAAATCAATAGTTTGTAAAATTGGTGTTGTTGTAGTTGTGAATTCAAGCCTGGCTCACTCGGCAGAAACAGAACTGATCAATACTTGAGATCTATCTGGACAAGGACAGTGAAATGAGACCCACTGCAGGAGCTCACAATCCTGGACTACTTGCCCTTAGTAGCTGAACATGACCAACAAAATTGTCCTGGGCTTAGCACCTATATTAAGGATGGGTTTATCTGTGGCAGAGATAAAAAAAAAAAAAACCAAGGACTCTGATCTCCCCTATTCATTTTCACTCTCTCATCCTCAGGATGATAGTATAATTTTCAACCAAATATCTGAGAGGATTGATATCCTCACTGAATTTTGGTTTTTACATCTGAGGTGACACTGATATTTACCACAAAGGAATGGTTAGTGAACACAAACAGAAGTGATGAAGAAGAGACCGAAACAGCAGAGGCACTTTTTCATCAAATAATATTAGGTTGGTGCAAAAATATCGTTTTTGACGTATTTTTTAACGTCAAAAAACGATATTATTTTTGCACCAACCTAATAGGTAATTGAACAACCCACCTACATTCCCGATGGGGATATCAAGCAAACTTCTTTGACCTTTTCCTCACATCCTGCCCTGAAAAGAAAAATCCTGGAACTTAAGATCCTTCTTTTAATCAATGTTGAAGTTGATGCCAAAACAAAGGTGTATACCTTGATATGCCATCCCATAGAACAATTTTTCGCTAAATGAAGGCAAACTGGAACAGTTTGGGATCTTGCCTGGCGGAAGCTCCCCCTCTCAAACTTCTTTACACATATGACCTCTAAAACTGCTGCCCTCATCTCAGAATGGATCCTTTCTGGAATGAGGTTTCTATAACCCAGAACATTATATATATTGATCACAAGGAGCAGTGTAGTTGGACACTTGCTACATTCAGAACAGCACACAATCACTACAGGTTCTAGAACATGCAAAGTGTATCTATGCCTAAGTGGTTCAGGCCAAGGCTGAAAACAAACTAATTGGAGCCCAGCAGTTTTGGAAGATCTCCAACCAAATTCTGAATAGAGGTAAATTGTCGTTAACCACTATTATAAATGACCCCAAGGTCATGTCATCCTTGTTAGATAAGGTGGAGCTCTTTGCCTTGATCTTTGCCTCTACCTCAATGTTAGATGACATAGGAGATCCTCTTCCTGGCTTAACCTGTCTCACTGAGCACAATCTCGGTAGAACTTTTATTACAGCCTTGGAAGTCACAAGATTTATCAAAAGTCTTGACTCTAAGAAAGCCACTAGCCCAGGTAAAATCCCAATTAGGAATATTAACCCAGAATTATTCTTGATCTTAGCAAAATTGTTTAACTGCTGCTTGAATGAGAAATCCTTCCCAAGTCTGTGGAAGGTGTCGAGTGTATGCCTGGTTTTCAAGAATGCGAGTGAGCACTCATCCCCCTCACAGGATAGGCCCATCAGTCTCCTTATCAAGCTTTTTGAGGCTATAATCGACAAGGTTGTTGATCGTCTAAACAGGAACATTCTCTTGTGCAACAAGCAGTACTGGTTTCAATTGGCCTGATCCACTGCTGATGTCCTAACTGACATTACTCACAGAATTGGCAAGGCACTAGATAACAAATACATCTCAAGGACTATAACATTTGATGTTTCAGAGGTCTTTGACAATGCATGACACAAAGGATTGCTTCTCGGGTTCTCTCAGGTTGGAATCATTGGAAGAGTCTTTTCAGTTATAAAGTCCTTAACAAGTAGGTCACTGAAGGTAGTATGACTCTTACTTTTTCACTTTCTCTTGTTTTGCTCATTTTTTTTTTTTTTTTCCCCATTTGAAGAATTGTTCCAGCTCCAAAAGACTAAGTTTTGGCCATAGGTGCACTACAATGAGCCTAGATAGAAGTGTGTCTGTCATATGTTCAGATGAGCTTAATAATAACATTGATAATTCTATTGTTAGAAATAATTGTCTTGCTAATCTTTGATTCTTTTTTGCTTGCTAGAACCAAAAGAAATGGTTATGACTATGAACTTTTCAGCCAGTCTGCAGCTATACATTTCCAAGAATTTTTATCTGGTCTTTTTACTGTGTTTAACCAATATTGGAGCTTTGAAGTATTTTTGAGTTACTTTCTACATAATGAGAACATTTCACATACATGCCTTTTTTAAAAGGTTGACAGCACAAAGTAGCTGGTTGCCTGATTTTAGTTCTGCGTAACTTGTTAGAGGTGCCAGCTTTCTTATTCAGTGGCTGTCAGAACTTCTTGTGAAGAAAGATGACAGTAATTGAGATGATATTATTATTGAGAGCAGAGGCAATGAAGTAAGTGATCATAGATGCGTGATATGTCAGTTGGTGTTAGAAATAAAAGAAGGAATCTCTTTTTGGCAAAAGATAAATATGTTCAGCCAATATTTAGTTACTTATTTATCGAGAATGTCACCCCTTCATCCTTTCCACTTGAAATTCTCAACCTTTTGATTGTTAGATTTTCTCATCATAATTTTCTGCTTCTGTGTGTCAAATGACCAGTGGAAGTAAGATGTCCCTCCCCAGTGAGAAAATACTGATTAACAGTTCTACCTCAACAAAAGAGGGAATAATTATTTTCAGAATATGATTGATAAAGAAACTAATTGATTTGGCAATTTTTCATATGTACAAAGATTAAGTTTACTTAATAATGCCTGGGCTAAAATTTTCATTTATCGTTAGAATTTAGGGTGGGGTGAGAGGAAATAATTTATCTGTTTTAAATCTGAAATGAGAAGGACAGCCTGGAAAACAAACAAATTGGTAGAGAGAAAAAATGTCTTGTTGATATTTGCTTCTCAAATAGTGTGACTTAAAATAAATTTCAATCACTTCTTTTATTATCTTTAATTTCATGTCTTAAAATTATTTGTCTAAAAAGACAAATAATTTTCAAACATGACCATCTGAAATAAAATAGGATTAAATGTATAATTTGTTTTTTATCCAGGGATACTTATTCAGGTTAGTCTGACACAAGGTTAGAAAAAGTGAGCACCTGGGAATAATCAAAATCACTACATTAACAATGTAGCTAAACACTAGGAAAGTGACTTCAGCAGGCTAAAGTTCTCCACTGACATGAAATGAAAGAGGTTCTATTGAATCAATTGCTAAATCTGCTGTGAGGAAAGTTGGTTCAGGACAGATTCTGGCAAAGAAAATTGTCTATCATTCACCGAGGCTTCAAATATTACTGCAACATATGGTCTCATACTTCTGCTTTAAATTTACAGATTAGTAATAAAATCCAAAGAATCTGTGATGTTATTGGTTTTGACCTGGCATCTTGGCTTCAGTCACTTCCCACCATCACTTCCCTGTACATTTTTCTCTAAATACTTTCATGTTTAATTGTTCTGATGCACTTTCCTCTATGGTACCTAGACTTTATGAATTTAAGTACAGTACGAGATTGGCAGATAGGTCTTATTTTACAGCTGAAATTGCTAGATGTAACCATAAGTTCTTTGCTAACGGTTTTCTCTATGGCACTTTTCAGTTGTGGATTCTTTCAGTTTCTTGCTTCCCAGTCAACTTTGATCTTCAAAAATTTAAATGCCTTGTCAATAATCTGTCTTCTTAATTCCTGTTCTTTTATTGTTCACTCTTTTTAATAGATTTTTTTTCTCATTCTCTCATACTCAGTAACTCCTTGCATTTTAGTGACTTTATTGCCTTGCTTGGGATGAAAGGATTAAAATAAATGTTAAGAGCTGATTAACTTAAGCAATGTTCTGTGGCAATCACCTTTATAGATGAAGATAGACAACCTAATTGTTGAGTGTTTTGAGTGCAGTCTGGAGGGGGGGCATTTAAATCAGTGGGGCCACAAGTAAGAATTTACACACTAAAATTAGTTCACATCATTTTCATAGTTGGGTGGTTGCAAATGATTTATGGGAGTGTCGGACAACCTTCACCTAATGACGGCTTTGATCATAGATATATAAATCAGTAAATGATGAAAAATACATTGATTTTTGCACAACAAATATTTATTTATTTTTCAGTTATATTTTTATATGACCATAAATTTAATTCAGTGTTAAGTAATGTTCATGTAGATCAGATATTATGCGGTTAAACATCCAGATCAGAATTTAGAAAATAATTAATTGCTGTTGTGATTCTACTACTGGCCAAAAGGCATTTCCAAACACATTTCATTATGATTATGACTGTTTTTTTCTCTGACATGTCTTAGTAACAACCACACCTCTTTACCTCTCTCTCTCTTTTCCCTATTTATTTATTGGGTACTCCCCCCCCCCATCAAGCATCATCTGTTTCTTTTCTTTTACCTATGTGTTCTGCCCACCTTCATTTTTAGCAACTTTATCACTTCTATGGCACCTCTTAGTTGAATTCTTTTATCTTTTACAGTTATCCCAATCATTGCTCTTTTCATTGACCTTTTGTGTTTCTAAGTTTGTTTTGAAGCAATTTGATTTTCATGCTTAGTACACCCACATAAAAACTGTTATATGTTCACTATGCTTCATGTTTAAAGGCTTTTCAGTCAATGACTTTCCATTGTTTTCTTTCATTTTCATGGTCTTTTTTCATATAATCTCCTGCTCTTACTAGATATATTCCTGGATTTCTTCCAGTTTTCCAGCCTTTATACTTAACTTTTATAGAAGGTTACATTTGTTTTATTTCTGTCCATTTTTCTTGAACTTATATTGAGACTTTTCTTTATTCAGATCATTTCACATTTCTTGTAATTTCTTCCAATGATCATAATATTAGCAAAATTTCATCAGTAAGTCATCGATGGTTTAAATATTCTAGGTTTATATTTCTATGCATTCCTTACCTTGCAGAAAATACTTTCAAGTAATATTGCGCTTAATTTAGACAAAATTGGATCACCTTGTCTTGCTCATTCTCCAATTTTTATTTTAACTGTGTCTTTTTGGAGTCAGATTATTGTCATATATTCTCAATAACTTTTATGTAATTTTTGATGATATCATGATCTTGTAGTGAGTGACTGCCATATCTTCTGCAGAGTCAGAGGTGGTTTTTGTTGTCAAATAAAGTATTTTGTTCTGTTGTCTTTTTTAATCAATTGTCAATAGCCTGTTGTTGAGTAACCACTTCAGCCTTTTATCATTGCTGATTATCATTTAGGCTCCTTCTTAGTCTGTATAAGAATAGAATATTTAAAGAATTATTTACATACTAGAATATTTTTTGCAATGCATGTCAGCATGTTCAAATCCTCACAGTTAAATTGTATTGTTGAAGTAATTGCAAACAATTTTTGAGATTTACAAACTACGTTTTGTTCAATTTTTCAAACCAATCAGATATAAAAACTTAAAGAAAACATATGCAAAAAAGTATAAGTATTTATTTTAATCATTAAATTGTTTTTAATATAGTGGGAGTATTTTGTATGTTAAATCATAAGACTTTTTAATTTTTCCAAAAGAATTAATAAAAATTTATTGTATTAAGCTACACACCCGAGAAAAACCAACTGTACACTGTATCCCCTTACCTGTTTGCACTTCTTCTGAAATTTGGTTTCGATCAGTCCATGTATGGCTATTTTATAGGGTTTGACAGAACAGATGGACTAACAGAAGTTGCAGAATTTTATATATAGATAGGTTTATTGTACTTAGTACAATAAATCTATCAATATATTAAAATAGATTTCAATATTTTTTTTTTTGTGCAGTAATAATAATATTAGGTTGGTGCAAAAGTAATGATGTAATAATGTCATTTTTTGACGTATTTTTTAACGTCAAAAAACGATGTCATTATTTTTGCACCAACCTAATAATTGATAATGTTACATATTTCATTCTGATATTACATGTGACATATGCACCAAATGGGTGTGTAAGTGTAAATCTTATATTGATAAGTTCTGATATTAGAGGATAAGTGCAGAGTGAATTTAGGACTAGTAAAATTTCCTCTTGTAAGAAATACACTAATATATATATATATATATACTACATGAATCAATTGTACAAAAAACAGATATTGAAGTTAATGATATAAATGGTGAGAATACATCTTTGCAAACATCTATTCCCATATCTGATGTCTGTATGAACAGATGAAAGCTTGTAAAAAAAAAAAGTCCTTATGCATTATGCAACTGGAATTTATAAACAGGGATCATAACATTCATCTACAGGTTCAGTGTTAAAGTAATTTATTAAATTTGTTTGTGAAGATGTTTTCTTGGCATTTCTATCATTAACTTCACTATCTGTTTTTTGTATGTGTACTTGATATATATATATATATATATATATATATATATATATATCAAGAAAAAACAGATACACCTAGGGTCAATTCCATTCTATCTTAAGTTTGGTCTGTATATATTTTTGTTTGTCTTTCTCTTCATAGACATTTTTTTTTTTTTTTTTTTTTTTTTTTTTTTTAAATAATGTGAGTATTTTGTATGTTAAATAAAATTTTTAACTTAAAAAAAATATTAATGAAAATTTATTGTACTAATTTGCACACCCAAATAAAACCAACTGTACTTTGTACCCACTTATCTGTATGCACTTCTCTCCAAAATTTGGTTTTGATTGGTCAATTTATGGCTATTTTAGAGGGTGTGACAGATGGTTTTATATGTAGATGTTTGATCATAATTTGATAGTGATAGTTGCTAAGGATTTTATTTGCTCTTTTTATAAAATAGAATTCTTATTCCTAGACAGACGTTTTGAGGTCTGTTTCTTTGCCCCATCTACAAAGATATACTCTTAGCTCTTGTAGGGCATTCTGGAATTCTTCTACTGCAAATTATCCAAATAACCTGACCATCTATTGCAATATTTTGGCTTTTGATTTTCTTGATTATCATAATAAAAACATTGTTCACAAAGATAATCTGGGCTTGTATCATTGCCTTTTGATGTGAAAATCACAAAATTTCATCATAAATCTGTATTTATTTTCTTCAGTTAATTTTTCTTTACAAATTCAAATTTTCAATTCATTTAACATTTTGCATTATAATCTACATGTAATTAACTGTTTTATTTTTGAAATAATAATTAGCTTTTTTTTTTTTTTTTTTTTTTTTTATCCAAGCAAAGATTTTAAACAAAGATTAACCAAGAAAATTTGCAGCTGATTTTGAAAGTTTTAACCTTTAGGTTTGTTTGACAAAATTTTTACTTGATATTTTCCATGTATTTATTTTTGTAGGGTGATTTTTGTCGAGTAATTGGCCATGATCAAGTGTAATTAGCAAAAATGCTCAACAACAGAACTGACAAAGTCTCTAATAAATAATAAAAAGAAAAAAAAAGAATAGGGCAAAATAATATTAAGCAAACAAGATACATGCAATTCAAAAGTAGGCAAAGCAACAGTAATAAGGCAAAAATATGATAAAGTAAGAATGGTGTTCACGTGCAAAAGGGATACAGTCAAGTGATTATAGCATTCTAACTTCAAGATAAGAACAAAAATATGGTGGATGAAACTAAGAATTGGCTCATTTTTATTGGTTAGGAAGAAATCCCAGCATGCATCTGTACAATATGTCTATAAATTTGGAGATGGGGTGTTTTTAGCAGTCATTCCTTTTTGGATTGGAACAAACAGATTTGCTGAGAGAAGGTAAATTTATACATCTCTTCAATATCATAATTTTGTCTCGTATAATATAAAGGAATACTTTCTTTTTGATATTTCTTTTCTTAATGTTCTGGTTCCAATGGTTTTATAAATGTTATTATTTTCAAGAAATCTTTGACAAGACTGAATATGTAAGAAGAAACTTGAGAATCCTCTGAGCTACTGTGTTAGTCTTGTGGGAAAATGAAATAAAATCAATAAAAAAAAAAAAAAAAAAAAAGGAAAAGAAAAACAATTTCCCATGATGCTAAGAGTAAAGGAACCAGAAATATGATTACCTCCACTTGGCCTTTGTCAAAGGCTGTTAGGCAGCAATGGTTAAGTCTATACAAGACAAACATTTAACTTCCCCACCCTCTTTCTCCAAGATGTAGTACCATGCAGAAATTATGTTCACACTAGGAGGACAGCTTGTTCCCTTGGCACACTGATCTCTTAAGTCTTTTCTTCATTTTCAAATGACTGCATTCGGACATAACTAGGTGCTTGAGAATTTCAAACATCCTTATCCTAACTCCTGGGCCAAAAAGAAAATAGGCATTCCCAAGAGACACCGAGAACTTTGTTTTATTACAGTTTATGTAAAAAGGATGACTAAACGGTTTGTGGTAGAAAAACAAGTTTTTTTGCATGCGTCTTCTTAATTGTAATTCTTTTCCAATATTTCTTTTCTTAATATTCTTTTATGTTTTATAACCACTATCATTCACAAGAAATCTTTATGGAAAGATTGACAATGTAAAAAGAGACTAGACTACCTTGTTAGCTGTTGTTTTGCAGCTCAAACCAGACCCCAGGTTCACTGACAAGATGCAGTTTCTTCCAGTCAAATGGTTGTCTTAAAAATTACCATTTGGCTAGATTGTTATCCACGAGTGAAGAACAAAACAGTTTCTAGCAGTAGACCAGATTTTATTCTTGGCTTGTAACCTATTGCTATAAGCAAGCGAAGTAGAGATTAGGTGAGAGGGGAGGTGCACAGTTCAGTGGCTGTCTTCCCTGTCTGTTCTGTGAGGCCTGCTTTGTTCTTTGTGTGCTTATGGTCAGTTTTATAAATAACAATATTCTTTGTCTTGTCATCTTAATCTAAAAAAGTAACTTATTTCCCTTTTGTCACTTTCTCTCAGTCTGAGCCTCTTGCTCTGTTGAAGTTGATTCCACTTACTGATAACCATCGGTTGAAAGTAAATGTTCCGAATCCATTTTTGTGACATGTCCAGTTTTTTTTTTTTTTTTTTTTTTTTTTTTCAATTTAACAAGACCTTATCTGACTCAGATTGCTACATCGGTTGGTTACACTTCATAGATAAGATTATCATTGAATTTTTCCCTTGGAGATTGTGCTACATTTGCAAATCAAGCAGATTTTATGTTCTTCACCTAGATTTTACAAGTACCATAATTCAGTACCTCTGGTTGCTATGCACCATCCTGGTTACATAGAGGTTACATACAAAATCAGTTTTAGTATTATATGGATGTTAAGATTAGGAAAGATTATCAAATGATGAAATCTTGGGACTATTTTCTTTCCCTTCTTTCATGAACTAAACAGAGATCATCAACACTTATCTTTGCCTTTATTCTTTTCCCTGCTCACTATTAATTTAGCCGAGTTTGACTTTCATACAACTGGCTATCAGTCACTCTGATATTTAGACATTTATCTCCTCCGCCTGGCATCCTTATTATCTGATTACAACGTAGTGAAAAATGGCACTTGTTAATCTTAGGATGGACATTTCTATCTACCAGCAATTAGAATCTGTGGTTGCAGTGAAAAAGACATCCAAAAGAGTGACAAAGGGAGATAATCCAATTACTGATTGATATTTATGCTACTTGACATTAAACATGACAAGCAGCACATAGCAATCGTAAAGATCTATTTCTTTACACCAATTGAGTAGAAAGGATTTTAAAAGGGTACAATGGGCATCACTATTAATATCCAGTAACAGACAGTGACATCAGTGTGTTTCCTTCTCAATCAAACTGAATCATTGTCTTTTACAATTTCTTTTTCTTAAGAAGTCATACAGAAATAAATTCAGATGATAAATTTAATTCTTTGTTGCTGGTATCTACCAAACTTTGTTCTCAGTGAATTTATGATGTGGATATACAAGAGAATGAATGATAATCCAAGTCTGATCATATTTTCAAAATAAAATAAGTGCATTAAACAATCACCTATGTTTTCTTTGACAGTATTTATTATAAGATAAAGACAACAGTGGGACTTCTAATGGGAAATTAATTGAAATTGTTCTTTTAAATATATCTGTAACAGGACAAAATGTAATGATTGATAATAAATGTAAAATAATTTGTATTTAAAGGATAAATTAACTACTTCAGTTACTAGAGCCCAAGAAGAAAATAGCATTATTACATGCCACACAATCAGATATACATTTATTGTTGAAATAAAGTATCAACATTTTTTCATGAGATTATATTCATTGACTTCAACAAATGTTTTCTGTTTCATTTTTCAAAAATTAAGTTAAACTGATTATTTAATTTATACTGTTAACCTACTTCTTTAATGTGCCGGGTCTTTTCAGGATGTTGGTGATCATGTTTCTTCACATTTTCTTGTGCTTTATAGCTCGTAGTAAATTTTGTCTTTTTGCTGTCTCTCCTAATCCATGTTCTGCCAACCATTTACCAGTTAAGATTCTGCTGCTTTCTTCATTCCCTCTTATAGGGCACTTATTTAAAGTCCTGTGAGTGTCAAATTTTCCTAGTCTCTTGCCTTGTGCCCTATAAAATTCAACTTGCTCTTACTGATGTTAAGCTTGGTGATAATGTCTCAAAATGCTACTAATATTAACAGAGCATGGGGTGAAGGATCCACTTATGATTGTACAGTGCAGGTTTCTGAAGTTCCACAGTGGAGATACGAGTCTTGGTAGAGGATGTTCGTCTACAATTGACATTCAACATTTTGAACAAAACCTATGCCAAAGTGTCTGAGAAATGTCTCGGATAATGGGTGATTTCAACAATATCAAATCATCCCAAGAATATTGACAAGGTGAAGAAATTCAATAAATGGGTTCCACATTAACTCGGTGAAAATTAGAGATCCATCTTTTTGAAGTTTGTTCAATTCTGCATCTGTGAAATTTGATTGATCCATTTCTTGCTTGAACACAATCTTGTGAAGTGAAAGGGAACTTTTATGACAACAACAGACTTAATGGCTTGAACATAATAAAGCACAAATACTTTCCAAAAGAAAAATTGCAGTAGAAGATTATGGTGACTGTCTGATGGTCCACCATTGAGCATTATCCATTACAGCTTTCTGGAATCTAAGCAAAGCATCACTGCCAAAGTTTACTTCCAGCAAGTGAATGGAATGCCCATTCAGTGAATTAGAATTGAACAAGCAAAGATTATGGTGACTGTCTGATGGTCCACCATTGGCATTATCCATTACAGCTTTCTGGAATCTAAGCAAAGCATCACTGCCAAAGTTTACTTCCAGCAAGTGAATGGAATGCCCATTCAGTGAATTAGAATTGAACAAGCAAATATTATGGTGACTGTCTGGTGGTACACCATTGGCATTATCCATTACAGCTTTCTGGAATCTAAGCAAAGCATCACTGCCAAAGTTTACTTCCAGCAAGTGAATGGAATGCCCATTCAGTGAATTAGAATTGAACAAGCAAAGATTATGGTGACTGTCTGGTGGTCCACCATTGGCATTATTCATTACAGCTTTCTGGAATCTAAGCAAAGCATCACTGCCAAAGTTTACTTCCAGCAAGTGGATGGAATGCCCATGGAATGCCCATTCAGTGAATTAGAATTGAACAAGCAAAGATTATGGTGACTGTCTGATGGTCCACCATTGAGCATTATCCATTGCTTCATCTAGCAAACATCACTGCCAAAGTTTACTTCCAGCAAGTGAATGGAATGCCCATTCAGTGAATTAGAATTGAACAAGCAAAGATTATGGTGACTGTCTGATGGTCCACCATTGGCATTATCCATTACAGCTTTCTGGAATCTAAGCAAAGCATCACTGCCAAAGTTTACTTCCAGCAAGTGAATGGAATGCCCATTCAGTGAATTAGAATTGAACAAGCAAAGATTATGGTGACTGTCTGATGGTCCACCATTGAGCATTATCCATTACAGCTTTCTGGAATCTAAGCAAAGCATCACTGCCAAAGTTTACTTCCAGCAAGTGAATGGAATGCCCATTCAGTGAATTAGAATTGAACAAGCAAAGATTATGGTGACTGTCTGATGGTCCACCATTGGCATTATCCATTACAGCTTTCTGGAATCTAAGCAAAGCATCACTGCCAAAGTTTACTTCCAGCAAGTGAATGGAATGCCCATTCAGTGAATTAGAATTGAACAAGCAAAGATTATGGTGACTGTCTGATGGTCCACCATTGGCATTATCCATTACAGCTTTCTGGAATCTAAGCAAAGCATCACTGCCAAAGTTTACTTCCAGCAAGTGGATGGAATGCCCATTCAGTGAATTAGAATTGAACAAGCAAAGATTATGGTGACTGTCTGATGGTACACCATTGAGCATTATCCATTACAGCTTTCTGGAATCTAAGCAAAGCATCACTGCCAAAGTTTACTTCCAGCAAGTGAATGGAATGCCCATTCAGTGAATTAGAATTGAACAAGCAAATATTATGGTGACTGTCTGGTGGTCCACCATTGGCATTATCCATTACAGCTTTCTGGAATCTAAGCAAAGCATCACTGCCAAAGTTTACTTCCAGCAAGTGAATGGAATGCCCATTCAGTGAATTAGAATTGAACAAGCAAAGATTATGGTGACTGTCTGATGGTCCACCATTGAGCATTATCCATTACAGCTTTCTGGAATCTAAGCAAAGCATCACTGCCAAAGTTTACTTCCAGCAAGTGAATGGAATGCCCATTCAGTGAATTAGAATTGAACAAGCAAAGATTATGGTGACTGTCTGATGGTCCACCATTGGCATTATCCATTACAGCTTTCTGGAATCTAAGCAAAGCATCACTGCCAAAGTTTACTTCCAGCAAGTGAATGGAATGCCCATTCAGTGAATTAGAATTGAACAAGCAAAGATTATGGTGACTGTCTGATGGTCCACCATTGGCATTATCCATTACAGCTTTCTGGAATCTAAGCAAAGCATCACTGCCAAAGTTTACTTCCAGCAAGTGAATGGAATGCCCATTCAGTGAATTAGAATTGAACAAGCAAAGATTATGGTGACTGTCTGATGGTCCACCATTGGCATTATCCATTACAGCTTTCTGGAATCTAAGCAAAGCATCACTGCCAAAGTTTACTTCCAGCAAGTGAATGGAATGCCCATTCAGTGAATTAGAATTGAACAAGCAAATATTATGGTGACTGTCTGGTGGTACACCATTGGCATTATCCATTACAGCTTTCTGGAATCTAAGCAAAGCATCACTGCCAAAGTTTACTTCCAGCAAGTGGATGGAATGCCCATTCAGTGAATTAGAATTGAACAAGCAAAGATTATGGTGACTGTCTGATGGTCCACCATTGAGCATTATCCATTACAGCTTTCTGGAATCTAAGCAAAGCATCACTGCCAAAGTTTACTTCCAGCAAGTGAATGGAATGCCCATTAAGTGAATTAGAATTGAACAAGCAAAGATTATGGTGACTGTCTGGTGGTCCACCATTGAGCATTATCCATTACAGCTTTCTGGAATCTAAGCAAAGCATCACTGCCAAAGTTTACTTCCAGCAAGTGGATGGAATGCCCATTCAGTGAATTAGAATTGAACAAGCAAAGATTATGGTGACTGTCTGGTGGTACACCATTGGCATTATCCATTACAGCTTTCTGGAATCTAAGCAAAGCATCACTGCCAAAGTTTACTTCCAGCAAGTGAATGGAATGCCCATTCAGTGAATTAGAATTGAACAAGCAAAGATTATGGTGACTGTCTGATGGTCCACCATTGAGCATTATCCATTACAGCTTTCTGGAATCTAAGCAAAGCATCACTGCCAAAGTTTACTTCCAGCAAGTGAATGGAATGCCCATTCAGTGAATTAGAATTGAACAAGCAAAGATTATGGTGACTGTCTGGTGGTCCACCATTGGCATTATCCATTACAGCTTTCTGGAATCTAAGCAAAGCATCACTGCCAAAGTTTACTTCCAGCAAGTGGATGGAATGCCCATTCAGTGAATTAGAATTGAACAAGCAAAGATTATGGTGACTGTCTGGTGGTCCACCATTGAGCATTATCCATTACAGCTTTCTGGAATCTAAGCAAAGCATCACTGCCAAAGTTTACTTCCAGCAAGTGGATGGAATGCCCATTCAGTGAATTAGAATTGAACAAGCAAAGATTATGGTGACTGTCTGGTGGTACACCATTGGCATTATCCATTACAGCTTTCTGGAATCTAAGCAAAGCATCACTGCCAAAGTTTACTTCCAGCAAGTGAATGGAATGCCCATTCAGTGAATTAGAATTGAACAAGCAAAGATTATGGTGACTGTCTGATGGTCCACCATTGAGCATTATCCATTACAGCTTTCTGGAATCTAAGCAAAGCATCACTGCCAAAGTTTACTTCCAGCAAGTGAATGGAATGCCCATTCAGTGAATTAGAATTGAACAAGCAAAGATTATGGTGACTGTCTGGTGGTCCACCATTGGCATTATCCATTACAGCTTTCTGGAATCTAAGCAAAGCATCACTGCCAAAGTTTACTTCCAGCAAGTGGATGGAATGCCCATTCAGTGAATTAGAATTGAACAAGCAAAGATTATGGTGACTGTCTGGTGGTACACCATTGGCATTATCCATTACAGCTTTCTGGAATCTAAGCAAAGCATCACTGCCAAAGTTTACTTCCAGCAAGTGAATGGAATGCCCATTCAGTGAATTAGAATTGAACAAGCAAAGATTATGGTGACTGTCTGATGGTCCACCATTGAGCATTATCCATTACAGCTTTCTGGAATCTAAGCAAAGCATCACTGCCAAAGTTTACTTCCAGCAAGTGGATGGAATGCCCATTCAGTGAATTAGAATTGAACAAGCAAAGATTATGGTGACTGTCTGGTGGTACACCATTGGCATTATCCATTACAGCTTTCTGGAATCTAAGCAAAGCATCACTGCCAAAGTTTACTTCCAGCAAGTGAATGGAATGCCCATTCAGTGAATTAGAATTGAACAAGCAAAGATTATGGTGACTGTCTGATGGTCCACCATTGAGCATTATCCATTACAGCTTTCTGGAATCTAAGCAAAGCATCACTGCCAAAGTTTACTTCCAGCAAGTGAATGGAATGCCCATTCAGTGAATTAGAATTGAACAAGCAAATATTATGGTGACTGTCTGATGGTCCACCATTGGCATTATCCATTACAGCTTTCTGGAATCTAAGCAAAGCATCACTGCCAAAGTTTACTTCCAGCAAGTGGATGGAATGCCCATTCAGTGAATTAGAATTGAACAAGCAAAGATTATGGTGACTGTCTGATGGTACACCATTGGCATTATCCATTACAGCTTTCTGGAATCTAAGCAAAGCATCACTGCCAAAGTTTACTTCCAGCAAGTGAATGGAATGCCCATTCAGTGAATTAGAATTGAACAAGCAAAGATTATGGTGACTGTCTGATGGTCCACCATTGAGCATTATCCATTACAGCTTTCTGGAATCTAAGCAAAGCATCACTGCCAAAGTTTACTTCCAGCAAGTGAATGGAATGCCCATTCAGTGAATTAGAATTGAACAAGCAAATATTATGGTGACTGTCTGATGGTCCACCATTGGCATTATCCATTACAGCTTTCTGGAATCTAAGCAAAGCATCACTGCCAAAGTTTACTTCCAGCAAGTGAATGGAATGCCCATTCAGTGAATTAGAATTGAACAAGCAAATATTATGGTGACTGTCTGGTGGTACACCATTGGCATTATCCATTACAGCTTTCTGGAATCTAAGCAAAGCATCACTGCCAAAGTTTACTTCCAGCAAGTGAATGGAATGCCCATTCAGTGAATTAGAATTGAACAAGCAAAGATTATGGTGACTGTCTGGTGGTCCACCATTGAGCATTATCCATTACAGCTTTCTGGAATCTAAGCAAAGCATCACTGCCAAAGTTTACTTCCAGCAAGTGAATGGAATGCCCATTCAGTGAATTAGAATTGAACAAGCAAAGATTATGGTGACTGTCTGGTGGTCCACCATTGAGCATTATCCATTACAGCTTTCTGGAATCTAAGCAAAGCATCACTGCCAAAGTTTACTTCCAGCAAGTGGATGGAATGCCCATTCAGTGAATTAGAATTGAACAAGCAAAGATTATGGTGACTGTCTGGTGGTACACCATTGGCATTATCCATTACAGCTTTCTGGAATCTAAGCAAAGCATCACTGCCAAAGTTTACTTCCAGCAAGTGAATGGAATGCCCATTCAGTGAATTAGAATTGAACAAGCAAATATTATGGTGACTGTCTGATGGTACACCATTGAGCATTATCCATTACAGCTTTCTGGAATCTAAGCAAAGCATCACTGCCAAAGTTTACTTCCAGCAAGTGAATGGAATGCCCATTCAGTGAATTAGAATTGAACAAGCAAATATTATGGTGACTGTCTGATGGTACACCATTGAGCATTATCCATTACAGCTTTCTGGAATCTAAGCAAAGCATCACTGCCAAAGTTTACTTCCAGCAAGTGGATGGAATGCCCATTCAGTGAATTAGAATTGAACAAGCAAATATTATGGTGACTGTCTGATGGTACACCATTGAGCATTATCCATTACAGCTTTCTGGAATCTAAGCAAAGCATCACTGCCAAAGTTTACTTCCAGCAAGTGAATGGAATGCCCATTCAGTGAATTAGAATTGAACAAGCAAATATTATGGTGACTGTCTGGTGGTCCACCATTGAGCATTATCCATTACAGCTTTCTGGAATCTAAGCAAAGCATCACTGCCAAAGTTTACTTCCAGCAAGTGGATGGAATGCCCATTCAGTGAATTAGAATTGAACAAGCAAAGATTATGGTGACTGTCTGATGGTACACCATTGAGCATTATCCATTACAGCTTTCTGGAATCTAAGCAAAGCATCACTGCCAAAGTTTACTTCCAGCAAGTGAATGGAATGCCCATTCAGTGAATTAGAATTGAACAAGCAAATATTATGGTGACTGTCTGGTGGTCCACCATTGAGCATTATCCATTACAGCTTTCTGGAATCTAAGCAAAGCATCACTGCCAAAGTTTACTTCCAGCAAGTGAATGGAATGCCCATTCAGTGAATTAGAATTGAACAAGCAAAGATTATGGTGACTGTCTGGTGGTCCACAATTGAGCATTATCCATTACAGCTTTCTGGAATCTAAGCAAAGCATCACTGCCAAAGTTTACTTCCAGCAAGTGAATGGAATGCCCATTCAGTGAATTAGAATTGAACAAGCAAAGATTATGGTGACTGTCTGGTGGTCCACCATTGAGCATTATCCATTACAGCTTTCTGGAATCTAAGCAGATCATCACTGCCAAAGTTTACTTCCAGTAAGTGGATAGAATGCAAATTCAGTTAATTAAAATGTGTCCAGTAGTGGTTTATTGATGATGGGCAATTCTGTGTCTTGACAATGTTTAGTCACGTTTCCAGGATGACAGTGCAGAAGGTCATCAATTTCTGGATACAAAACTTTGCCCCACCCACCATATTCCCCACCTGATCTCTTATCCACTGACTCCCACTTTTTCCTGCATCTTGACAATCTTTTAAGCCAAGACTTTTTTTTTTTTTTTTTTTTTTTTTTTTTGCAATGACAATGGAGAAACTGCATTTGAAGGTTTCTTGCTGCCCAAATACTTAGACTTTCATCATAAAAGCATAAATAATCGTGTAACTCAATGGCAGAAATGCAAGGATGTTCAGAGTTTTTATTTTGATTGATATAATCATAGTTTAAATACATTAATTTAAGAATAAAAATTGATCCTAAAATTGTATATTATTTTCCAAATAACAAAATGTTATTACATGGTAAAAGTTCAGATATCACTCATCTTTTGCCTTTCTTTAAGGGTTAAGGTTTCTGTTGATAACAATCCTTTTTGTAACAACAGCATGAGAGCAGATGTTCTTAGTTATTTTACGTTGTTAATTTTCTATGTTGCATCTCGCACATATACACAAACCATGGCTAAGACAAAGGATATTTTGATATTTATTAAGCTTATTGGCCACATCAGAAAATAATTTTTTGTGCCATGCCCCTTCCTGATTAAGGCGACCATGACCCTCCACAGCTTCCTATCTTTTTTTTCCCTTAATTCAAATTCTAACCTTTCTCAAATACTGGAGAGGAATTGGTTACTATCTCAGCCATGAAGCTGATCTTGATATTTATCAAGCTTATCTTTGGATGACACCTGAGTAAAACAATTCTATTTTACCAATCATTAAAATAGAAAGAATCGGCTTTTACTGACTTGAGCAAAATATGGGGTCATCTTTCAAGAAGAACCTAGAAAATAGGTAACCTGGAGGTAAAGTATTTCTGATCATCAGTTTTAGCCTGTTTGCTGCCACAAATAAGTTGTTTCAGCAAGTCAACACTTTAGATCTCTCTTGTCTTACAATAATGTGTTAGACTTTTGCATTTCTTTGTGCAAATAAAAGAAATTGATTATTAATTTTGATAAATTTTGTGCCTGATACATAGATTCATCTTTGAAGATATTTTGTACTTACTTAAATTTTTGCAATACTTTTCTTACATAAGTTATATATACAGTTGTACACGAGATGATTTCTATGAAAATAAAATGGTTTTAAACATGTAAAGAAGACCTTCAGTTTATTAGTTTTAACAAAAGAGAAACTGAGCAATGGAGGAAAAACATTCTTGACAACAAACAGGTTAAGAAATGATAATAAAAAAACAAAAAACATTTAAAATGGAGATAATTTTCTGGGGTTGTATTTATTTTGAAGCATTTTTTTTAACATTAAAAGAACTGTTGCTTTTATAAATTGTAAATTAGTATAAGGTTAAATGTTTTTTTTGTGTGTGGCCACTTTATATCAGTAGAACAAAATAACTTGCATCATGAAACAATCAATTTTTAATTAGCTATATATATATATATATATATATATATATATATATATACTAACAAAATGACATTTTTTTTTTTTTATTTTTATTTTTTTTTAATTATATCACCCCAAGCAAGGCAGTAAAGCCATTATGACACAAGGGGTTACTGAGTGTGAAAGAATAAGAAAATAGATAAACATTATTAAGGAGCGAGAACAATAAAAGAGTAATCAAGAAGACAATAGATAATGACTGACATTGCATTTAAATTTTGCTGGGAAGCATGAAGCCAGAAGAGATTTTTTGCAAACAAGAAGTGTAAGAGAAGAAACTGTTAGCATAGAACTTATGGTACCATATTGTTGATTCCACTATAAATTGATGAGACCATTTTGTTAATCTAGTATTGTGCTTAAATTCCTAGTTTAATGAGGAAGGTGGACTTGGAAAACTTAACCCTCACAAGGCATACTGAGAGCAAGAGAGGTATGGGAAGGCAGCAAGACACCTGATAAGCTTGTGCAAATGGATGGCAAAATGGGTGGAGGTCTTAGCAAAGGTAGAAAAATTAAGTCACATAAGATAGAAAGCTGTGGAGGGCTATGGCTGCTTATGTTCTGAATAAATGCAGCATATAGATGGTGATGTTGAGCAGAGCTGAAAAATATTTCTAGAATTGTCTAAATAAGTAAAAATTTAATTAGATTTTCTTAAAACTGGATGGAATTAATTAAACAAGAGAAAAATAATCAGTTTGCTGATTTTTATTATCATTAATACAAAGATGTATTTCAAATTATTAATAAAAGTAGAATTATTTGACTGCATCGAATTTTATTTTCATTTTAACTGGAAGAGATATAAATAAAACAAAAAACTTTATTGTATTTAATTGAAAGAAAAATTATTTCAATAATTTTAACTCATCTGTTGCTGACTTAATTTTTATTAATTTTCACACCAGAATCTTAGATATTTATTAGTATACCAAGCTTTTAATATTGTGGCTACATATGGTTTGGTGCTCCTGCTAATATATATATATATATATATATATACACACACACTCACACACAGACAGATTCTTGATAGAATCCAAAGAAGGATCAATAATGTTATTGGTTCTGACTTCTCTGTGCCTTTTTCTATAAGTACTTTCATAGTGATTGTTTTGATGAGCTTTTCTGCTATGGTACCTAGACTTTATGAATTTAAGTGCAGTACTAGATTGGCAACAAGGTCTTATCTACTTGCACTTGAATTGGTGAGATGTAATCTAAAGTTCTCTGCTAACAGTTACTTGATCTTCAAAAATTTAAATACAATGTTATCTACTGTCTTCTTGATTGCTCTTCTTTTATTCTGACTGTTTAATATGTTTCTTTTTCTTATTCTTTCATATTCAGTGTTTGAGTTGTTTTATTGCCTTTCTTGGGTGAAATGAAAAAAAAATTATGACGAAATTATTTAACTACGTAAATAGTTTTCTGTTGAATTTTATTTTTAATAAAAATTTTCAGCTTCTGTTTAAAATCTTCAGTCTGTAGGATGCATATTAGTCTGTTTATCTTAAACTTACTAAAGTTAACTAGTGATCAATTAGAATCTATAAGCTGCATATTCATAGTAAAAGTCTGTGGGAATTTTTGATACTGATGCAGCTGTAGCAACTGGTCTTTGAGGATTCTGTTATTCATAACTAAAATGATTTCACTGTGATATTTAGGAATATTAAGCAAGATGTCTGAATGTTATTTACTTGTCTTGCTTTCAGGAGACACCTCTTGAGATATTTGCAAGTATTGCTGACTGATCTTCCTCTATGCTATCAGAAGTTATTACCAGTGGTAATCAATTCCACTGCTGCAGAAATTGGACATGATTCCAGCAATAATCAATAATCAATAGCCTATCATCAGCTGAAAATTTGACCAGGATAAATTTGTGGATATCCTTCATATCTTCTATGAAGCTTTTTGTCGTTAATTAAAATTGTGACCTGAGATGTTTTGAAAGTTTCTTTTTTTTTTTTTTTTTTTTTTTTTTTTTGTTAGATCAACGTGGGATTGTAATATTATTTATGTAAAACTGTTATCAAAGTCTAATAACATGAGAAATACTAAAAAAAAATGATGCATTCTCTTTTATTTCCATGGAAACAACCAGGGATATATGGACCATAATAACACAATTAGATAGAAGCCAGTTTCAGCTGCAAAATTTCACTATTTTTTCCATACAATTATCACCATTGCCAATACATTTTTGAGATGCTCTTCATTTCATTGGTTGACAGTTATTTGGCTTGTAACACACATTGTTGTTGCTAATGCTAAAATGCATTGCTTACTGCTTTACTGTGCACACATCCATTATTTGGTTTCCACAAACGTTCAACAAAGATTGATGAATATTAGCAGTTTTTTTTTTTCTTTAGCATGGACAAATTCAATGAGACACCAATGCTTTGTATGCCTTTACAGGTCAGAAACCATTTTCTCACTGTTATCTAAAACAAGGCAAAAGAAAATGATTGGTTATTTGTGAGAAGGTTCCACTCATACTGTCCTACTACAAACATCTGCATTTAACATCATGAGCCAACCTGATAAAATAGGAGGCATTATCTTGGAATTGAACCTTATCCTGTATAGTACAGATTGCATTTCCAAAAAAGAAAAGCATGTGATGTATATAAAATAAAAAATATAGTTCTAAGGTATGCTATATTTGAGGTAAAGTGCTCAGGGACAGAGCATATGTAAATATAAAATTTGACAATAAGGTTAATCTCCAACAGTCTATTTCATGCTTAAACACAATCTTCAGGCCAAGTGTGTTGTGTTTTAGTTCAACTACTTATATATGGTGGTCAGTGGTGCATTATGTGTAGGTCTGTTGTATTATTCTAAGTTATTGGGTGGGTGGTAACAGTTATATTTCAAATTATTCTGGGGCTATTGAGTGGAAATAATTGTGGATCTGAGTTCAGTTTTGTGGTTATCTTATAGCGTTGTTTGTTAACTTTATTTACTCATATATATATATATATATATATATATGATAATCATAAAAATTTTTAAAATGTGATTTTCATACAGAAAACTTAATGGCAAACCATTTTATATGCATACATCTTCCAACCATCTATAATCAAGCAGATTCCACAATCAATTAACCACAGTAAAACCATCTTCAATGAAACCAGGAAAGGTTATGAAACAGCCCTCAAAGATAGTGAATTTTTGGCAACATTCCTATGCACAACACACAGCATAAAAAATCTAACAGGAAGAGAAATAGCATATGGTTCAATCTTTCATACAGCAAAAACGTAAAAACAAATGTAGGAAAAATGATCATTAAACTCATACACAAACATTTCCCTACATCAAGCATCATTTTTTTCAGTATGGAATTATCCTGTGTGATTAATACTTTGTTTGACTGTTGCAAAGCATCTTTTGCTATTTTCATTGTAACTTTGAATGTCTATCACATTTTCTGTCATCTAATAAAACATTTCCCAAATTAAATTTCTATAATACAGCATTTATTTTACAAATACAAGACGGATTTCATAGATAATGTTAAAATGTTGCCAAAAGTACGTTATCACACACTAGGAGTAATGGTAATATCAGCCATTTCCTTATAAGGAAACCTTCAACATTCATTGACTGGGCAGCCAGTGCCACTGCTGGTTGAAATTTATAAAATATTTCTATTAAAACACTTTCTTAGGAAAACAGGTTTCTCAGGTGCAGTAGCTGTTATTGCTCTTTCCAGTATTGGTGGGGGTTTCCTATTTAATTTTTTTTTCATTTGAAATATATCATTTAAATGCCAACATTATTATGTCATTATTTTTTCTTCAAGTTACATTTTAGTTGTTGCTAGTCCAAAAGAGATGTGGTTTCTGTTATTTGGTAAAGTTCTTTGTTTGCGGACTACAAAATCACAATGTTCTCAGTCTTCACTCACTCAAAGCCATTTTTAACCATTGGGTGGCAACTGGTTTACAAGAATTCAAACTGGTTTGCATTATCCAGTCCATCCTGCTATTTTATTCATAGCTGGGAAAGAAGAAATGGGTTCATAGCTTTCCCAAGCATATTAGTACATAAGTGAATGTAACAAACTTTATTGAAATTTGAACTCTGCTAGCCATTCCTTAATGCAAATTGCTAACCATTAATTCACTATGCCTCCTCTATTATCTATAACATAGGACAGTCATTTTTAAATGGAATTTGTATCAACATTAATTTTATGACTGTACCCATTAAAAATAACATTTATGGCTGTACCCATTAAAAATAACATATATAGCAATGAGAAATAATGTATTTTAAAAAAATCCATTTAAAAATAGAGACTATCAATGAAACTAAATCCTCATGATAAAAAAAGGAAACATTTCCTCCCCTTCCTTGTCAATGCACTTAATTTATTGGGGAATAGTAATTATATAGATTTAGTATTATACAGTGAAAATTTCACATCAAATTTCATTTAATAAGTATGCATTAGGCTGTGGATGTTTTGATTCACCCTTTTATTTATTGTGTGTGTGTGCACCCATGTAGGGTTATGTTTAAGAAGCTGGATTTATGGCTCATTATTATTGGATAATGAATTGGAATTTCATTAGATGCCCTATGTCTGTGTCCTTGTACCAAACTAAACTAATATTACAAAATAATTTGTGTGTGTGCATGTATATGCATGTATATCAATCATTTTTAGGAATAGGCTAAGAGGATTTGAATTCCTGTTTCTCAGGGAAGACAATTATCATTATCACTATTATCATTCACTCCCTGGTCAGGTTGAAGCAAGTGTTTCTCACCCCCCCCACACATTCCAATCCATTTACTTCCTTCTGCTGTTTGGTTATAAAACACATTCTGCTGAGTCGAATTACCATTCCAATCCCAAAGAATCTCTGAGGCATAACAAAGGAGGAAAGAATAAAAACCAAGATAAATTTAAAAAAGTATGTGATTATTTGGAGAATCAACTCGGCCAAATTCTCTTGAGATGACCCTGCTCTCCATCCAATCAAAACACATCAATCCAATAACATGATAAAAACAACAAAACCAAGAATGAAGAAATGAAAAAGAAACCAAAATTTTTTTATCATAAGGTCTTCAGTCTGAAATTCTGAATCTTGAATTCTTTAGAATAGCATTTTTACTTATCTTATTCTGGCTGGTGGGTTCTACAACTCTCCGAAGACTTTGAAATTTCAGTTACTTTTTCTTCAGTCATCACTTCTTTGCCAACTTGTGATAAAAAAACAAAAATTTAACTTAGTCATTTGGTTTTGGTGATGACAACTGAATAGAAAAAGGATAAAAATTCTTGTGGTTCAATAATTGGTAAAAAAAAAATAATCTATTAAAGTTTTCTTGAAATTCAAAAATCTAATGAAAAGTGATGGAATACATTTGTATGGACAATTTTGTATTAGGTTGGTGCAAAAATAATGACGTAATAATGTTGTTTTTTTGACGCTAAAAATATGTCAAAAAACGACATTATTACGTCATTATTTTTGCACCAACCTAATATATTCAAGAACCAAGCATCCACTAACTTTTGTGAAGACTAAAGAAAATCCCTAAAATGATCAAAGCAGACCTTATGTGGAGTCTTTAATAAAATGTGCTTTTATATATACATACATACATATATGTGGATGTATGGTGGTACAATGGTCATCAGCTTGGAATTAAAAATCAGAGAGCCAAGTTCAAATTACAGTTGAATACATTACATTCATTTACATGCAAATAGGATTGGGAAAGGTATGAATCGATCTCTTCTGTCTCCCCTCCTGTAGGTTATAGCTTAAATAGTAGGGCAGACACAATTGGCAACCAGTCTAATAGAAAAACTACTCTGAATTCAAAATCTGAGGAGGGTTCTTTTAGAGAGCTTATGACCCATTATGTGCACCACTTCTTTGTAATTGGTTCTCCTGAAAAATGTGGTTGGTTCTATACAAGCCTTCATCAATATAACCAAATCATATGTGTAGCTCTTCTGTTTCTAAGAACTGAGATACAGTTTCTAAGAAATATATAGCTACATCTTACTCAGATGAGACCCACCTCCCTCTTCATGCCTTGCATCATTTGTTATGGCTTCCATCTTGTTTTGGCATCCATAGCCCCAAGTATATTTCTTGAAAATCAGCATTCATTCAATTTATTGTGTATCTGTCATATATCACAGATGAAGACTGTATTCTTGATTGTTTTTTTTTTTTTTTTTTTTTTTTTTTTTTATCTGCATGCCTGATAACTCTCCTGTGTACCACCATGTCTCTTCTCAATCCAACAGTATTATCGGCAGGTTGACATAGTTGGCTTGCTTCTGGTTGTTATGGTGACCTTTCAGATGGTTTCCATAACCTTCTCTCAACAGCAGCATATGCTCACATACATCACATTTCCAAGACTGCATATGAATTGGAAAATCAGAGTGAGTGCCTCTTCGGAGATCTCATTTGATTTGAACATGCCTAAACACGCATCATATTTCTTTCCATACAGCATTCATCTCTAGTTCGGCAATGAATATTAAGGATAAACTAATAATATGCAAACAGTTTTTTAAAATACTAGAATTTCATTGCAACACACTGTGTGTTAAAATCTTCACAGTATTTAGTTTGGTTGAAGTTATCACTAACATTTTTCCGTCAACCCAGGTTTTTGTTTGCTATCCAAGTGTCAGGATTCCAAACATTTACATACTCTAATTTTCATTCAATTTCACACACCAATCGATGAATTTTGAAGAACCTGATTTGCTTGGGAAATTATTTTGACAAAATCCCTATTTTGTGTTTAAATAATTTCTTTAATCTAATTTTATAGGACTTTATGGTAACAATTTTTTTTTAAGAAAGTTGTTTTTTTTGTCTTTTACCTTTTTAACAGTGAAGGATAAATTCTTAGGATTTCTTACTCTTGAGCATGCAACATAGAACAGGTCATGCTTAAACATTTTTTTTCTGGAGTCAAATTCCAACTTTTTGATGCATTTGGCCTTGTGATTTGTTTATAGTTCTTGGAAATGCCTGGTGAATTGGAAACTGGATTCTTATATATATAAAAAACTTAAGGAAAATATATGTAAAAAACAATATTGCATTTTATTAAATAAGTATGTTATTTTAATCATTAAATTGTTTTTAAAATAGTGGGAGTATTTTGTATGTTAATAAAACTTAATTTTTCCAAAAGAATTAATGAAAATATATTATACTAAGCTACACATCTGAGAAAAACCAACTGTACACTGAAACCCCCCTTACCTGTTTGCACTTCTTCCCAAAATTTGGTTTTGATCAGTCCATGTTTGGCTATTTTATAGGGTTTGACAGAACAGATGGACTAACAGAAGTTGCAGAATTTTATATATAGATAGGTTTATTGTATATAGTACAATAAATCTATTGATATATTAAAATAGATGTCAATATTATTTTTTGCAGTATTACTAATAATTGATGTTATATATTTAATTCTGGTATTATCTGTGTGACATATACACGAAATGGGTGTGTAAGTGTAAATCTTATTAAGTTCTGATATTGGAGGATAAGTGCAGAGTGAATTTAGGACAAGTAAAATTTCCTCTTGTAAGAAATACATATACACACACACAAACACATATATAGTTGTAACCTAGAATAATCAAATGGAGGTTGGTAATGAATGATTATACTTAGGACGAGAACAACACATAAGATTTGTCAGCAGTGCGTAGAAGTAGTAGTCAACTGTTAGAAGTGAGTCATTTGAGTTCCACAATGAATCTCCAACTGCAGACCAACATACAGTATTTACTACTGTACTTATGTGATTGGGGACATACACATTATTGTCTATAAGTATGCTACAACATATATAACAAACAGATACATCTAGGGTCAATTCCGTTCTACCTTAAGTTTGGCCTGTTATATTTTTGTTTGTCTTTCTCTTCACATGCATTTGCATAATTTATTTGATAAGAGAATCTGACTCAAAAGATCAGGTGGATGTGCAGATGGTGTAATGAAAAGCAGCTTGGAATGGGAAATCAGTGAATCAAGTTCAAATTCAAGTTGGGTTTGTTACATTCACTTATGTGCAAATACTCTTGGGGAAAGGTATGAATCAGTCCATTTCATCCCCCACCTATGGGTTAAATAGTAGGACTTGAGCCTGGAAAAATCATTGTTCTCAAAAAAAATTGTTAATGCAATATTCACTTGCAAAAAGAAAAAAAAAATCTTACAATCAAAAATATATTTTGGCTTTAAATAATCCACAAAGGAAAAAAAAAAATAATCTGAAGAGAGCAGTGGTGAATTCAATGCTCATCATGAGCATTAAATTCAATATCTTGCAAGATTTTTCTATAGCTGGCAAGCAGGACACACACACAGTGCAGTACAAGTAAGTAAACCCCTAAGATAAAATTTAAAAAAATTTTCTCTTTATTCCAGATAATCAACAAATGATAATGAAACTATATGTTCATTAAGAAAAACCTTCATTAAACAAATTACAACCACTTTCCATAATAACTGCACCATATTTTTCTCTTCAAAAGCTGTATTAAGAGCTTGGAGATGTACCACCAATCATTCCTTACCATTTTGTATGTTGGCCCTTATCATATTTTTCTGTAGGAATTTTTCTAATTGTTTTTTCTTTAAATGAAATATACTTAATGTTGGGTTCACAATTTTCACATAATTTTTTTTTTTTTTTTTTTTTTTTTTTTAAGAAAAAACAAAACAAAAAATTGCTGCCCAAATACACTATATATGTGTACATGTGTTCAGACATTTATACAGATTGTCTTGAGTGGTTAATCATCTGCCAACTTTCTTTTAAAAGTCCTGATCAATCCCCTATTTAGATTAATTCTCATAATCTGATGACCAACTTAAGCACGTCTGTTGCATTGACAGAACCTGAATCAAATCCAAGACTTTCTAAGAAACATTAGTCAGATTGTTCTTAAAAAGACCCCATTTGTCTGAACTTGCTGGATAGCATCTTGCAAATTAAGAGGCCTGAAGCTCTTCTTAGACAATCTGGGGATGAAGAGGATTGAAAATGCTCTTTTGCTTCAATGATAAAATGAATGAAATTGGTGGAAGAAACGTTTGTCTGCATTACATCGTAATGACAATGCAATAAAATTATTTCCCTGTCTGCTAATTCCAGGCAAAACACCAAGTGGTGGGTAAAAGGAAAAATAGAAGTGTAAAATACTTGAGCTGCATCTGTGGATCATCTTAGCAGTGCCGGCTGTGCTTAATCCATAGCTAAATCTCTGCTCGGACAAGGAACCTGCTAATCTCCTCATCTGGCATAGGTTAAATGCAAGAGGCCAAAATGGACTCCCTATAATCAATATTTCCATGGCAATATCATTGATTAGAATCAGACCAACAATTACCAGTTCCAGAGTGTTCTTAATAATATTGATAACATATTTGCAAGGAAAAATATTGGTGATTAAGAAACATTAAAAATCAGTCTTGTTTAAATTGAGAAATAAAACCAAACTACTATTTGTAAAGGTCTTATTTCCTAAACACAAAAGTAATTTCCTTAAATGACCATTATCAGGCACGAGAATATGGAAAATGCAATGCTCTATGATGAGAGATTCTGAAGTAAAAAACCTTATTTTATTCTGTAATAGCTAAGTATCTTTTTCTCAATTAACCCTTTCTGTAATAGCTAAGTATCTTTTATCTCAATGCAAACTTTCTTTTTAAATTGCTTTTTTTGTTACTCTTTCTTTTGCTTTTCCTATTTCCACTGAAAACACCATTTGATCACTGAATTTGGAGCATCAAACCTGGGTATTGTAAGCAGCTATTCACAACCGATTGTAGATCATTTTTTTTTATATCAGCTGCCAATTTGATTTTATTGAACTATCAGACATACTATTAAGATAAGTAAATAGTTGTCATCAAGATAGATATCAAGTCAGGAACTGATGACATCAGTTTATGAAAATAAAGAACACAGTGGGTTGATGAAGTCTTGAGGGACTAAAAGTACAAAAAGATCTAGAAGAGTGGTCATTCAAGACAACTTTCATTGCATCCATTGATAAAAAAAGATTGAATAAAATAAAAATATTGTCAGAAACACCATAACCTTTCAATTTGTGAAGAAAACCAGAATACCAAAAACTATCAAATGGCTTTGAAATATCTAAAGGAACAGTTTAAGAGCTTCACCGTTCTTCTTGACAGACTCTTTCAGCAATAACTGTCAACATATTGGCAGGTGACCTAGAGAAATGTGTCATCTTTTGTTTTTTTCAAGAGAACACCGTGAGGTGAAATGCTTAACAAACTTGGAGTTGATTAGAACCTCTAGTGATTTGTCAAAGAGAGATAGAAGACTAATAGGTTGATAGTTTGAAGGATCAGACAGTTTACCTGAACTAAAGAAAAATTCCAATCTGAAAAGCTAGATGCAGCAAGGCATTTATTTTCAAGCCTAGAGAGAACAGAAGCAAGTTCAGAGAGCACCTTTCTAAAGGACTTGCAGGGATACTGTGGAAAGTCAAGCAAAGGGACTGCTAAAGAATTGAGAATAGAATTTGAAGAATTGGTATGCAAAGCATTCTGCTTTATTGGCAGTAGATGATAGCCTGGAAAATTGATTGAAGAGAGGAAGGATTGAAAACTTAGCCTTATTTATCACACACTTACTATGCCACCAATATCACATTGGTATAGATAGAAATGTGGTTCTTGTGGGCTATAGTAGCTGAACAGGCAGGTATGAACCAAGATGACAGTAGCTTTATCTGGTATTTCTGAGAAGCCACAAAAAACATCAATGCTGGCTTTCACCCAAGAACAAACTTCGGAAAGGCAATTTTCAGTTGGAACACTAAGGATTTTGCTGCAAGGGACATCACAAAGAAAAATGCAAAATGCCACATAAGTATAATGGCAGCAGAAAAAAATTCTGTGAATACAGGGTTCATGCCTAATAGACAAGTAAAAGGAAATATCAACAGACACTACAGTGTGATCTGATTTGCCAAGAATGACAGGAATCAGGAGAAAAGGCAAGGAACAAATCAAGTAAGGAGGCCTGTTGGCGATTATTATTAGGGGAACAAGTAGATATTGGGATCCATCTACCTAGATTTTTGTTTGCTACCCAAGTGTCAGGATTCTAAACATTTAACAACAGCAACAACGCATCTTTAAATGAAACTTATAAAAAGTTATTTTTTGAAGAAAAATTACAAGCAGGATGTGAGTTGAAATATATTCTTTTCAGAAATATACAATAACAATATATAATATTTTAACATAGAAGTCATGGTAACGAATGTAAAATAAATAACACCACTATCCAGTAAACAGAATTAATATTTGCAGTAGAAAGAAAGAGGGGTGAAAATTAAATGATATCAGGTAAGCAAGCAAACAATATAAGTAAATTCACAGGTAAGAAAGCAAAAAGGTTTATGAACAATGAATTAGAAAAGCTAGGACAAACAAGTGAACCCAATGAGCTTCCATATTGACAAGGTAGATCTAGACCTATTTTATTGACTAAGAAAAGTATCCTAGCATGCATTTTGTGTATTTCTTCTTATAAAAAGGGAGGGGAAAACTTTTACAGTCATTTCATACAGATTGGAAATTAACATAAAATGTTCAATTTTCCTTGCAGTGAAGTTTGTTTTATAAAGTAATTAAGTGTTTGTGGTGTTGTGTGAAGATTTACTTTATGATAGTCAACCTTATGTGTTTGTGAGTTTGTAGATAAAAGCTTACTGCTTGATCCCTTCTATTGTGTGCATGGACTAGTCTTTAGTTGGGGGTTACTGGTTCTCTCTTCCATTGTCTGTATGTACATGTAGATCAAACTGGCCTCTGAAATTGTTTTGGACACTACTTCTATTGTCTCTTTTAGTCCCACACAAAGGAAAAATGATCTTATTGGCATTTTTGTCCATCATGTCTTAATGATCAGTTCTTTGTGTAAACCTTCTTCTGAATTGCATCTCATCAGGTATGTTTTTCTGGGTAATGGCTACCCAGCAGGTGTGGTAGAAAATTTATCAAAAGAAAATTGACCTTTTTAGCAAAAAGTTAGGGTCATGTAAATACCTCTTATATTTAAAATTATTTTGGTTGGATAATATCAGCATTTTGTTTTCTCAACAAATTAACGATTCACTCAATTGTTGATTTTTCTGCAGTGAATTTGTATCTGGTGTTCAATATGAAGACTTTTTCTTCCATGAGTAATGACAGTGTTCCTTTTCTCCTATAAAAGTTCTATTGTTTATTTGTTGTATGTCAGTATGAATCTGGTTTTATTGGATGCGGTACTTTGCAGAGATTAGAGTGTAGGATTAAGTAGCATATTCTATTTTGGATTAGAAATGGCTATCACACGTACTAAGATTGACCCTTACCCAGAAAATTTTGAACTCGGCAATTGTTCAACATCTCATTGATAATCCTGTTTGTGCCAACACTTTTTCTTATGCCTGTTTCCAACTTCTAAGTGTAGAATAGTCATTATCTCTCATCCGAAGATTCTTGAATCTTTCTTTATTTTGAGATGACTACAATCTATTTGTAAGCAAAAATATTTTCACTGTTCCCTTGTATTAGATAAGCTGCCTCACTCTTTGTCTCTCTCTTCTCTGTTTTCTTTTATGATACATTTTGTCCCTGAGAGTATGCACACATGTCATGTGTGTGCATATCTCAAAGACGGCCATATAAACGCCTTAAGGCAATTAAGATTCTGAAGACAAAGTTCTGCTTAACAGCAGGTTTAATAATAACCAAAAAGGTAAAACTAGGAAAGGAAAATAAATACTTATAAATAAGACTAGTCCGAACATACAAACAAACAAGGATAACATAGAATATAACAAAAGCAACAGGAAGCTGAATATATAAGCAAGCTCATTTGTCTAAATGGGTAAAGGAAAGTAGCAGATAATTCATTTACGTGAATATGTATAAAGTTTGCTGCAGGAATACATTTCAATGTTGCAGTGGAGTTCATAGAAAAGGAACTTACAAGAAGGTTAGATTTTGCAACAGTAGACACATGCAGAAAAGGATCCTACACAGTGATACAAATGTGAAATAAACATAAAATGTGAGTACATAAAACAAATGTTCAAATAATGACATGATAATCATATAGCTTATCTCTCTACATTTGACTATCAAATTACAAACCAGTGACTGTAACATTAGGGATAAGATTAGGAAGATGATAAAACTAAGAACCATGTTCTGATGCTTTTACTGTGTGGGATCCGGTGACAACTAAGGGCTAATCAGAAGTGCAAAAAAAAAAAAAAAATGGTGAACAATCTAAAAAGTATCCAAACAAAGAATAAAAGGGACTAAACAGTTTCTGTACAGTGGTAACAGAACATGAGATGACAATTAAAGATTACTTTTAAAACGTTTTATGTCATTTTTATTGGTAATTACATTTTACTGTTTAATCTTTTAAATTTATCATTATTCCTCTTTGGAAATGGTTGATCAAAAAGCTGGCCGATTAAGAGAATTTGCAGCACTTTTGACATTATCAACAGCAATCTGAAACATGTCTCTACTTCATGCTATATTTAAGTTTTATACCCACTAGAAATTGTTTAAAAATATTTTAAATTTAAATCTAATTTCAGTCTGGTTGATTGATTTTGTTTTCTACAGCTTATCAACTCATTGCAGGTTATTTAAAAACACAAAATATTTTGATATTGTAAGAATTTTTCAGAGGAGATAATGATAACTTATTGATATAAGTCTTACTAATGAACCCATAAATGGGGGAGAAAAGATGGATTCATACCTAATCAGAATTTGATAAAAAAAAAAATTATGATATGATATAAAGTAAGGGATCAATTCTATAGTACAATCAATGTATAAACTGATCCCTCATGTTTCTATACATTTATATTCCAGAGAATGTAAATAAATTTAAGACACACCTGTGTAGCTAATAAGTATTTGATTGACTGAATTTTCTACATTTTATGAACCCTTTGCAGGTTATTTAAAGCTAGAAAATATTTTTAGATTGTAATATATTTTTTTTAAGATAATAATGATTTAATGATACAAGTCTTGCTAATTAACCCATAACTGGGGGGAGAAGTAGATTATGTGTCACACCATCCACACATCCAAACTTACAGCACCTGGTACTCCCAAACGGTCACCCATCTAGGTATTGAGAACAATTGCAGTGATACCATCAGTTTTGAGTGGGAAATCTTGCAGAAGTGCTCCTGATGAATCAAAAGAGGAGTTACAAGAGAATTTACAAGCAAAGCATTTTGCTTTATCATTAGGAGATAATGGCACTTCAAACTAATAGAAGAGAAGCAGGATTGAGAATGCACCTTTGTTTAGCGCACACTTACAGAACCGCCAATAATTATGAGAATCAGACTTGTGAAAGATTATATGGTGTCTCATTCTATCATAGAACAGAAATTAAGCCTTGTTGAGAACACACACTTACAAATGGACACAAGAAGGCATCTGTTATGATCTAAACTATTCTTCTTCATGTTTCAAACAAACATTACCAGAACACATAATAGAATTTGTTTAACAATAAACTTGAATACACTTTTGTTATACAGACTTGAAGAGGAAATTTCTATTTTATGCACATATAATTTTGTTCTTGAATGTATCGATTTGTCGACATGTCTATAAATTTCCTTTTGTCTTTTATTACCTTTAACCCCTTTTGTTTTTCATTGTATCCCATGTAAAGAAACTTTAAAGCAGCTATTTATCACTTGTCGCTTACAACCCTTTTTGCTTAACTGCTCCTGGGAAGAGAGGAACTCTAAAAGAACAACTCCCAAACATTTCCTTCACATACTTTTAGCTTAATACAGTAATGCAGAGGGGGAGGGTTAGGAATTCAGCCAAATCATAATTGCTACATGATTTTTATCCTTTGTCATTGATTCTACTGAGTAAGCTTTTATAGTCAAGATGTTTTATTGATGAAGAACCAAAGGCAAAATTCCACTTCCACTGATTAAGGAACTGAAATGAAAGAATTTCATTAAAACTTGATATTTTATCATCGATATTTTAAAAGATAAATTTTAAATCTGTTTTTACTCTGAACTTTTTCAGGGAAACTTTTACCTAGTGTTGAAGCTGAAATTTGCAAGACGTCATGCAACATAAGAGGTGAGCTTCTGATTTTATCTGGATCATATTAACATGAAGTTCTGGATGAGGTTTTATTTTCTCATTTAATGGTTTCCATATTATATTAACTTTTATGTTTCACTCCCTGAAAAGAGTTTGTGATAAAATAATGTTCTAATTGCTTTATGTATTTCCAAGTAGGATTCTTCATTTCTTTATTTTTCAACTTTATATTCAATATGGTTATCTTTGTATTCATATTTCTCGTCTGGCATTTTTTTAAGACAAACTTCATTTAAAGAGAATAAAATGGAGAAATTCTTTGCAACAGATGTTATTCTAATAATATACTTTTTAATTTATTGAAAAGTAAATAACTATTTCATTTAACTTGGTTTGATTGTTGATACTACACTTTGATGCCTTGGGTAGGTATATTTTTAACACTATCAGTCATTCCTGATATAAAATCAGCAGGTGTCTTATTAGAAGTTAATTTCTATTCCTACATACTAGTAGAAAATACAAGCATAATGACCTCATTTATATGTATAAAGATTAAAAAGGATAGAAACAATTCAAATAATTAAATAATAATTAAAATGAAAAAGCCAACACTCGATAAACATTAAATATGAACACAGCCGCAATGTGCTGACTGTGTTTGGAAAATAAAACATTGCTATAAATCTAGATGCATACACAAAACCCATACATTCAGTCAAAAAGTAAAAATAAAATCATCCTTGATAATGTCTAAAATATGACGGAAAGTACTCAATAATGCAGAACATTTTGAGAAGTTTTTATACGCTTTGTTTCCAGAAAAAATAATTATATGAACACAAGAAAAATTAAATAAAAGGCTTAATCACAGCACCTTGTCGATCATTTTTATCACAATAAAACTAATGTGCTACAAGTTTTTAGATAATTGTATTGATAGATATAACTAAGTAACTGTTGCCCTGTTTAAGCTGAGATAAGGCTGGGAATATCTGGTGATCATGTGACAGAACTATATATTTATTATTCACCAGTATGACATCCTAAGTCTACATATAAATTGTCATCAATACCTATAAAATATACACATTTATAAATACCATTGCTGAGGTAAAAATAACTTAGAATCTACCCTAATATATATTGTTTAATGCATTTCTACTCGCATGGAAATTATGATATTTATAGATGAAAAAAAATGGTTACTGATAAAATATTTAGAAGCACAAAATAAAACCAATGATGTCCCTTCATTTTCTCAAGCCTTCTGGGGATACAAGAGTAGTGCTTCTCAAAATGGCTGACATTATAAAAAATGTTTTTGTGTTCAACCCAAGAGTAAACAATATCCAGCTGACAAGATGAAAAGCAAGATGTCTGGTTGAGGTCATTGATCTTCAGAAATTCTTCTTTCATGGTCATGGCAAAGTTGAACCTAACTTGAATCCAGAGAGCAAATCAGTTGGAATTATGGGGGACTCTGGGAATCTCCCTTTTTGTTTACTTCAGTTAGGAGAGTTACTTCAATGTCATATTGGAGAAGCTACTTAACAGTAAATCAAGTTCCAGTGTTCAACTTAAGAAAGTGAAATTTCTGTGAAGCATGATAAACAACCCAATTTATAGTTGAAGTTTGTGAAGAGGAACACCAGGCAGTTTAAAAGAGTTAAGGAACTTGGTTGGGTTGTGAACAATCCCAGAAATGTCTGAAACTATGTCAATTTATTCATACAGCTGAATTGCACTTGGAATCTGCTGCAACAGCTTTGAACTTTTTCTGTGATTGCATCATGATTTGGAGTAAGTTTGACTCAAAGATCCACTGCTAGTTTTTGTAGTTTGGGATCATTTTTTACATTTAAAACCACTAAAACATTGAATCCTGAAAATTATGAATTTGTCTGCATTTTTCAGCTTTGTACATTTTAGAAAGAAAATTAAATTTTTTTAAAGTTGTTTAGTTGAAAAAAGGTATTTTGCTAAAAAAACAAAAAAGTTGTCTTCTTTTGACCTCCAGTGACCTATGCTATCATCATTATCTGCTCAACTTAGCCCCACATACCAATTTACTTTGACACATCAGTGTGGGATAGTTTAGTGATGTTAGACTTATTAACCATTATTACAGAGTAGTGAATTTGATCTTCACTTGGAGGTCAAATTTTAACCTTATCCACTCAACCATTTGTGAGGTTAAAAAACATTTTCAACTCTAGAGTATACTTAAGTATAGTTTAATCAATTTTTTTAGAAATAAGTGCTTATATGCTACTGCTTGTAATAAATGTGAGTGAATCCTCAAAGAAGCTAAGTAACTGTTTGCCAAGAGAATGAAGCCCCAAGCAACTTTGCTCTCATGATTACTGTCGGCTCTGTAATATGGTACTAAATGAGTGCAAGTTCTCTATTTCCCTCCTCTTCAATTGATTTTAGCTGTTATCATCCTCTGCTAATTAAGCTGAATGCTTTGTCCATAAATTCTCCTCAAACCCTACTCTTGACTCATCTGGAGTATCCCTTGCCTAACTTCCAACATAAAACTGAATCACTGTTGAGTGATATGCATATAGTCCTTTCAATCATTTCTGCAGTCATCTCTAACCTGGATCCCCATAAAGCATACGGACTCGCTGATATCCCTGTAATAGTCTTTAAGAAGTGTTATTCTGAACTGGCTCCTGTTCTCTCTAAACTGAATAGCAAATACCTTACTGCCTCCTGCTTTCCTGCTTGCTGGAAGTCATCATCTATTGTTCCAGGTTTTAAGAATTCTGGTGAACTGTCTGACCCATCAAACTATCAGCATATTGGCCTTCTACTTCTCTTTGGGAAATTCCTAAAGGCCCTAATCAATGCTGAACTGGTTCATCATCTATTATTGCAGGGCATTTTCTCAGACAAGCAATACAACTTTTGTTTCTCCAGGTCAACTGCTATTGTGGAAAGTGCGTATCATGCTCTAGATAAAGACAGTGAAGCCAGGGCTGTAGCATTGGACATCTTGAAAGCCTTTGACAGTCTGGCATTTAGGCCTTCTCTCCAAGCTGAAAAGTTACAGTATCCCTGAGCATATTTTTGAGCTGATCCAGCCATTCCCTCAATTTGTGAAATGAAAGTTATCCTGAATGGCCATTTGTTTAGATCCTTTCATACTAATGCTAATGTCCCCCAGGGCTCCATCCTTGGTCCTACATCATTTTTAACATTCATTGATGAGCTTCCCAATGACATCAGCTCTCAACTTGGCATCTATGCTGATGACACCCTCATTTACTTTTGCCGCAGTAGTAAAGTTGATCAATCAGACAAGGTGAAAATGGTAGCTGATGTACAAAACGATCTTAAGACCATCATTAACTGGGGCAAATGATGGCTTGTCAATTTTAACACCTCCAAAATTAGACTTCTCTTCATTAATCATTTGAGAGATCTCTCTCTACTTTCCATCATCATGGCTGATGCTAACCTTCAGGAAAGTGACTTGTTGCACCTACTTAGGATAACATTCTCAGCTGACATGAAGTGGAAAGTTGAATCCATTGCTAGGTAGCTTCTAAAGACATTGGTTCACTGTCATGCAAGATAATTTTTCTCTCTGGTATTTATCTTGTATATCTATAAGTCTACCATTTGCCCATGCTTAGAATATGGCTACCATATATGGTGCAGTGCCCCTGCTATTTACCTTGGGCTCCTTGATAAGATCCAGACAAGAATCAGCAATATTATTGGTCTTGATCTGGCAGCTTGGCTTCAGTCACTTGCCTACCACTATAAGGTTCTCTCTGTGCTTTTTTTTTTTTTATAAATACTCTCATAGTAATTGTTCAGATGAGCTTGTAGTGGACCGTTATGTTGACTATTGACTTTCCTTTGCAAAATCATGTCGGTGGTTACCATTATGTAGAGAACCAGAGTGAAGATGTAAAGAAAACAAGTGCATTTATATTTTAAGTCCAACTGAAGATAAGGAAAACAAACAAACAAGACGAATATATATAAACAAATATATGTATTAAACAAAACATTTACAAAGACAGTTAACATTGTGCTTGTGTGTGAACGTTTGTGTGTGTGTGAACATTTATTTGTTCTGAATATTCATACATACATGTATGTTGGTAATGTTCTTTAACGTCTAACTGCAAGGTCAAGGTGATAATTCTCTGGGACTACATTTTGCAGCAAGAATAGAGAAGAAAGAGAGAGAGAGAGGTAAACTTGTGTTTGTTTTTATAGATAATGTAATCATGTGACAGGATCAGAGTGCCTTGGCGGGAAACTTGACTTAGTGACACGCTGGAAAAGTATATTGTACATGGGTGGATTGCAATGCCCACTTGTGCGTTTATTGACCAATTAGAAGCCGATATTTCTTGAAAAATATTTACTAAACTAAGAAGGCTCTTGGGATCTGATTCTCCCAAAAGTGCACAAAATTGACTACAGGAAAATATAGTGATTATAAAATTGTCTATTACAAAATAGTGTTGATTTATTATCCAATCAATGCTTGTTGTATAATTTGAATTTGTGTAAGTATGTATGTATGTGTGGGATGAAGATTATCATCACAAGCTCTTCACTATGTTATGTAGATTGTATGAATTTAAGTGCAGTACTGGTGGTGAGTTCTCATCAATTTAGAGTTGAGCTGGCTAGATGGAGCTGTAACTTCTATGCTAAGTTTCTTTTCTCGCACTTCTGACTTGTGGAACTCCCTTCTGGCTCCATGCTTTCCAGCCAATTTTAATCTGAAAAAATTTAAATGCAGTGTCAGTCACTATCTGTTTTTAATTTTCATTAATGACCTTTTCTGAAGGCATCCACTCTCATCTTGTTATCTATACTGATGACACAACCATTTATTCCTGTTTCAACATTACATCTGATCAATTTGATAAGGTCAAATTGGCAGATGTTGTCCAAAACAAACTTCTTGTTAATTTTAACACCTCCAAAACGAAACTGCTCTCCATTAATCATCTAAGAGACCTCTTTCTGCCTTCCATCAGGATGACTGATGTTAATCTCTAGGAAAGTGACTGATTGTACCTTCTTGTACTTAGGTTCTTGGCTGACATTAAGTGGAAAGACTATATTAAATCAATTGCTAGGTCAGCTGCTATGAATGTTTGTTCACTCTGTTGTGCTAGACAGTTTTTCTCTCCAAAATCTATCTTAAATATTTTTACGTCTATTATGCATCCACGCTTAGAATATTTGCTGCTGCATATGGTCCAGTGCTTCTGGTATTTATTTAGAGCTCCTTGATAAAATTGAAAGAATCAGCAATATTATTGGTCCTGATCTGGCATCTCAGCTTCAGTCACTTTTTCTATAAATACTTTCATAATTGCTCGGATGAGCTCTTTGCTGTGGTAGCTAAACATTTTGAATTTAATCACAGTACTAGACTGGCATCAAGATTGCACCAATTTGAAGTTTAATTGGCTAAATGTAACCATAAATTTTATGCTAACAGTTTCTTTTCTCACACTTCTCACTTGTGAAACTCCCTTCTGACTCCATGCTTTACAGCAAATTTTAATCTTCAAAAATTTAAATGCAATGTCAATTGCTATCTACTGTCCTCCTGATTACTATTTTCTCTTTCTCATTACTATTGTTTCTGTTCCTAATACCTCCACATCCTGTAAGCTCTTGCATCTTAGAGGTTGTACTGCCTTGCTTGTGGTGATACTGATTTAAAAATATATATATATATATAGGTACCTCCCCAGAAAACATGAAACCCAAGTTTTAAAATGAATATTTATAAATGGAAAAATTTTTCTTGATTAATTTCAAGCTAACTGATTAAATTTAATATTTCTGACATGCAAAATACTTTGCTCTATTTCAAAACTAATTTAAACTGAATGGAAGAATTTTTTTTTTTTTTTTTTTTTTTTTGCTAAAAAATTTATCCATCACACCATTTTTGGCCAATGGTTGTCCGGATGTAATTCTCTTGATTAAAAAATCTTCCAAAAACTTTATTTGAGAAATATTAGCTGATTTAAAGTATAATTAATCTGATTTCAAACTATTATTTATTAAGATTGAAATATCACAGAAATGCATTTTTTAACCCAACGGTAGCTGTTTATTTAAGGTGTTGACAGTTTGAGGACAAATTGATATTTATATAATGTTTTTCTATGAGGGATTTAACCGTTAAAAAAAATAATTGAATTAATGTGATCACCTTTTATATATAATTTTTAAGTATTCAGTAATCATACAAATTTAAGAAAATAGTCTACATAATCTAATGTTTTATTGAATTTTAAATATTTGTGGCTGTAAATTTACTCTTGTTATCACTTTTATTTTCTAATAATTTTGTGTATGCATACAAAAATCAGCACAAGCAAAAAAATTCAAAATTCTTTTAAAAATATTGGTGTATGTTGATTTGCAGTAAGCTCTTCTATTTATTAGTAAATATAGTTTTTATTTAATATCATCTAAAAGGTGAAATTTATACAGAATTTTAAGATTTAAAACTTAATAAATTATTCTTATTAAAATTTAAAAAAAAAAACAATCCTTGTAAAAATTAATTACTCATTGAAAACCTTTTTTCTTAAGACAATAGTGTCATTGATATATCTTATTTATAAAAGCAATTAAAAGCTTTTCTAATTGAATAATGGCATAGTTTAATTGAATTTTTTTTGAAAAAACTAATTGATAATTTAAATTCTCCAAGGAGCCCTGCTTTTAACTGTTATAAAATAAAATAAGACATATCTCGGCTGATTTACAGGCAAATACTCAAGAGCGAGAGCCGGATGTGAACGGGACAAAGCCATTATCTTCGTCTACAAATAATCCTGACGCTCGAGTTCCGGTCGAAAAATAAAATAATATTTAAAGTGCTCTATTTTTCGTCCAATAAAAATGCTTCCCTTCTAATTATACTTGCTTCATTTTTCGAGCCTGTTAAGCCATAAAAAAACGCTATAAAAGGGGTCACACGGAAGTTCAACAGGTGGCCAGGGACGAGACCCGTCATGGTCAGGCCAAGCAGTCAGCAGCTGTCAGCAGGGGAGCATCTGTCAACATGTGTGAACTACTATGAGAGATCAACCTAGATTCGAAGCCGGCTTATGAACTATACCACAAGGTAGCTGTCCCAAACCCTCGCGTTCCTGTTGAAATAAACCACGTAAACCTATTTCTGCTGTTGTCGTATTTCTTTCTTGCAACCATACGCTTGTCTATAACAAAACTAATACAAATATGAAGAGGCTGGAATTTTAATTTCTCAATTTCATAAAATTAAGTGGGAGTAACAGATGTAAATAGAAAATTTAAAAGAATTTCATTCACGTGTGAATAAATCATGAAAAAAATCATTAAAATCCAACAATTATCTTATTATTGTAAGGATTTGGAAAGCAATGTATTCTTTTTACAGCAAAAAAAAGATGCTAAGTTTCCCATAGTAATCTTTGGCCTACTGTTGATGCAAGACAAACAAAATTTTTAACCATAATTTTGAATGTGACTTAAAGGATTAAAACATTTAATAAAATAATAATAAAATACATTGGTCTTCCATTGTAATAATAACAAACATTTTGATGATAAAACTTTGTTTTTATCAAGTTTTTTTTTATTTTTTTTTTTTATCATGATATGCTATTTTTAGCAAATCGTGGAGGTACCTTATATAAAAAAAAATACAAATCTGTTAAGATGCTGGTAAAATACTGTAGCATAAAATGAATGCATATCAAAAAGTGCTCAAAAGTGCCTTGAAAAAAAGACATGCAGAGCAAGTAAATATAATAAAGGGGCAAAAACATTTGTACACAACCCTGGTTTCAACTGTCAGGCCTCTTCAGGTAGTGGACAATAAGTGTTCATCATACCATACAATACTACAATTATTCAGCTATGGCACTGGAAGTCAAAAAGGGGAAGAGATGTAAAAAAAAAAAAAATTGTTCTTCATCTGAGCTTTTATTGGCCGAGAATGTTTTTACTTATATGCCTACCCTGGGCATTATTTCCGTTGTACTATTTAAAAATTTATTGCTGTTCTTTTAAGTTGCTATAGCCAGCTTCTCTTCCTGGCATAGCCTACAACTTCTACCACTTGTTCTGCTAGGTTTAACTTTAAGATACTCCACTTTATGCTTGGCCTTTTGCTATGTTCAACCTTTAATTTCCAAACATGGTCTGCTAGTTTCATATTGTACCTACATTTCAGAGACCCTGAAAGTGACGGTGTGATTATACCAACATTTTTTGTATGGGTCTTCAGTACAACCTATACAGATCTTCTTCTGGCTAATGTCATCACAAACTTCAGCCTGGTAGACCACCCCTTCTGTACACCACATACCGTTTAGAGGTCATATTTTTTAAAATTCTACTTGAGGTTTAAAATTCAGATCAGCATTGTACCCCTTCTCCTTTAATGTTGCTAAATATATTCTTTAAAGATTTTCCCAGTCAGTGTGCTTGATTACATTTTCTGGGTGGTTAGATTTGATATTTATATATTTTAAAGCAGTGTTTAGCTTTGTGAAATGATGTCACTGTACCAGTTTATCAAGTTTATCCAAGAGATATGAATAACAGACAGAGAACGAGAAACATTATTTGGTTCAACCCTGACTTCAATATGCAAGCAAAAACTAACATTGGAGAAATATTTTTTGACCTTTTTGGAAAAGCATTTCCTTAAACCATCTGAATTATCAATGGTTTTCAATAGGAACACCATTAAATTACATTATAGCTGTACAAGAAATTTAAATAATTTGGTAAAAAAGCATAATGAAAAAACCTTATATATCCATGATCCAAGAAATAGAGAAAAAGCAGTTCATGTAACTATAGATTTAAAAGAAATTGTCCTCTAAATGGGATGTACTGCATAGAAGGGGTGGTCTACCAGGCTGAAGCTAGCAATGACAGTAGCCAGAAGATCTGTATACACCCTTGTGCAATATTTACATTATTTGGACTTTGTAAATAGTGTACATAATACCTCATCTCAGAAATATAGACAGATACCCTTGTGCAAATTAATTGAAACAACCACTTTAGTTTCCTTTCTTTTGCCATATGGTCAGTTTTTAACCTACTAGAGGGACAGGGTGAAATCAATTTCTATTTTTTCCTCAAATTAGGTCATTTGCAGTGGTGTGCAGTAATATGAATCTATTTTCAGGGTGTGTGATAAAATTTGTTTGGCCTTGAAAAATATTGTCATCTGTGATTGCATCAGATTTTTATCCTGCCCAGACACTTGTCTTGACTGTCAATCAGTTGTCCTATGGCAATTGTCTGCAATGGACGTTACTCCAAGGAAGCGTATGAAAATTGTAATACTGCATGAACACACTGGCAAGCCTTACCAGTGAGCAAATCAAAGTACTATAGACTGGCCTGGAAACTCTCCTGATTTAAATCCAATTGAGAATCTGTGGTCAATCTGCAAGGAACAACTTTGTGGAATGGACATATGAGCTACTAACATGTGCACTGGGACATGTTTCATTGGAAAAATATGAAAAAAAAAATAATAATGGAATTATTTGTTTTGTTTCAATTAATTTGCACAAGGGCGTAGATTTTAACAAAGACCCATTCAAAAAACATTGGTATAATCACACCTCCACTTTCAGAGTGGGAAAACATAGGTACAAAACAAAACTAGCAGACCACATTTGGAAATTAAAGGATGAACATGGCAAAAGCCCAAACATAAAGTGGAGTATCTTATAAAAAGTTGAATTGTGCAGATCAAGTGGAAGAAGTTGTAAGCTGTGCCAGGAAGAGAAACTGGCTATAGCAACTTATAAGAACAGCAGTATATTGTTAAATAGTAAAACCAAAATAATGTCCAGGAGTAGACATATAAGTAAAAATATTCTTGGTCTCTACAATCCCAGATGAAGAATAATAATTTTTGTAAGTAGAATTTAAAAAAAAATTGTCCTCTAGATGGGATGTGCTGTACAGAAGGGGTGGTCTACAAGGCTGAAGTTTGTGATGACTAGCCATAAGATCTATATAGGTTGTACTGAAGACCCATTGAAAAAAACGTTGGTATAATCACACCTCCACTTTCAGTGTGGAGAAACATAGGTGCAATATAAAACTGGCAGACCATGTTTGGAAATTAAAGGATGAGAAAAGGCCAAGCATAGTGGGGTATATTAAAACAAGTCAAACTGAGCAGAACAAGTAGTAGAAGTTGTAGGCTATGCCATGAAGAGAAGCTAGCTATAGCAACTTATAAGAACAGCAGTAAATTGTTAAATAGTAGAACTGAAATAATTTCCAGGTGTAGACATACAAGTTAAAAAATTCTTGGTCTCTACAACCCTGAATGAAGAACAATAAATTTTTTTTTTTTTTTACATCTCCTTCCCTTTTTTATTTCTGGTGCCATAACTGAATAATTGATTCCAGCTGAGATGGTTCTGGGATTGGATAGTTACTAAACTCTGATCCTAGCCATGGTCATGCATATAAATATGCTGAATAATATTACAGATTCTTGTTGAAAAAGTTTCACTGACACTAGCTCAGAATGGCCAGAGATTGAGATGATACTTCACTCTGATCCTTTGATGCTACCCAGTCCCTTACTTTAGAACTATCAAGGCTGAAAAGTGTCTACACGGTCTTGAGAGTGATGAATTCTTTTCCACTCTGTAATTCCTTTTCCACAGATGACCTGTCACAAGCCTCACACTGTTTCCATGACAAATGTTCAAGAAAACTCTATAACAGTTTCACCAGTTCAGACCTTCACAGCTAAGACCCACCATGACATGTATACTGGAACGAATCATCCCCATTCAGTTTGTATTCCATTAGTAAGAAGGAATTTTCATTTAGACAGCTTCTTCCTGAGAGCTTTTGGTTTATGGAACAGACTGCCACATAGATGCTTCCCTTATAACTATAATCTAAAACTCTTCCAGTCTAAAGTCAACCATTATCTTTCCTACATCTCATATTTTGAACTTTTTATCTCCTCTTCTAAGATTCATGCAACTACCTCATTTAGCAACCCTCTAGCTTGAGTGGTTCTTGGGCCACACATTAGGTGAATCAATAAAGTAGAAAAGTAGAACTACCATACATAAAAACCTGCAAAATAATAGTAAACATAACAAGGTGTTAAAAGTCTCAATTTTGTCGGGTAATCAGACAGCTTGACTTGAAAAGAATTGAAATATATGAATACAATATGATTTTCAGATGAGCCACAATTAAATGACATTGTTTAAATGTCTCATTTCCCAGCTCTCTCTCTACATATATATATATACATACACACACACATATATATATATATATATATATATATACATACACACACACATATATATATATATATATATCATACAAACACGCACACATATATATCATACAAACCTATTTCCCTGTATCACAGCTCATCAGTGTGGTTAGACATCCAATTTCTTCAAGCCAGGATTGAAACTAAACTGATTTGGCATCAGTCAGACACTCTACTCCTAAGTGTACAGCAGAGAAAGGGAATTTTTAACATATTATATACGTGATGTATATAAATGCCAAATCAGCAGCTAGAGAACACAATTCATATGAAGAGTGATGTGTTATAAGCAGGTGCAGCCACTGTTAAAAATTCCCTTTGTTTTTAAATAATTGTTAATCAAACATGTATAGTGTACATAAAATTTCCCTGATTTCTCTCAAAACATGATGAATTAGGTATTGCAAATTGTCTTCATTTTCAGAGACTTACTGATGATTCTCTTAAGATAAAACAATTTTAAATCATTTCACAACATCAAACAAATAATGACTTTGAAAGAGTCTGGAATCCTTTAGTCATGCACAAATGATTTTTTCCATAGCTACATTAGAGCAGTATATATATATATATATTATAGCAGTTAAAGAAAAAAAACAGTTTTGGAGATTTGGTATTTTGCATTATAACTCCTACCTTCGCAGACAACCTTCTGCTACCTTACTATCTATCACATATTCAAAAGAAAATAAAAATCTAGAACCAGAGTTTCACTGTTTATTGTGTGCCACATGTAAAATAAAAACCTATATAAGATTTACCAGTCAGCCATTGGCAACAATAATGTTATGACTAAGTATTGAGAATAAGTCAGAAAGTGAACATTCCAGTTTTAGTATCAAAAGATACAAAATATTTGGACAGCATCTGAAAATACAGATAGAATTCAGCAACAAGGAATTTACTTGGTACTGCCCAATTGTTGAAACATAACAACTACTTCTATGTGCCATGCCCCTTCAGGATGTTGGCGATCATGGCTCTTCACAATTTCCTCTCCTTTCTAGCTCTTAATAAATTTTGTCTTTTATTTATCTCTCCTAAACCTTGTTCTGTGATTCATTTACTCAAATTCACTGGGGAGATCATGAGTTGTTTACCTCTGTCCTTCTTGCCTTCAATCTGTCCCGTGAGTACCAAATTTTCCAAGCCCTCTTTTCTCATTATGTTCCCTAGAAATTTGATCTGTCTCCTCTGATGCGAAGTATGTGTCCTTTTTGTTTTCGTTTTCTCTAATAAGATGAGAAATAATTATTCAGAGATTAACCGTTTCCATACAGCAAATATTTGGCATTCATTAACCAAAAACTTGGTGTTATTGTCGGTTGAAATTTATAAAATCTTTTTTTTATTTTCTCTTCTGGCAACATGTGCCACTCATTTTAGTTGTTGCCGCTGTTGGAAGTCTTCAAGTGATGTGCTTTCTGTTATTTGGTAAAGCTCTTTGTGGTTTTGTAGTGTCAATCTATAGAAACTTTTTATTCATTTGGAGCCATTTTTAACCACTGATCTGAGCAAAACTGTTATTTACAGAGGATAGTTTAGATATTTCTGAACAAGTCCAGCATTATTTCATGACAAGTGGCAATCACAGTGCCTTAATCATAGATGACCACAGGTCACCAAAATTTGGTGGCAAAAAAAAACTTGTTGCGGACATTACAATTATACAAAATTTTGGTTCACTTGTAATGACAGGCCACAACAAAAGAAAGATGAGATTAAAATAATATCAAATATATATATATATATAATTAAATATATTTATTTAAATGGTATATACATGTCCATTGATGTTTCCATGTTGTTGTTAGTCAGAAGGCATCTAGGTACATTTTCACTGCCCCTCCGGGGTCAGTTGTCAAGAGAAAAAGTTTCTAAAATGTTCACTATAATGGAGACGAGCCATAGTAGTCATTAGTTCATCTATTGACCAATCAGAGGACTTGTTACATGCTGTTATAGCATTGCTGTGAAAGAGATTTCTGGATTGGCCATTTCCTTTATTTTCTTAAAATGAGCTATTACAAACTAAATGAGATAAAGACAAAATGGAAGATCTGGAACATTTCTTTTAAATAATGCCGACTTTGTAAAGTGTTTGAAAAATTGTCATTGAATTTGTGTAAATTTGTCAAGTTATGATTGATAATCTGTTTGCTTTTTCTCATATTAAAATGTGTGAATTGAAAAATTTCAAAGATGCTTTGTGGAATTTCTCATAGTTTTTGGAATTTAATTTTTGGAACAACATTTGAAATAATTGCAAAGTAAATAATTATTTCTGGTGTATTTTTCAATTTGAATAAATGAGAAATAAGACATTGGAATTATTTAAAGAATAACATTAGGTTGTTCTTATGTCTAATTTTTTATTCCCGATTTAATTATTTAAATGGTGTTTAAATCAGGCAAAACAGGAAAACTAAACATCTATACATTTCTGCCATCAAATTACAAGTTGTTTTATGCTTTCATGATAAAACTCTAAAGGTTTGGATGCCAAGAAATCTTTGAATGCAGTTTCTGCATCTTCCCTGCAATGGAATGTCTTTTGGCTTAAAAAATTTTCAAGATTATTGAAAAAGTCGTACTTAGTGAATACAAGATCAAGGAAATATGGTGGATGTGTCAAAGTCTTGTATCTCAAGTCAGCAAATTTCTGCAGTATCATCCTGGCAACATGTGACTGTGCATTGTCATGAAGCAGAATTGGACCTCATTGATTAACCAGTGCTGGTCACATTTTGTTTAATTGGATGTGCCTTCCATCCACTTGATCTCAGTAAACTTTGGCAGTGATGCTCTACTTAGAATTCAGAAAGCTGTAATGGATTGATGCCGATAACAGACTACCAGACAGTCACCATAATCTTCTGTTGATGCAATTTCAGTTCTGGAAACTGTCTGGGTCCTTCATCATAACCAAGCTAGTGAATTGATCATTTACAATTGTCATAAAGGATCCACATCTTGTCACATGTCACTATTTGATCAAGAAATGGATCATTCAAGTTTTGTGGATGCAGCATTGAACACACTTTGAAACATCAAACTCTTTGACTTTCACTCAATTTCTGAATATTTGTGTCTTAAATCTCGATCATTCCTCAGTTCCAAAGTTCATTCTGTTTCTTTTGAGGATAATTTATATTCCTGAGATCTTATGAGTGGGTAAATAAATCGGTCGTATTGCTTACTGATCAAACTTGGAAAATAGTTATCATTTTTTTCATCATTCATTTCAAATGATCAGAAATGAATTCTTTGATATCGGAATGTTTCATGACAAGTCGGTATTCAATCAAGAAATGGAACATTTGAATTTTGCAGATGCAGCATTGAACACATATCAAAACATAGAACTGTTTAACTTTCACTCTGTTCATGTCGAACCCATTTATCGAGTTTCATCAACTTGCCAATTTTCTTGATGATCCAATATTGTTGAAATCCTGACACCCATTATCTAAGACATCTCTCTGACACTTTTACATGGGTTTCTTTTCAACTAGTGTTTTCAGATGTTGACTGTCAATTGCAGATGGACATCCTCTACCACTTTGATCTTCAAGACTCGTATCCCTACTGTGGAACTTCAGCCCTTTACTGTCCAGTCATAAGTGGATCCTTCACCTCATGCCCTGTTGTCAGTGGTTTGAGAAGTATTATGACTAAGCTTGAACTCATGCAAAAAGTAAATGCATCCTTTCTTTTTCCATGTTCAAGATGATTTTTCTGTTTTTATTGTTATACTGATGTTCACCTTGTACAAGGCCCAAGAACCACTCGAAGCAGAGTTACAGTTTATGGGTATATGTGGGGAAGATAATTGACTAGACTTGAACAGGCCAAGATTTTAGTGATAGGGGAAGCATCTTTGGAGTTGGTTTCACAGAGTAGTGATTGAGGAAACAAGCTGCTCAAGTGGAACTTGTATATCACAAATAGAAGGGAATAAGGGGGTGGTTCACTACAATGTGTGTGGTATTGTTGGGGTCTTAGATGTGAACGTTAGAAATGGTGGAACTAAGGAATGTAGCTCATTTAACTATTTTCCATAGAAATAGTGACTGAGTAGCAAAAAGCTTGCAATATTTTGTCTTTGGGAAAGCAGTGGTAGTCTTACATAATGTTTTAAGTTAAATTTGAAAAGAGATTGATACAAAATTAAGGAAGAGGACATTTTAATCATTATGAATGAGCCATATATTTTTGTGCAATTATTATAATGTTAGACCACAATAAAAAGTTTTATTCTAAAATTGGGCATTATTTTCCAAACAAACTAATATATTCTAGATTGATGATTTATTTACTTTTAATACAAATAATACACTTAAGTTTTTCAATAGGAATTTTTCTTTCAAAATTCTTTGTTTTAATAACTGAAATGTCTGCTCTGGCTTCAGATTTTAACATCTCAGTTTATGAATCTGTAGGGACATTATTATTATTAATAAATAAAAATAAAATAATAATAATGAATATTATAAATAAAATAAAACAAATAACATTAAAATCTTACTTAAAATAAATAAAACCAAATAGAAAAATTCTCCCATAATGCAACAGAAACATTTCCTGTCTGAAAACAGACTTTGCACCAAGAGATACTGAATTCAGTCCCTTCACTAATGACCACTGGAAGGTCAAGACATCCAAATTCTATCTCCTAGACATTGCTTGTTATAATATGAAGTGACTTCTTCCTTTTATCAAATGCAAGCATAAAACACTTTTAGCCAAAAATACACACACACACACCAGTACACAAAAATAAACTGTACAATTTTAATTTATAATTTAATTTGCTTTTAGTATTATTTCTGTGTATGTTATTATTCATCTGAACATGAGGCTTTCCCTGCTGCTATGATGTGAGTGACCCCCACATTCATTTGGTGACACCCAATATAACCCCCCCCCCCACACCAAAAAAAAAAAAACATACTATTCACTACAAATCTTTCTGAAACACTGAGCCTCCTTCTGGCAATAGAATGTCAACATTTACCGCTGAGTAGTAAACAAGTGGAATAGTCTCTGCTATAGTTTATAAGTCTATATGGTTATTTCCTGCTTACATTTTGGGCTTAATTTATATTATGACAATATAATAAAAATGTACTATAAAAGCTAGGAACATATTTCACCTTTTCAGCTGATCCATTCTTCAATCTTTGCAGTGTTTATAAAATATAAGAAAAAGAAAAGACAAAAAACCTTATTCTGATAATGGCAACAAAAGAAAGGATTGTATGAATGTCAACAACATGAGTTCATTTTAACAATGCTGGCTGCACAAATGAAACGATATCACCAACACTTGTACCCAGGTAGTTCCACTCAAAAATTTCAAAGCTCTTCCAAGCAAAGAAAAACACAGCCATTTGTGGATTTCTCTTTGTCACACTGGAATTTAAAATTTAATTTCAGAATTGAACTTGTCTATTAACCTTGTAAGAAAAGACTTTAGAAGTAGACCTGCAGTTTACTTGAGGCTTTTAGTCATAAGAAAACAATGGTTCCCATATGATCAACATGCAAACAGTCACCCATCTTGTCAGTACCAAGATGGGTGACTGTTTGAAAATACTAGATTCTTTGTAAGTTTGGATGTGTGGATGGTGTAATGGATAATGACTTGGAATTGTTAATTGGAGAGCCGAGTTCCAATTCCTGTTGTGTTCGTTATATTTACTTATATGCAAATACCCTTGGGAAAGGTGTAAATACACCTCTTCTGTACCAAGCTATGAGTTAATTGGTAAGATTTGTATCACTATACCATTATTATATCCCCCCACCCCCCAAAAAATAATCTGACAATCTAAAAATATTTTCTGGCTTTAAATAACCTGCAAAGTGTTGATAAGCCATAGAAAACGGCTCATTCAATGCCATTTACTTATGTACACTATAATCTTCTAAGCCTGAAACACTTAATTCAATAAGAATTCAGTCATTTGCACAGAGTTCTCATCATTTTTGAATTGAATGAACACACTGAATAGAACTCATTATTTTTCTGTTCTTTTCAGTCAAAATAATCAGTTAATCAATAAATCTCAACAAAGAATAAAGTGATAAAATACAAAATTTATTGCCAGTAAAAGAGCAATGCTTTTGAAAATCCAATCTTGATAAAACCCAGTCTGTAATTAATGGTCACTTCAAGCTCAATGGAATAAGAGAAGTTGCACCTGAAATCCAGGAAATAAAATGTATCGTGTAATAGTTCCGATTCAAATTTAGCACTTGCCATGCCCCCCTCCTCCAAGCCAACCTTGATGAACTTGGAGGCAATGGCTCTCAGCCTCAACAGTCAAAGTTTACCAAAATTTATGAACTGTTGAAACCAAATGACAAGCATTATTATCAAAGAATTCTTGAACATTATTCACCATTTATTGCATGATGCACTTTGCTAATAATAAACAGAACTAGCATTTATATTCGAGGAGGAATTAATGTAAAAATCTTAAAACATGCACTTTGGTATAAACTTGATGACCTCTTTTAAAAATATTATATAGAGGTGCTATCTAGGGAAGGGATCTCCAGTGTTAAATCATACTTTGATACTTGTAATTTGTAATTAAGAGTTTATGAGGAATGACCATTGAACAGGTGATGAGATGGAGGGAAAATTAAAGAGCTATTAATTAATTAGAGAAAGGATGAGGAAAAGAAAGAGATGGAGGGGCAGAGAGGAAGGAAGGGAAGAAAGTAAGAGAAGAATTGATGTTTGAAGGTAACGTAATGAGAAAAGGAAGAAGAGCAAAAAAGAACAAACTGAGAAATAAAATAATTCTATCAGGATGGAGGTGATTATAGCTTTTCGTAACTTCCTTTCTTTTGTATTGTTGAGTAAGTTTTGTCTTTTTACTGTCTCTCCTAATTCCCGTCCTGCCAACCATTTACACAAGCTCACTAGGTGGGTCATTTGCTATTTTCCTCTGTCCCTCTTGCCTTCAACATGTTCTGAGTGTCAAATTCTCCAAGCCATCTTTTCTCATTCTGTGTCAGAAGTTTCATCTATCTCTCTTAAGTATAAGTGTCCTTTTTTTTTTTTTTCCATTTTTTCCTAAAACTTGCTTGTTACTCACATGTTCAATCTTTGGTATTCTCAGCATCCTTCTGTAGAACCACATGAGATTGTCCAGTATTTATTGTGTTATATTGAGCATTTGCTTGCAAAGGAAAGGAACAAGCAAGGATTAAAATTTCAACAGCTTGTATTCATCAAAATTCAGAATATATTCATTAAATGTGTGGCAAAAATTGTTCATATGTGGTTCCTTATTTGCTGTTATAAAATTTGTTGGCAGGTTAGTTTCTGAGGTTACAGCAGTGGTGACAAGGGAGACCTGGAATGGTTAGCAAAGCAACCTGACCTTGCTGATATAGACGATACGTGTGTGAATAATCAGAAGTCACGAATCTGACTGGATTAGAGCTTGAAGAGATGACAGAAGTCATGAATCTGATGTTGATGATATAGTGGATGCATTGGTAGGATGATAGCAGAATGTCTCTGTTGGATTCTGGTCGAATGTGGTATCAATGAGACTGTATGGTATCAATGGTGTTAATGATGAGGAAAGCCTGAAGCTAGATAGTGAAGACATTAAAGCGTTAGAAATCACAGTAATGCCATTGAGACCCTGGTAATGTTGAAGTTGGTTTGTTGGCTGCATTCCATTCATGATGAGTCAGGTAATGGTGACAGTGCATCTGCATGTCAACTGGAGTCCTTTTCAACCTGCTACTATTTTGGGTGTTATGAGGGGCTTTCTTTTAAATAGATTTAGTGGTTTTCATTGTCATCTTTTTTTTCAGTGGAAATGTTAGTAATTGACTATTGTGCTTTATTGAGGGGATTTCTGTTGTGGACTGTATATGATGCTCAGAGTTCCTGTGTAGAAAACAAGTTTTTTTTTTTTCTCACATTCACATCTAGCCAATATGTAGTGTGAATCAGAAAAGAGATCTGAGCTCTGGTAAAAAATAAAAAAGGGTTACCAAGAGATTAGGTTTATAAGTCCCCAAAATTCATACACTGATGTCCTCAAGTGGATGTCCACATGATCCAGTGGATAAGAGTTGGTTGATTGAATTCAGTGACTTCACCCAAAGAGTTGAGAGTTCAATACCTGGCTACAGCAGAGATAACCAAAAGCTTGGAGAGTTGAGTTAAAGAGAAATAACTGATACTGAGATATCCAGAAGAGGCATGGCACGTGGATCTAGAACAACCTACCTGAGTGGACAAAATAAAGGGTTTGGTTTAAAATTACCTGAAGAAGACTGGAGCATACAACAGCTGAAACATTGTGAATATAGCAACAAAGATGAAGACAACAGTCTGAACAATGTAAACAGTAAATACATTCTGTCTTCTTACAGTTTATAGTTAGTCCTTTGTTCTGCTTTTCCATTAATACTTTGTGTAGGTGTTCTTTCAGTTTTCTTTTTGAGTCTTCCATTACACAGTGTCATCTGTGTATCTGATGTTGTTACAAGTGTTTCCCTTCATCATTTTAAAACTGATTTTCCTTGTTCTCTATCTTAACATGCTTGCTTACACCATTTTCTTGAACCTCTTCATTCACATGTTCTTTTTTTTTTTTTTAAAGACTTTCCTTCCTCCTTCATTTCTTGCTTTCTATTCTTCTTGGAATTTCTTTTTTTCTTTCTCATTTTAATCATTACATGTTTGCTTGCTTTATTTCCATTTTCTCTCTCTCTTTTCTTCACCCTCTTAAGTTAGCTTCTCATTTCTGCTCTCTCCTATCTTCCTCTGTATTTCATGACTCTCTATCTTTTGCACACTTTTTTTTATCTCTTCTTCCTCTTTACTCTCTTTGAAAAAGGCCTGATCTACTCATTCCAAAACCATTCTATGTTTGGAACCTATTTTAACTACAAATTGTTTCCCATACACCGCTCAGACATGACCAGCCCGAGTAGCCATTCTCAAAGAAGACAATCTCAAGGTCAAGGAAGGTGAGCAGTTTCAAGGCTTGAACCTGGGCCAACCAGGTTGCAAACACCAAAATGGCATTTATTGATGCCAGCACGGTTATTGAAAGGCCCATACAGTTTACTATCATTTTTCATTTGTTTCACAAGAAGAATATTTTTTCCTTCTACAGGGTGAGGCAGTTTGCCAATAACAGATATTGAGGATCAGGTAGAGGAAAATTATACAAAGTAATTGAAGATTACATGATATACAAGTTTAGTGAAACTAATTACCATACACTGACTATATACTCTTGCATAAAAGTTGATTAGTTTTTTGTTTTTCTAAATATATTCTGAAAGTCAAATTTAGGAGGGTGATAATTTTATGAAATAAATTTTGAGGGTTGGAAATTTATGCATGAAAAACAATTAGTTGATAATTAATGTTATAAAATATAGGTCAATGTTTTCAAAATCACATTGGCTTTTCATTCTCATGTCTATCACATTCAATTCATCAGCTTATTGAAATCTGACTGATCTGAAAATATTCATTTTAGACCTGCTGGATTTTTTCTGATAATTTTTATTTTATTCTTTTTTGTGTGTTGTATATCGTTAGTGATTTTTGATAAACTTTTAATAAATTAACTTATTTATAGACAAAAATTTGTCTTTCTGCAAAATCTCACTATTGTTTAATATTATGATTATTCTCATCAGGAAAGTTTCATAATCATCATGAGGGCCTTCAAGAACAGGTGAATATCATCTCTAAATCCAAACAGGGATCTATTATTCTTGAAAATATATCTTTGTTCAAGAATAACTGGGGTGGGGGGGTGCTCTCAGATGTTGTTTGAGATTATCCCTCCCCAACAAAAATCATTTTTAAATGAGATTTAAGGAAAATGACAGGATTTGAATAAAGGTTAGTACAATATTGGAGATGTAGGTTGCCTAGTGGAAAATGGAATTGGCAAACCAAGTTGAAATTCTAGATGACTGTTTTTAACTTGGTATGAATTCCATTGAGAAATGTGTGAATCCATTTCTTTTACCTTCAGATAGGGGTCAAAAAGCATTGAAGACTGAAATCTTTAGCCTTGATTGGTATCCAGTCTAGAAGAATAACCACTGGATTCAAAACTGTTGGAGAAATTGTATGTGAACTTTCTGGCAACTCCTGTAGCCAAGTTCATGTCTATATATAATTATCAAAATATGCTGTTGAATCTCATCATAGAATAAATGGATTATACTCAAGTTCACCCAATATAAGGCTCGAGAGCTACTCAAGATAGAGAGCTAATGTTAAGTGTTAGGATGAATAAGGGGTGATGAGTGGAAGAGAAGGTGGTAAGAAGTGAAGATAAGGAAAAGCAGGAAAGACAATGGCTGCACATTGCTTTAAATAGGTTAAGATTTTAGTATTCAGGAAAACATCCACATGGAAGTCAGTTCTACAGTGTAGTGTTATTGGGTGAAGCTGCCTGAATGGAACTTTCTTCTTACATTTGAAACATTTGGAGGAAATGAGGCTGATTCAACTATGTGGAAGTAGCATGATGTGTCCCAGCAGTAAATGACTGAACTGATGCAACTAAAGAGTGGAATGGAAATAGCAACAGAGTAGTAATTTCATATATATGCACATGCTGGTTGGAAAATGCATTGTAAGTGCACTGTACAATCAACCTCAGACCAGGCTCATCTATTAATATCACCGATTATTGCAAAAGCAACACAATGTCATGTGTATGGCCTAATAGAGAGGGAAATGGTGATCTACTTGGAAAGGATTGAGTTCAAATCCATTAGACATTAATGACTTCAATATGGAATAAAAAATAAAAAAAACTTAGCATCTGATAAAGATACGAGTTCTGCCTGAACAGTAACAGGACTGGATGTGCTGTGTGACGTTATGTGTGAAAGAGGGGGATAAGTAGATTGTGTTATTATCTAACATGATATCTTGGGAGTCAGTTATGTGCCACGCTTAGGCAATCAAGTATCTTTCAATACATGACTGACGAGGCAGATTTTTTCCCACAGTAGGTTGCCATTTCTTTCTGTGGTAGACCAGTTGCCATCCAAGGCCATAGAACCTGGTCTGTCCTGCTATTTATCCATAGATGGGGGGAGAAGAGGATTTATACCTTTCCCAAGGGTATTAGCATGTAAATGAATGTAATGGACTCAACTGGAATTTGAACTCAGCTCTCTGATTCCTCAATTTGAGCCACTATCCATTACCCCACCATGCCTCTCTTGGGTGTATATAACTGTAATCTTAGACTTCTGCGATCATTGCATTTGTTTTTACATGTGATAGTTATAGCAGGACAAATCATGGCTACTTCACCACGAGAATGCACCTTGCTCACAACACCCTCTGAACATGCAGTAGTTCCTGGCCAAGAAGAACATTGCTGTACAGAAACAACCTCCCTGTTTACCTGATCTTGCTTTGCATGATTTTTTTCTTTTCCCCGAGCTCAAGGGGATCATCAAGTGGATGCATTTTGAGGCTGTGGAGGCCATTAAGAGGGCTCTAGCAATGGAGCTGAAGGGTATCCAAGAAGAATCCTTTCAGCAGTGCATAGAAGCATGGCAAAGAAAGATGGAAAAATGCATTAGACTTGGGCTTACTTTAAAAGGGAAATCATGAAGTTTTTTTGTTTGAAATAAATAGTTTGTGACACCAGTCCTATTACTTTTCAGACAGACCTTGTATATTACTTCTTCAAAATTTCAACATTTATATACATGTAGATATTTTCATTCCAACCTGGGGGTGTCTGCCATAAACACATTGTCTGGATAGCTTTTCCACTTTTTCCCATCATCCCCACTTTTGTTTTGGATACTATTCTACATCTTACTTATCTCTCTCTCTCTCTATATATATATATATATATATATATATATATATAATATATATATATATATATATTTATTTAGGCAGCAATCCTTCCTTTATGCATGTTTCATTAAAAACAACAGACAAGGTACTATGGTTAAGCTTTTTATTTAATTTTTCTTGTGTCCAAACAAGAGCTTTCTTTTCTGGAAAAAGGGTGTGTAAGAACTGTCCAAATATTTTATATTTCTGAGCGCTTTTGGCTGCACCTTTAGCCATTATCAAGGATGATTTGATTTTTCAGCTTAATTGAGTGTGTGCGTTCTGTGTATGTGTGTGGTAGGGATGTTTTTAATTTCCGAATACGGTTAGCACATTGTGGCTTTGTTCGTAGTTAATATTGTTAAGAGTTGGCTTTTTCTTTTTTATTATTAAAGCTTCCATTATTTTTAGTCTTTTTCTTGCTTTGCGGAGGAATAGTCTAATTTGGTGGTCTATAAGGTGGTTAGTTTAATGACAATTGGTATATTACAGGTTAATGACAAATTTGTTAACTGAAAGAAAAACATAATCTTAACATTTGTTTTTGCTTATATATATTTTTAAACTTGCATGAATTTATAAAGCTTCATGAACAGGAAACTACACTTAATAACTGTCTGGTTTCAGTTTTTGCCCTTTCTAAATTGACATTGCCAGATGATCAAACATATACATGTTTAGTCATCTCAAGAAATCAAACTAGGCTTTTGTATTTATTTGGATAGACTTTTATTTTAAGACCAGATTGACAAAACTGGCCTTTAGAAGTATGTTCAGGAATACAACCAAATGACTGGTTACTAAATGTATCTGCTTTAGAGTTTCCAATCAAATGTGGAACCACTTGGGTAACACCAATGAAAATCATATGTGATTGTGTTAATATAAAGATGTAAATTTTAACAGAATTATTATACAGCATACTGACTGTTAAGTGCCAGAATAAAAACCAATGTCAATATATTGACTTGTATTAAGTTATTATGAAACGCATCAGTTAAGTAAATTTATGTGATTAAGGTAAATTAGTTGCGGTTGGAAAGAAAACATTTGTTCTTGTCAATAGGATATTTGGAATCTGTAGAAGCAAATAGTTACAACATAAAAAAAGTGAAGTTTAAAAAAGTTCTATAAAAAATGGCAAGAGAGAGAGAGAGACAAAAAGAATGGATGAATATATCCAAAATAGTTTTGACAATTCCAAATATAATACTATGGTGATGAAGAAAGGTTTTGATAAATTTAGTTTCTGAAGGATGATGTACTACTCTGATGACAAAGATTTAAAGTGAAAGGTTTAAAGTTATTGCCAGTTAATGTTGCTGCAAAAGAAGGTTGAAAGCAGAGTTTGTGCTAGAAATTCTCTGATCTGTAGCAGAAAGAGAGAATTGGCAAATCATGAGACACTTTGTAAATCAAAATAATTCAAACAGGAGAAGTTTGCAGAATTATGCCAGTGTTGAGGCAGTTCGGAATAGATTTCGCATTGGGAAAGTGGATGAGATTTTAAGGTCAATCCTTCAGTGCCTTTTCTGGGAAAGAGGCTGTCATGAGTAACTGGGGAAAAAATTTAGAGGAAATTGTATAGATGATCAAAAAAGAAAAAAAAAGCCTTGGAAGATCTAAAGATAGCTGATGAAGATTAAACAAAATGAGATTTAAAAAAATGAAAGTTATTGAACAAAAGAAAGTAGTTTATTCTGAGAGTCTATATTCTGTATAAGACAAACAAGTAATTGTGAATTTTAGATAAATTTCTTTATCTTAACTGATTCAGTCTTTGGTTGTTAAAGAAAACAGTCTAAAATTTGAATAAAATGTTACTTATTCTAAAACTGGAACTTGCATCTTATATTTTGAAAGCTCAACTTTCAGAGACAATCCTTTAACCATTTTGAACATGAAAACTTTGATAATTTGGCAGCACCTTGGAGAAATGGTTCTTTTTTGCATTTTTAAAATTTTTTTTGTTTACTAACATATAGAAGGATGTTGAGAAAACTATGGACTGAACATGTGAGCCACAATGACGAGAAAATGGAAGCAAAAAGGGTACTTAACATGAAGAGAGAATTGAAATTTCTAGAGCACATAATGAGGGAAGAGGGCTTGAAAAATTTGATACTCGCAAGACAGATTGAAGACAAGAGGGATAGAGGAAAACAATGCATAACTTACCTAGCAAGCTTGAGCAAATAGATGATGGAACAGAAATTAGGGGAGATAAGAAAAAGACAAAATTAAGAGCTACAAAGGTCAGGAAATGGTGGAGAGCCATGAAAGAACATAAACATCTTGAAGTAATATGATTATTTTTATTAAGATGGTTTTGACATTTTGAGATGAAACCTTTCTACATTTATTAATTATTACAGAAGCGAATTGATACAAACTCATTTCATTTTGATGTTGCACTTCTTATAAGTAAGGAATCTTTCAACTTGTTACATTGTCATGAATTATAAAACTATGAAAGAATGAGTAGCAAATTAATAATGCAATACTTCATTTCAAATTCAAAAACACATCTAAGGGACGAATAACTAAGCATGTAATTATTCCTTATATTTTTTATATCAGTCCATATTAATTCATAGAACTGAACTTTTGTTCTGTATCAGTCAATTTGACTTTGAAAAAATTTAGCTCTTAAATCTTGTAGTAAGAGATAAGGAAAAATGCCTTCTCTGAAACTAAGCTGCGTGTTAAGATAAAGGAAAGTACTGCTAGAAACAAAGAAAATGTTGCCCAGATGCTATATAATAATTAATCTCTTCTATGGCAATAAATGCTGGATGCTGTCCTTACAGATGAAGAAACTTGAAACAACAAAGTTGCAGTTCTACCAATGGATGCTAAGAATACCACAAACAGAACATATGATCAATGAGGAAGTTCTGGAGAAAATGGCAACTACAAAGAAAATTATAATTACAATCAGAAAAAGAAAGCTGAAATTTCTGGGATGCATAATGAGAAAAGAAGACAAAGAGAATTTAACACGCACAGGACATAGTAAAGAGAAACAGGAGGAAAAAGCAAGAGTTTTTCTGGATGGTAGAATATGGACAAAAAAGGACGGTAAGGAGTAAAAATGAGTAAAGTATAAAAGACGGGAAATTGTGGTGAGTCATGGGTTAGGGTTAACCCTAACTTCTGCATCTTGAAAGAACTTGGTACAAAAAGAAAGAAGTAGGTGACTTTGACAAATTTAAATAAAATGCTGTTGACTCCAATTCCCCATTAATATAAAGTGGATTCTGGATAAATGGAGCATGGATAAGGAATAACTGCCAAGTTGGAAAAAAAGCAGAAATATTGTAGATCACACTGACATTCCTGCAAATCCATTTAAAAGGAATGTGTCTACATAAAGGGACCAAAATTCATGATGCTAATTGTGCTTCTAGTGCTTTTCAAATGTCTGAAATATCCCATTGACCAATGGGAGTCAATTTAATTATGGCCATTTTAAGGACTTCACCATGAGAATAATAATTAGTGTTCTGCTCAAGGACTGTGGAAATGACTGTTAGCTTTGTTTTTAGAATTCATTACTCCAGAATCATTTGAAGACTTCCTTTCAGTGAAAATATTAAAAACATAATAGTAAAAGAATAAGGTATAACACACAAATCTCCAACCTGTCAAGCAAGATGACCCTTGTTTTATTGAATAATTGGAGGGACACATTCACTGAACTCTTATCATCAAGAATTCTCCTGTCCAAATTCAGTGAAGTGCATACCAAGAATTTGACTGTTTTTTGGTTAATTTCCATTTTCTATATTTTTCAATAGTTTTAATTTTCTAATATCTTCTCACTGTATTTATTCAACCTATATAGTGAGAAGATTCTGAGAGAATTACAAGTCCAATCAAGATTCATTATTTGCAGCTACAATCTTAACAACATAAGATATGCACATGACATAATGTTGATAGCAGACATAGAAAAGGAAGCTGCAAGAAACCCCTACAAAAGCTAGTGAAAGAAAGAAAGGATTAAACATTAATTAATGCATGGTTTCTAGCAAAAGGAACAACTCAACATGCAAATTACAAATTGGAGATACGAAAATCAAGCAAGTGCGACACTGAAATCCAAAGACGCATTGGGATAGCGAAAGATGCCTTCCAAAAGCTAAGCAAAGTATTAAGAAACAGGAAAATTTAAATATCTGGGAAGTGTTTTAACAGAGGATGGAAAGTGTGACACTGAAATCCGAAGGCGCATTGGGATAGTGAAAGATGCTTTCCAAATGTTAAGAAAAGTATTAAGAAACAGAAAAATTTTATAGAAACAAATAAAAGAGTACTGAACTATTACATAGTATAAGTCTGCTTCTATGGGAGTAATTACTGGACAATCTCATGAAGAGGATACTTGAGGCAACAGAAATGTGGTTCTACAGAAGGATGCTGAGAATACTATGGACTAAACATGTGAGCAACAACAAAATTTCAGGGGAAATGGAAACAAAAAACACTTATATTTAACATGATGAAAAACAGATGGAATTTCTAGGGAACATTGAGGAAAAAGGCCTTGGAAAATTTGATACTCACAGGGCATATTGAATGCAAGAGGGAAAAAGGAAAACAATGCATGATGTCCCTAGTCAGCTAGAATAAATGGATGGCAGGACAGTTTAGGAGAGATAACTAAAAGACACAATTTATTAAGAGCTACAAAGGACAAATTGTGGAGAGCCATGATCGCCAATATCATGAAAAAAGCATAGCGCCTAGAGAAGAATATTTGAATATAATTGATATTTCAAGCTGATACAAATAAAATTAATTAGCTGTTGTTATATTACTGTACATTTTTAAATGAAATTTTATAAAATGCCTTCAAAAATCTGAAGAGAAATTTAGGGTAAATCAAATTTCCAAGATTATATATTAAACATTTTATTGTGGCTGATTGGGTAAAAGTCACACTTCTGTAAATGCTGCCTTGGACAAGAATCATTTCTAGTGTTATTTAGTAAAATATCACCACTTGATATCCTGAAAAAAAAAAAAAAAGCAGTTAAAAGCAAAGGAAAAATCATTGCCGTCCATGTTGAACATGAAGCAATAATTTTTTCTTCAAATAATCCTTAGAGATTTTATCATTAGAACAACTGTAAATTTTTACAAGGCCAGGATGTAAGCCTAATGCCCAAGATTGACTGTTTTAAAGGGCTAAAGTGTTCCAAATGCTTTATTTATCCATAGCAGGGGGAAGCAGATTCATGTCTTTAGAAGTGAATGCAAGCTGTCTCAACTAGAAATTGAACTCTGTATTCTGAATTCCTTCTCCATGCTATTAATCATTTGGTCACCTGCAACTCCTGATGCAGTTAAAACATTTACTTTAATACTTATTAATTATATCTTAACAAAATTCCATCAATTCTAAACAAATCAGTTATTTTCAATTACAGCATTAGGAAGAAACATATTTCTTGTATGATCAAAGGTATTGCGTCTTTGGAATGTCATCAACAGATGACATTTAAAGGCATCAATCCTGAATCAGAATATGAGGAAAGAAAAAATGTATATAATATAATTTTCAAAAAGAGAAACAAAGAAAAATGTTTGTTTTCAGATAGGAGTAAGGAAGAAAGTAGAGGAAACATGGATGCTAAAAGACATAGAAGGTTGAGTAAATTGAACTGGAACTGACATGGGACATATGTTCAGGGTTTCTTAGCTAATAAAGAAAATCTCTTAAAATGCTTTTGCTTGAATTTGGAACATAAAATATATATTAAAAAAGATTCTGAATATCTTAAAAAAATATGTTGAGCGACAAAATTATGACTTGAATTCCAGAAAAAGAATGTTCTGATTTCTTGAACTGAAAGAAAATATAATTTTATAACCAAAACATTAATAAAAAATATAAAATTCTCACATTGTAATTCTTGTCAATATGTTGAGAATATCCAACCAAATTTTAAAACTCTTTGTTAGATTGGAAGTTTAAGTCTTCATTTTAAAATGTGCAAGATTTTTTTTTTAAGAATGAATATTATTTTTACTTGAATGGCATGTCAATTTTCAATAAAATTTTGTACATAAAATTTAAGAGTTTTGGAAAGGCTGGATTGCATTTCAGATTCTTTTTTGAATTTTATCTAAATTTCTTAAACAAAAAAAAACTAGGAGGTAAGTTGAAGGAGAAAAGTTCATAGCTTAAATTTTGTTGCGATCAAATTTTATTTTATTTTTTAATAATGACAGTATGCTGTTTGTTTCATTTGTATCATAGTCTGTTCTATTTTTCCTAAAAACAATAGAATTTTCCTGCAAACTTAAGAAAATTGCTTAAATTGGGAATATAATGTCACTAGTCTGCCAGTCATGCTAGCACTCATTGATGACTGAAAATAGAATTTTTCTTTTCAATGCATAATTTAGAGACTTGTGTGCAGAAAGTTTCAGTATTTTGGTAAAAAAAAAATTGAAATTTGCTGCTTCATCAGGAGTTTTTTTTTTCTCCCTTTGCTACCAGAAATATTTAATTTGTGCAGAAAATAAGTGAAGAAGGGATGAAACATTGGGCTTCAATAAAAAGCTGAAACATTGTTTACATATGTCCCCATTCACATAAATACAGTAGCAAATACTGTATGTTGGTCTACAGTTAGATTCATGTCCAGCTGTGCTGGTCAAACTCTCAGCTTCTGGGCAGAGAGGATCCCCAGACAAGACTATGTTGAAGGGTAGAGTCTGACCCAGTTTTATATGGGGTTTACGGGGAATTTTTGGCTAAGCCTATGGGTTTGGGCACCCCATATTAAATTTAGCCTTGTGCCACATTTGACTGTATGTGGTGGTTGGTAGATATCCTGCAGTTGAAGATTCATTGTGGAATTCACTTGACTCAATTCTAGCAGGTGACTACATCTACGCACCACTGGCAAATCTTATATGTGTTGTTCTTGTCCTAAGTATTATCGTTCATTAGCAACCTTCCCTAGATTACAACACCTGCTGGTTTCAAATGAAGTAAAAATACTACTGTGTGTATGTCTCCATCCACAAGAATTTGTAATTATATTTTACAGAAATAGATTTAAAATCTAAATCTAAAACGGCAATTTGTCCTTTTAGAGTTCACTATGGGAAAAGGCTGTTCTGTTTTTGCTAGGTAACTTCTCTGACTTGAAGCAGCTCAGTTATTATTCCTTCAAGTGACAACCAGGTCACATCCTATCATACCTGATGAGGTATGACACTGCTCCTCTATTTTCATAGGCTTTGAAGTGCTTTTTGTCTTTTACACTCTAACCTTTGAGGAAAATTTCAATACTATGTTGCCATGACAAATCTAATCTCTTTACTCAAAGATATCCTCATTGCAGACTGACTTGACCTGAGTCTATTAATGAAGGATTCTCTGATCTTAATGCGATTACAGCAACTGCCAAAATATGGTTTTGATTTAGGACTCCGAATGTCTTGCTATTTAATCAGTCCTTGGAATATTAATCTTGAATCTCAATCAATTTTCATTTCCATTCATAATAATTCAACAACACAGACAAAAATAAAATCAAAAGAGAAGTAAGGCAAAGGGATAAGACTTTTCAGCACTACCAAACCCAGAGATTGAACTCACAACTGTCATGGAACTTGCTTTACCCAACGCTTTATAAATTGTATAAAAGTTAGAATATATGATAACAGTTGCCTTATAATTCAAAGACAAAGAAAAAATAAAGATTATAAAAGGCATATGACAATGGGATATGATTTCATCCAAATTATTTTCAGTAGACTTTCTTTGAAATATCTTTCCAGAAGCTGAATTGGTAAAGAAATGTGTCTAAGCAGAAACGGAGACTATTTGTGCCACTTACAATTAGCGGATGAACTTTTACTAATATCAGAATCATTTTTTACTGAATTACAAGAAATAATAAATTAACTAAAAATGTAAATTGTCATTGTAAGTTTAAAAATGAATAGAAATAATACAAAAGTCATGTTCAATTGTAATGATCAAAACAAAAATCATAGAAATAAGTGGAAGAACTGGAAGAAGTCCAGGAGTACATCTATTGAGGAGAAGAGATAAAATTGAAGAATGATCATGAAAAAAGAAATAAAACAATATATAATTTGAGGATAGTAAGTAATTAATAAAATAGAGATCTAATGAAAACTACCATATCAATATGCTTAAAGTGTGTAATCAATATATAAGGCCAGATATGATGTAGGTGTTCAAAACATGTAAATTAAAAGAAAAAAACAAATTGATATAAAAGAATTCTACCCTTCTATAACAGAACCCATGCTAGATAAGGCCATCACCTTAGATCAAGAACAAATCAAAATAAACACAAATGAAATAAAATCATTAAACACTTGCTAAAGTCACTACTATTTAACAATGAAGATGCATGGATAAAGAAAGGTTCTTTGACATTACAATGGGAAGCTTTGATGGTGCAGGGACCTGCAAACTATAAAAGTAAAGTAATTTATAGAAATGATACAAGACTCTATAGGGATAAATGTCTCAATCTTAAGAAACTGTAACAAACAAAACGCAGACAAAACTAGAAAAACAATAATAAAAATTTTCAAAAATATGGAATTCAGCATAGGCATAAAAACTAAACAAAGTAGATTTCTAGATGTCACCTTCATCCTAACAAAATGTACATACAGGCCATACAGATAACCCAGTGTATATACACACATCTTCCCAACCACCTGCCATCAATAATCAAGCAGGTATCACAACTAACTGCAGGTTTTCTGACAATTTTTCCAGTGAAACCATATTCCATAAAAGATAATGGATTCCCGACAACACTCACATACACACCACACAGCATAAAAAAGACAACAGGAAGAGGAACACCATATGATTCAGCCTACAGTACAATAAAAGCATAAAAAAAAACACTTCCCTGTATCAAACACTCTCCACAAGATATTCAACAAAAACACAGTGTAAATCAGCTACAGTTGCACCAAGACCCAAATAATAAAAAAAGCACAACAGGAAAATAATCAACAAACCACTTGGACAAATTAAACCCATGTGTAACTGCAGAATAAAGAACAAATGTCCCCTGAATGGTGATTGCTTGGAGAACAATGTAAAATCATCAGATAATGAAGAAACAATATACATTGGAGTAACTGAAAACCCTGGAAACAAAGAAATTACATGCACAAAACAGCCTTTACAAATAGTAAATATGCAAACAACACAATGCTTTCTAAACATATCTGGGAGATTAAAAACAAAAAACAAATCATACCAAAGATATCATGGAAAATAAGGAAAAGAACATCAGCCAACAATAATCAATCCAAAAACTGTAAACTCTTGTGGCACCCTGCATTTTTAGAAAGACTAAAAAGAGATATTCATAGAAATATGATTTAATTTTTATTCGGTTTATTAACCAGTTGTTAGTTATTTAGAAACGAAGAATAATTGAGTTTTGAGAATAATCCTCTAATTGTATTTAGGCGATCCAAAGAGAAGAAAAAAAAAAAAATAAAAAGAAAGAGAAAGAGGAATAGATAATACAAAACCCGGTCATAAGTAAAACTAAGACAAGACAGGTTTCAAAATATATCAGGTCAAATTGCCTGACCGAGGTCCAGGGAAATAGAAATTGTTATATTTGGTTGAAGAAATAGAGTTTGGAGATAATAAAATAAAACAAAAAGAAGAGGAAAGACAGAAACATAATACGAAACCAGGTCGTAAGCGAAAACACACACATGCGACCAGCACCTAACAAGTGTCAAAATTATCAGGTCAAGCACTTGAACTAATTCCGTGTCCGCGTAGGATGGAAGTTTAAGGTTGGCTGAAACAATAAAGATTTTTTTGAACAATGGGAACGAAATTTTAATCGGAGGAAAGGTGTCTTTTGTGTTGAGGGGGTGACCGGTGGAACTGTATACAGATTCTGACCTGTTAAAAATTGGAACCCCACGATGATGAAGTGGAGACATTTTCAATTCAGATAATTAAGATTTTTGACTATCAGGTCTGACCAAAAACAAAGAAGGAAAAAAAAAAAAAACAACGATTGTCTCGGCTCACAGATAGCGCCAATATTCTTTCCTGAAGTCACATCTAATTAGCGGCAGGCTGTTTTGACAGAACCCAGGTGAGAAAAAGCCAAGATTATCATTTCTCGTACGTGTGAAAAAGGCCAAATTAGATTTTGTTTTTTTTAGAACAAGAACGATGTAAGCCACGCCCGATTGGAGATGGGAGGCGTCCCACCACAGTCTCATTAGCCGAAAGCGGTCACGTGATATGCGGAAAGAGGAGGGAGAATGCTCGATCAAGAACCATTGGTCGAAAACGGTCACCTGACATACGAGAGACCGGGAGAGATGGGTATGCGTCTTCCCCCCAGAGGCACTGTGAGGAAGTAGGGGTGAAAATAATAGCGATAATGGGAAATCAGAACTAATGCGACTTTTGGGATTATCGAGAGAGCCCTGACGCCGACAGACCCACCCCGGTTTGCTGCGGCGTCAATAAAAGCAGGACCCCAATCGACAAAAAAATGAGTTCAGCCCCGGACGGCAGCGAGAAGAGATCACCTCGGACGACAGAGAGTTGCGGCTGAGTTGCGGCAAGAAATCCTTCCGGCCCAAGTCGAAAACAAGAAATCCTTCCGGCCCAAGTCGAAGACAAGAAATCCTTCCGGCCCAAGTCGAAGACAAGAGAAGTTCTATCTAAGTCGACGAAGGAGAAGATTACTCGAAAGCCGCGGAGAAGTTGCAGCCAAGTCGAAGACAAGGCCAAAGAGTTACTGGACGGAAGAAGAAGAAGAAGTTAAAATCAAGCCCAGCCGAGAACAGAATTCGACCCAACCAGATCGAAGTGAAGAAATACAACTCAAGTCGAAGAGAAGAATCAACTGCGAATGATTGATAGAAATTAGCCCCAGTGTCGAACTAAACCACACTCCGACATACACAATTCTAGAGAGTAGACAATTCGAAATCGTTAAGTTGTATGATAGAAGCTTGGTGCCATAGTCCACAGAGCGGGTCGGGAATGAGAACAATTTTTCTTTATGTAACGGACATTAGATATAAAAGGTTGTCACCCTTTTTTTTTTTTATCAGTAATTTTTTGTCTCGTGAGTTTTTTTTTTTTCTTTTACTTGTGTTTTGCCACCCCCGTCGGACTCAACTTGCATACGGCCCAATCCCTGCTGGTCCCGTCTGTCTAAGATCTAAACACAGCGTGGGTAGACAGACCGGAGATCAGTACAGTTGCTTTAGCAACCAGGTATTGGAAGCGGGTTGGGAAAGGCGAGGCTGGTGATCATCTAACCAAGAGGTTGGAGCGGCACGCTTGGAACCAGGAGGAGCGACCAGGAGGAGCGACGTCACAGTTGGCGCCGTAACCAAAGGATTCGACCCTGGGCCAGGTGTGTACCCGTCACATCTGCCTGGAGGAAAAAATAGCTATAATTACCTTCCCAGACCAAAATAAACTATTAAATAAATGATCAGAACTCATCTCAAAATGCAGACACAAAATCAACTTTTTACTATGTTATTTAAAAATCAAAAACTGAAAACAAACAAGAATAAATAAAAATAAAATAAGCAAAAACAAGTAAAATAAATTAATCCAAACAAATAAATAAACTAAGTAAATAATAAACAAATAAACAAACCATGTTCACAACGATAAAAAGAAAATTTAGTAATAACAACTAACAATAAAATAATCAATAATAAATAAAAAAAAAAGATAACAACACTATAAATAGCCAAAAATTTCATTTGAATCCATAATTTTTTTTAGCTGTCAATAGCCCCCAGAATAATTCGAAAACCATTAATGCCCACCAAAATAATGATTAAAATAATACAATAGTGACCTGTATATATAGTCAAGCAAAAACACAATCCACATGGCCTGATTGCATTTCACCTGAAACAGATTGTTGCCTCTGGGTGTTGACTTTAATCTCCGCTTTATATATAAGGTTGGTGCAAAAATAATGACGTAATAATGTCGGTTTTTGACGTCAAAAATACGTCAAAAAACGACATTATTACGTCATTATTTTTGCACCAACCTAATATAAAATTTCAAAATTGTTAATCATTATGTATATTGTTTTCTTTGTAAACTTATTAAGTTAGATATGGATAAATAGAATCCTTTCAAAATACTGCATTCCATCTCTTCACCAGAAAGTGATCAGATCTTTATGATTTCCCAATACAGTGCTTTTAACTCTCTCAATTGTGATTTCCAACTTCCTGAGATGAATGTCTTTGTTAAATTGAATGCTTCCTAAAATTCTGTTTTCTGTCCAGCGAGTTTTTTTTTTTTTTTTTTTTTTTTTTTTCAAAGACAAAATAATATTTCATTAAAAGAAGAAATTCTTCAATGCATTTTGAAGATTGATTTAAGTCTGTTTCTTTGGAAGCAGAAATCCAGACAAGAGGAATAATTGCAAGAGCTCTTCTTGGCACCTGAAAAAGAACATTCATCAATGGTTTAGCTTCAAACCCATGTAAAAAAAAGTGTGTATTTGGATTTTTAAGTGAGGCCACATGTCCAATTTGAATAAAAGTAGCAGAGCACTCTTTTCTAAACACCATATCCAGATGATCTTTTTTTTAAAAACTATTTTATTAAAACTTTTCAGCCTTTATTATTATTATTAAACAGTTTTTCTATCAACAGAAATTAAATTGAAAATCTGGTTGCTTAAGATTAATTATACCAGCTGTTTCCTTTGACAGTTAATTTCAACATGCCTCCACTTTTTAAAGTTACATTATGAATTTTTAACTCATATTTGTTTCCATCTTCCTGATATTTGGCCAAAGTATTTTTTATATTTACCAGTTGATACTGATGAAAAATAACATAAGAATTTCACCAAAACAAAATTCCTTGAAAAGATAACTTTTCTTCAATGTTGCCATTATAACCTGAGGTATGGGTATATATTGTATTGCTGTGGTCACTGCATGAAATATAACTCATCACCTACAGCAACCACCAGATATAACCACTACTTGTGGTTCTCCCCAATTACAGCATAACTGTCTGGATTTCAAATATCATACCAGGAGATGAGACTACACTTTGGTGAAAGCTTATGTTCGATGCAATCAAACTTCACCCAGATGTGTTGTCTAGTGGATTCAGTTTGTTGGGTTTACAAACCTAAGCAAGAATTTGATTGTTTCCTCAGCATCAGGCTATCCAGTTAAAAAGGGGTAATTGGAAGAAAAAGATACTGTTGAAAAATTATTAACAATTAGAGGTGAAGTGTAAAATTGTACATTTGCTAAGGGGGCTGCTACATTCCAGTCATTCCCTTTCTACCCTTGAGGTACTGAGAGATGTCTGTTGGTAAGTAATGCTACTGGTGTTAATGTATTAGTGAATTACTTTTATGATGGACTTTTTCTAATGCACAATGTTTGAATGGGGCATTTGGGCATCTCCAACTGAACTAACCCATTCTGTTCAATTCCTACTAATACTCCAACTGATTTGTGTGCATGCATATTCCATTTATGAAAAATTCTGTCCAGGAAATAAACAAGATTAATTAGCTTCTCAAAGAAAGAAACTTCTGTTAAGTAAAACAGATATGGCCATCTTTCAATTTTGTCCTGAATTTTTCACTTTCTAAAATTAATTTGATGTCCATGCAAATACAACAAATAGGTCTCTAAATAAACAAACCCTAAAGCATTGAAATTCCTGTGAATTTCTGGCAAACTCATTAGTCATGTCATGCCAACTTCCTTGGGGCTATGGAGTTGGGCCGGGGGCATCAGTTATAGAAATCTTACTAAATCTCGCTCATGTTAATCTGAATTCAAACTCTTCTGAGGATCACCTCATAAGTATTTTATGGGTTTAAATTAATCTTTTTAAACCAGACATTTTTTCATCATACTCCAATCTGATTAACCACTCTCCCATATTTTTTTCCTTCCAATATCTCTACTCTTTCACTCAGAATTATTGTCTCTAATGCCTCAAATCACTGACCCCTTTCCATGCACGAATATGACCCAACCAGAACCACTGCCCTGTTACACCAATCCATTTTTTTGCTTCAATATTTCCTAATGTTCTTGGAGTTGTCAGTGGAAAAATACTGTTTGTGTCAAGTTCTTTTTAAACTTGGGTTTTACTTATTGTTGGCAAAGTCAATTTTAGAGATTTCTCCCCAACCGCTGGTCATCATTAGTAGATCAATAGGATGTGGAATCATGGGTGACAGTAAAGACAGTTTTAGAAGAGTCATAGAATACTTCTTATGCTATACATAACCCGACTCTATTGGTAATAGTATTAGCAATATTAGCCGTTTCCCTACAAGGAAACACTTGGCATTCATCGACTGAGCAGCCAGCGTACTGTCTTTGAAATTTATAAAAATTTTTCTATTAAAAACACTTTAAGAAAACGGGTAGCTGTTATTGCTCTTTCAAGTATTGATGGGTGTTTCCTGTTGAACCATCTGTTTGAAGTCGTGTGGACTGCTAACATCTTGTTTGTGTCATTATTTTCTCTGAGTCATATGAGCTGTTTTATCCTAGTTGTTACTGCTGTTGGTAGTCCCTCACATGATGTGGCATTTGTTCTTTGTTTGTCAATCTGTAGTGTCAGTCCACAATGTTCAAAGAAGGACGACATTTGTTATGACCTTCAGACTTCACTCGCTCAAAGCCATTTTCACCATTGATTTTAGGAAGTGGTTGTATACAGCTAACAGTTTAGATATTTCTGAATGGGTTTGGTGCCATATATGACATTGATATGAAAGTCTCAATTTGATGAGGCTATTTAAGAACATTACTTGAGTATTCAGGTTGATATTTCAGTTTTGTATCAATTTATAGTGTTGGGAAAAACTACCTCTCGCACAACCTATACTATGTTTATTTTCTTTTTCTTCTACTCCTAATTTGTTATAGCTAATCCATACACCCAGTGTTTAGCATTTACTAATTCCACATCCTGAATTTTTACGAAGGATTCAGGGTTGCTACCATCACTGCTTTCATTCCAATTCCAGATCATAGTTTCTGTTTTGTAAAGGTTTATTTTGAATTCCATTTCTTGGAACACTTGATAGAGGATGTTTTTATTTTTATGATGGATTCAGGGTATGTACCATTACTGCTTTCATTCTAATTCCAGATCATAGTTTGTTTTGGAAAGGTTTATTTTGAATCCTATTTTTTGGAACACTTGATAAAGAATGTTGATTTTTCTGTTCAATATCATTCGTATAACATCTATGTCATCAATAAAACACCCACTTCTTCACTACATTATCATCAGTACATTGGCCACAGGAGGGAAAGTGGAATCATTGTTTTGTATTGTAGACTCATTTGGGATGCAATATATAATGCTTAAATGGTCAGCACCGATCTCATCACATCTGTGTTTGTAAATAAATGTGCAGGCCATTGAATCTAGGAAGAGATTAAACATTGTTAGGTTGAAAGGAAGAGTTGATTAAAGGATCATTAAGTTTTGTGTGATACAAATAGGAGAAGACTTATCTATACTAGAGATAAATTAGTAGACATGAAGAAGTGCTTTTAAAATAACTACAAGCTGAAAGAAATATAATAAATTTATACTAAGTTTAATGGGTAGATGTTACTCAGTGTCACATTTTATAATGAATATTGTGGATGATGGAGGAGGGAAAAGCTCTTCTTGCTACATTTTTAAAAATTTCAATTGTAATGTCTCATTGAAAATAAATAAAAAACCTATTTACTTACATGTGAGCACTGCATTTTACTGTAGAATGTTAAGTATTTAAACAGACATAAAAGCTATATTTTATTGCCTTAGATTGAAGGAGCCACATTGGGTTTTGAGCAGGGCCATCCAGACTAACAAATTTGACAATTCTTTCAAATAAAAATATCAGTTGGCTTTTTCAATTTTCTTGATTGATTCTGAACAAAATTTTACAAGGATACAAACACATTTTTTAATAATTCTATTCTAATTTTAAATATTTGCAAGAAATTTATCAGTTAGAACCATAAAATGTAATTAAATGTTTGCCTTGTTATACAGGTTTCAATAAAATTTGCTTCTTACATAATGTTCCTGTTTTAAATCCACAAACAAACCAAGTGGTTAGAAACAAAATGTTTGTTCAAATTCTTATGACACATTCTGTTTATATAACAAAGTGGATTTCATGTTTCTATGACAACTTTCAATAGCAGCCACAGGCCATGATCATGTTTTTTTTTTTTTTTCAGGAGCCAATATCCCCCTAACCATTATTTTACGTGACATCAAGGGATGAGATTGTCTGTTGAGAAGTTGGCAAGCAAATTATCTGTGCTGTGCACAAAATAGGAAAACCATGAAATGTTGCAAGACAGAATTGGCAAAGAAAAAGAAAGCAACCAGAAAATAAAATGTGACAGCAAAATTGCACTAAAAGGACAAAAACAAAAAAAAGTTTTGATTCTTTATAAATACAAGACGTATTTTCAAAAGACATAACTATTCAGTGCGTTAGTTTCTGACCAGTGGAATAGAGAATGGACATTGCAGAAAAGATACAAAGTCTCCTTGAAAAGACCTTCATGCATCTCTGGGGAATAAAATGTCAACTACTTCAAGTGGAGAACAAAGTGGTTGACAAAGTAATACTGTGATGTCAAAGGCACAACGCATTCCTCCCAGAAAAAAGATCCTATAAATCTGCAGGAACAAACCATTTCCCCCATGCTGTCTGTTGGGCAGCATGATAGTCTACAGGAAAACTGTTTTTTCTATACAAATTTCTTGCCTTTATCCACTTCTTGAGACAAACTGCCAAATCCCAAAAGATAAGCAAGAATCCATGAGTAAATCAGGAAAAATTCAATAAAGTTAATAAATTTTATTCAGTTTGCATTGTATCCATGTTTATCTTGATAAACTATCAGTTTTATTGAGTAATTGTACTTAAGTGGAGTCCAGTGGTTGCTTTGTTGTGGTGTTTGTTTATAGTATATATTGCACCGGAGTGATAAACATTTTTCCTGGTGATTTCTTGCAGTCTGTCAGGATATTAGATTTGTTTTATTTCAAGTTTGGACATTTTCCAATGCAAATGTGCCAATCTGGATAACTTTCAAATCAGTCGTTCTCCACACAGGAAACTTATATTTTCTGAGAGTGAAGGTTATTTCAAACTTGGAGATTTTTATGTGTTACACTTTCTTAAATTTTGTTCTTTGTGTGGTGGGGAAACATCATTTAGTCTACAGCATGATAGAAAAAGCATCTATTTTACATAAGGAGGAATTAAATCTTTAGATTATGTCATTGCTTTTCAAGGTACATAACCCAGTAATTCTCTATACATAATGCAGATAAAATATTATACACGGAAAATATCTGCTAAGAATTCAGTAGATAAATATATCCTACTACAAACTTATCAAATCATCCTTGCACATGCTGTTTTACAAGGAACTTTCATCAACAAAGTCTTCAAGATTTCCTCTGATGAATATGGATTTTCAAGTTTCATATATTTGTCACCAAAATTGTTCCTGAAAAATCATTCTTGAATTTCTTTGCTTATTTAACCTTATTGTCTTCTTAATAGATCTGAACCTCATTGTTAATCTTTTGCAAACAACTTTTATCATCATGCTTGTAGGTTTCTTCAAATGTCATAAAGTCTAAATCTTATGTAGAACCAATATTGAATTTCTCTTTTCACTTTATCTTTTTGTCTTGTTGAAAGATCTAAAACTCCTGCTTAATATTTTACAAACCACTTTCATGTTCATCTGATGAATAAGGTTCTTCAAATTTCAGAAAATAATTATCTAAATCTTTCTTAGAATAAATCTTGAATTTATATGCTTAGTTTATCTTAATGACTTCTTGATAGATCTAAACCTCATTCTTAATCTTTTGCAAATCACTTTCATCATCAAGGTCATCTAATGAATAGGCTTCTTCAAATTTTATATTTCATAAATTGACTAAATCTTTCTTTCTTACAACCAAACTTGAATTGTTTTCTGGACTGATCTATATCTTCATTCTTCATTTTTGATTTGTGGATTCTCCAGTTAACTTTGGTATCTTGATTCATTCATGGTTCTTTTATTCATATGAATATACTTTATTTGAATGATAAGAACTTTAAAATGCAATATTATTAATAGGTAAAATTTTAGTGCTGCTGTGACAATCATAAATGTACAAAATTTAGCATCATTTCATCTTGGAATGATTAAGGATGGAAAAATGGGACACTCTATCTCCAAGGTGGCAACTGCTGTAGGTTTTTTTTTTTTTTTTTTTTTTTTTTTAGTGGGGTGTGGGGCAAAAGAGTATTCTAGGAATGTGTGAATTCTGGATATCAGCAGCATGTGAAAACTACAGGTATCACAGGTAATGCCTGAAATGGATCAGTTTATTGAAATATGTATCACTATCAATATCTGTCTATATTTCTGAGATGAGGTATTATGTACATTATTCAGACTATTGTCCTCATCTTTGTCGCCATATTTATTACAACATTTTGGCCATTGTACGGTGGTTGGAATATCAAACTGAACCCTTTATTTCGCTCAATGGGGTAGACTGTTCCACATGCTATGTTTAATGGATGTCAGTTATCAGTTATCTCCTGTTAATTTTCCCACTGAAATTCTCTACTGCCTTAACCGGGTATTGAACTCACACTCTTTGAGTCCTGTTACTGGATCTAACCAACACCTTTATCTACTGTGCCATGTGTCCTTGTGTATGAATTTCTGGGTATTATAAACCTAACGTCTTCAGCAACCATTTTTACCAGTGCTCATATTGCAATTTTGCTGTTATCATTGTATGTTTTTACCAGAGCTCATATTGCAACTTTGTTGTTGTTATCGCTTTTCTCTGGCACTCCTTATTACTGGTTTCTATACTGTATTTATTTTCTATGTTTGGTCAGCTCTGGAGATTTTTGTGGCCTAGCATATGTGCTGATTCCTTAAGTTGATGAATTTTCCTTGTCTATGATCTCAACATGATATCACAGAAGGTGATGATCTCCCTTCTCTCTCCATATGTGGTCAGCCACACCTGATTTTTCCACTTCCCCTCATGTTACAGCTTTCTGGTGTTCTTGAAGCCTTATCTTAAGGGGGGGGCGGCATGTCTCCCCTTTATATTTCTTTCCACAGCTGCATGGGATAGCGTACACACAGTCTTTAGTCATGTTCTCCTCTATGGGGGGTCTTACTCAGAGATATCTGCGAAGTGTTGTCAAGCTTTTGAAAGTTGTCCTGATGTTATATGGACCACAGATCCTTTGTATTTTCTCTGATAACCCCTTCACATAAGGCAGGCAGACTGTTTTCTGAGTGTTGTTGTCCTCCTCCTTTTGTACCTGCCTATCCCAGTTTTTTGGGGCTGCTGCCATGTACCCAGGGTAGTTGTTACATTGTAGGGTACTATTTATACTGACCAATTCTTTATCTAATGTCTTTGGGTCACCACTTATTACTTTTCTTTCGGTGTTGTAAGCAGTGGATGATCCCTTTCTTTACATTTGCTTCCTAGTTAACTTTGATCTTTAAAAATTTAAATGCAATTAATAATTTATTCCTGTTCATTTATTGTTCTCTCTCCTTAATAGTGTTTTCTCATATTCTCTAATGTTCTGTAACCCTTTGCATCTTTGTGGCTTTATTGCCTTACTTGGAGTAAAATAATTTTAAAAAAATAACACAAAAATGTTCTGCTGTGTAGCAAGATCTTTGAGTCATACTTAGGGTGACTGTCAAGTTTTATTAAAAATGTGACTGATCCCATTATATGTACAGATATAACTCAAATATGATGATATTCTGATATGAACACACACATATATATATATATATATATATATATATATATAGTGTGTGTGTGCAAATAGATAGTTCTTGGTAATAATTTTCTATCCTTGGAATCAATTTACTTGTCATCTTATGAGGTTTTAGTTTTCGCCAGGTAAATCTCAAGTTCTTTTTGAACACTTGTGACACAAACTTGGTTTATTGAAAGTTTTCTCATGCACTAAACACCAAAAGAGAATTTTTTTTTTTTTCATTACAAAAATCACACACACACACACACACACAAATGTTTTAGTTCAAAGGTAATTCTCTTTTTAAAAAGTGGCATCTGATATCAAAGACAAATATTATTTTCGTTTGAAAGTTGGATGTCTACATTTTGCAATTAAACATTGAAATCACGCAACTCTGCCTCAAGCAGGTTTTTGTCAGTAAATAAAAATGGAGAAAGCAGACAAAAGTTTAAGGTTTTGTTTCTTACTTTGATAATCACTTTTATAAAATGATAAGGTCTTTTTTTTTCTTTCATGCAAATCTTACTATTACAGAATAAAACAACTTTATCAAAGTAATGTCACTGCAAGTGATATGATACACAAGTCCATATAAAGAGCCAAGATTATGAATATATAACTTCAGACCAGATTGAACTTCCCTAATTGGAAGGCCGGTGCAACACAATCTTTATAACCCTTTTTAACCACAGTTCATCATGTACCAGGCAGAATGCAACTTTGTAAATGTCACTTCTATACAGTTTAGTATATCTTAAAATCTGAATTGTCTTTGATGATGATAATAATAATCATCTGAGATATAATAAATGATTACTACCAAATCTACTTATTAATTCTAGGATCTGCAAGTGTATAATCATATAAAGAACAAAGAATTTCTCCCTCAGACCTGTCGATTATAGTAGAGAGTAGATTACATCTTAGACAGATATCTTTTTTCATATTCCTTTATCAGTTCATGTATTTTAAAAATATTTATTGTACTGAGCTTCCTTCACTGAAATTTGATCAAATTAATGATTCTATCTGAAAATGGCAGTATTCTTTTCTTTTCTTGTCAGTTTTTAAATATATTGGTGAGAAAATACCAACTTTTGCAGGGGTTGGGGATTTGGCCAAAAATGTGTCTGTCAAAATTGGAAAGAATGACAATCTCAATTTACATTTTTAGTCTTGACATTTTTTTTTTGTTTAAAGTTTTATATTTATGATTAAATTTCTTTTTTTTTTTCTTTTTTTTTCCAAAGCAATTTCAGATGGACAGAATGTCTTTTTCATAAAATAGATATTTGATTTATTCAAATTGAACATTTATTTGATCTAAGTGAGTCATTGGAGATTTATCAGAGCTAAAATGCTGCAAATCTTTTATTTTCTTTCTCTTTATAATTCTCAGTAAAAAGAAGCAAAATAAACAAATTGTCTAAGATTGCTGCTTGGGGATTTAAAACAAATCAAAAATTATCTTTAATAAAATTCAAGGTTCAAGTTTATTTACAAGAGGCAACACACTGTCATCTGGGCGCTACAAACAAACCATTTCAACAGCAAATAATCTCATCTATTTGTAATTAAATTTAATGCCATGATTTTGTCATATTTGTTTGAGCTTTCTCTGGATTTAGAAACATTTCAAAGAAAAAATCACAAGTGGTTAAAACTGATTATAAAGGAATTAATTCCCTTTAAATATTGTCTAAAATTCTTGAATGAGTCATTATCTTTATTCTATGAGTTGTTGAAACTAATATTGTCATTCTTATTGGATTTTCACTCCATTCCATTTTGACACAAATAAATAATTAAATTCAAAGTAACCAGAAGTAAAGTTCACAAAGTCAGGAATGGTTAAACATACCTGGAAATGAAAAAGGAAAATTTTCCCTTCTTCGGAAGAGGTCAGAATTATAGAACCTTGGTAGAAAGTGCAGCGGGTAAAGGCTGTTTACATGGCATTTAAAAAAAATGTTTTTTTAATCTGGGTCATTATAGAGATCACTTCAGTGTGACTGCATATTATTAGTAAAGAAAAAAGCAAAATCAATCCAAGTACCTGAATAAATAAAAATAAACTTAGAGCTTACATATTGCAAATATACTAAAGAGATTAGCTGATCGGTTTATATAGCAAAAGTTTTCTTTTCAGTTTAACAATAAAGGTAATGAAGGATTGATGCAACTTATTGGAATGTCCAATGTATATAGCAATAGCAGCCCCTAACTCTAACCTTAACCCATATCCTACTGGTCACTTCATTAGCTATACTCCTGCTTGTACAGGGTTGATTGGCCTTTTACTTTTAGAACCACTTCAGTTCTTCTTGGCATGGATTAAATGATGTTTTAAAAAGAATCCTTTTGAAATTTTGAGACATACTCTTATTATGACATTGAACGATTTTTCTAGATTGCTTGCTTTCCCAACCAGGATTTGACATTCTTTTTTTTTTTTTTTACTACATTCCAAAAGCGCTTTGTGATTTTAGAGGCCACTTTAACGCAAAAAGAATTCATGAACCACAATTTTTTATTTATGACTTGGTATATTCTTTTTTTGTTCAGAATAGTCAATTTTTAACAACAAAAGTAATAATAAAAATAAATATTTTCATATTTCATATTCTTATTCTTTTTATTTATTGATTTCCATGATTTTCTATTATCATTTAATAATAATAATCATTAAAATTATATTTAAAATAATGATAATAATATCAAAAAACAAGAACCATTTATGTTAATGGAGAATGCTTTATCATAAGTAATTAATGCCTTTCTACCTTTGACTAATACAGAATACAAAAAGAATTGTAAATAACTTGTTTCTCATCTAAAAAAAAGACAACTAAAAAAGAAATCACAGATTTCCTTATACTGATTTGTTTTTACAGTTTATCAACTCTTTGTGGGTAATTTAAAGTCAAAACATATTTTGGATTTTATGAATCATTCTTTACTTTTTTTTTTTTTTTTTTTAATGAACACTATCAATGTTTTGAAAACAACAGATATTTCTCCAGATACAGGTTCTACTATTTAAGCCATAGCTTTGGAGAGGAGATTGATTTATACCTTTCTCCAATGAGCACTGGAGCTTAAGTGAATAAAATGAATCTGAGTGGAATTTGAACATAGCTCTTCAATTTCTCATCCCAAGTCACTATCCATTGCACGCCCCATACATCCATGTGTGCAAAAAACCTAAAATAATAAATTAATGGCATTTTTCAACTTGAAAACATGAAATTCAAAATGCTGAGAAAAAAATGCAATTCTTTGTTAGGAAATATCAAATATTTTCTAACAGTTGCAGTTCATTAAACCTCTTTTTATGAATAAACTGATTTTGTTCATTAAGAAAAACCTGGAAAAACTTGGAAGCACCTGGCAAAATTCCATGACATCAGCTGAGAAATAAAGACAACTAATAAATTTAATCTCATAATCCCAAATATTAAATAACCTGAAATTATTTAAAATTCTTGAAAGATTTAAAAGCACAAATGAAGTTAAAGTCTTAATTGATTTTTGTACAAACAATTTCAACATTGGAAACTTCCATGGCTGTTAATTTATTGGCATAGAAAAACCTGATTTTTTGACAAATGGTCAAATAAATCGTCAAATAAAAGCAAACAAAAGTCATCAGAGTGCATTTCAATTTACCTATAATTGGTTTTATTTGTAGTCTTGTTCCTTTTTCTGATGAGAAAGAATTTGACATTTGGACAGAAATGTTTGCAGTTTAAATAGTTATAATGAAGAACATGCAAGTAAATCTGCTATATGTAAACTGATTGTTAATTCACTTCTGGACTTTGTCAATTAATATCAGTGTGAGGATGTGGGGTCTTTCTTTGAAGATTGATCTCCTTCTCACAAGGATTAGAGAGATTCTGTTTTTCCCCTCTTGGGAGTGATGCTTATATAACTTCCGTTCATCTTGTTGTCCCATGTATGAACATCTTAAGCACAACCGGATGTTTAAATATTGAGGTCAACCACTGACATACTGCATGGTGTAAATCTACACCTGATGTTTATGAGATCATCTCTCGGATCAACCTGCTGATCTACCTGGCTCCTTTAATGCTCTTATGGGACACTAAGGGTAAAGTCAACTTTAACATCTCTGAGAGCGACCTTAGTACATATTGGAGTCGCCACAGTTCCTTATTGGCATTAAATCTGACCCAGACCTCTGGCATATCTTGGTATGGTATGACATGATATATAAATTTCTATAAATATTAGAATATTATAAGTTAACTGAATGAGAAAATTTAAAAACTTCTCTGTAATATATTTCATCTTCGAAAAGGATTTTGTCAGACTAAAGTAATGTTTTTATTGATGGAATTATATGTAAGGCGAATGGTGAGATATAAATGTTGGTTATAACTATACACTCATGGGGAAACTCTGAATAAGTATGAATGCTAAATTTTCAAAATCTCTGGCATCCGTCATGTCTAGGAGCCCAGCTCAGCTGATCTTTTTCCTTTTCCAATGCTTTTGTTTTTGTCACTGTTGTTTTTAAATATCCTACAATGTGATGGCAGAAGACCTATTAAGAAAGATGAAATGTTGTCAGAACTCTTTTTTTTAATCATTTCACTCCAAGCAAGATAATGCCATTAAGATGTAGTGGATTTACAGGCAGTGAAAGATAATGTGAAAACTTTCATGAGACATAAGGAAAAGGACAATAAAAGAACAGGATTTGGGAAGACAGAAGATGGCAACTTGGGCACAAATTTACTCACATGTTTCATATATTATCAGATGAAGTAATTTCATGAATCCTTGCATTTATCTTATCTTCCTTTTTGTTGCTCTTAATATAACATTTCAACTAATATGTTCTTCAACCTGCCTGAAATATATATTATATCTGGTGGTCTTTAGCCATCTTTGAACATGTGAAGCCTGTGGCTCTTGGTGAAGATGATCCTCCTTTAAACCTTATGAAGTGGCACTAGAGAATGACAAGCAAGGGAAACTGTACCCAATAACAGAAACTGCATCACTTGAGCAATTTCAGCAACAACTATTAAAATGGATATCACATAACTCAGAGAAAATAATAACATAATCATGTTGACATTCCACACTACTTCAGATAAAAGGTTAGGAAGGAAACCACCATCAATGCCAGAAAGAACAGCTTCTGAAAAATATAATTAAGAGAAAAATTTTATAAATTTCAACTGAAAGTAGCAATAGCTGCTTGGTCATTGAATGCCAAATGTTTCCTTATAAGGAAATGGCTGATATCACCATTATCATTTGTACTTTTTCTTTCCTGAACAATGTCATGGAAATAAGTATCAACTTTTGTGCTGGTTGGAAAAAGTTTACATGACTCATAAAAAAAAAATCATTTCTTATATTTTGGTTTTTGATAAGGGAGAACTTAATTAGGTTTGAAGTATGTATCAGAATTCACTCAATGAGACAACTATAAAAAAAAAAAAACATGAGCTAAAATGTCTCAAATGAATGAGAATAATTCTGTATTTCTTTCTAATCAACTGCTCCTCCAGTGTGAAATAATACTTACATATTTTGCAAGTCTTTATTCTTCTTTGTCTTGGTTTTATTTGCAGGGTATCATCAGGATGTGGATGATCATGGCTCTCCACAATTTCCTATCCGTCTTTTATCAGTTTCTGTTATTCTTACTATTTCTCCCATTCTCCTCCTCCTGCCTTTAATATGTCCTGTAAGCATCAAATTCTCCAAGCACTCTTTTCTCATTTTGTTTCTCAGAAATTTCAGTTCTTTCTAAGTATATGTTCTTTTTGTTTCCATTTTGCTTAAAACTTCCTACTTGCTCAAATTCTCCATATATGGTATTCTCAGCATTCTTCTGTTACCTCAAGTCTCTTCTTCATTTGTGAAGAAATTGCTCAGAATTTGCTACCATATAGGAAGATTGATATTGCATAGCAATTCAGAACTTTTTTTATTTCTCAATATTTTGTTCGGTTTTTGGAAGGCATGTTTCTGTTAAAACACTTCCCAGGTATTTAAATTTATGTATTAGGTTGGTGCAAAAATAATGACGTAATAATGTCGTTTTTTGACGTTAAAAAATACGTCAAAAAACGACATTATTACGTCATTATTTTTGCACCAACCTAATACTTGCTTGATTTTGAGCTCTCCAATTCCTCAGTTTCCCATTAGGGCTGTTTTTCTTGCTGATAATAATACATTGATCTTCTTACAGTTGATGAATTGATAGGTGGTCCTTTCTTCCTGCTTTCCTTTATTATCTTTTCTAGGAGTTCCTGTAGTTTGCTTTCTCTATTTACCATCCATATGTTGTTCTGTGTATCTTAAGTTGTTAAGATTGTGTCCATCAGTAATAAATCCCATTTAAACTTGTAGTTCTCTTAGAATTGCCTTGCTGTAATAGTCAATTATTCTGTTAAAAGGATACATCCTTGTCTTACGCTATTTTTTATTTTTATATATTTATTGAATTCTTTTTCAATCCATATACAAGTAGAATGTTCTCACTATATATATTTTTCTCAAATAAATCAAGTTTTCCTATCGTTTCAAACTGATCTATGTGTTCAACCATATTAAATACTTTTCCATAGTCTATGAAACATAGGTATACACCCTTCTGCATTTGTATTACCTGTTCTGATATTATTCTAATCATAATGATTGCATTTCTTGTTCCAGTGCCGTTAATGAGGCTACAATGTTTTTATCCTTTTTCTGTTTTAATTCTGCTACATTCTCTATTCATCCAAATCAGGATAAATAGCATAGCTACATCGTTCATTAAGCTGTTTGATGGAGCTCACATTTCCTTACACCTTATCAACTGCTTTTGTATAATCTATGAAACATGTATATATGCTTTTCTGCCTTTTTATCGCCCGTTCTAGTATCATTCTGATTATAAAAATTGGAATTCTTTAGTATTTTTAACAAAATCACATTGTTTGATTCTATTATGCATTCCATTCATCAGAATCTAGCTCATTAAGCTGATTATCCAATAGAGCTTGCATTTATTTTCACTTGGCCTCTTTAACAGTGTTATAAAGATGGATCTACTAAGGTCTTCAAGTATGTCACCACTGTCATATATTTAATTTATTTTTTCTGTAATCTTGTTGACGACAAAATCATCTGAGGCTGATAGTATCTCTTACAATTCCATCTAATCATGCTGTTTTATTCTTGTTCCTCTTGGCCAGTGCTAATCTTTTCCTCAAACTTCAATATTTCAGGTCTCTTAAACAGTTATTTATACCTGCTGCTGTATCTATGATGCTCATTATTTCTATCTCTGCTTTTTTGAGGGGAGAGAACAACAGAGATCTTGTCCCACATATATTTAAATGGTGGAAACAAAAAAATAAGACACTTACTTCACTGTTACCTTTATTAAATCACAGAAAAAAAAATAATAGCACAGAATAAAAAAATTACTGAACAAGTCTGTACAAAATTTTCCTTTGTGTGCCTAACACATAGGCAAGATAACAACTTCTAATCATAATACTGCTAGAGTCATAAAAAATAATCAGAATTATTATTGCCAAAATATTCCCTTACTTTCATTTATTTGACTGTTGAAAGGAGTTGAAGAGATTGAAAATTCATAGACATTGCTATGTTACTTTTAGGCAATAGTTCAATTTTATAAATGGAAATGAAATAAAATTTTTTATTTTCATAAAACTTTCAAAATGAGAGTTAATTCCTCTAATTTTGTGACAATCATTCACTAACAATTATAGGAAAATAATTGTATATCTCTGTAAATTTATACAATTTTCTCTTTTCTGTTTTCTGCTTTTCTTTTTGTTCAGTTTTTCTTGTTTTTCTATGTTCATTTTCATCATAGTCATCTGTGGTGGTTTTTAGATTTTCTTTAGTTCAGATTCCAGAACCAGCCAATGTATTTCATGAGAATGCCAAAACTCGTCTGGTCCTTAGACCAATCAGACTTCTTGAATAGTCAGAAATGAGCTCCCAAATTGAGTAAAATAAACTAAGAGGCATAACTTACTTTCTCCATTGGTTAAAAAATTACAAAATGTATCTTTTTAAGCCATGCCTCTTTGTAAACTTTATTTTGGTGAGTTCTCCAACCACAAAACTTTAGCCTCTTTTTTTCTTTTTTTTTTTTTTACAAAGTTTTGAAAACTAAATTTTATACAGGTATCTTTTTTGTAAACTTATCAGGCTTGATTTTGGCAGTTCTTTTACAGCAATAATTTGAGCCTCAAATATACAAAGTGCTACATGTCAAATTTTATTAAAGCCATTTTTTACTAACCATTTGGCAGCATTTTAACAGTTTCTTATTTAAAGAATACATGTTGGTAACTTTCTTTTTTTTATAAATATTTTTTTAAAACACTGCCCTAAAAGAAAGTATAATTAACAAACTTTGTCCCTTTAATTATTTTTATATAATTTTACATTTCATTTTTATTATATAAATTTTTATACTCTCTCCTCAAAAGAAACATTATAATCTATAGATTTTCATATTTTATCCTTAAAACTACATATTCATTAAAACAATATAAATATTTTTTACAACTAAAAGGAACATTGATTTTCAGTTTCGGTTCCAAATATAAGGGTTTTTAGGACATTGCTTCCTGATTTTTAATATTGCCTGAATTTTAGGCTTTTCATAGTCAAATGTATTCAATACAGAAGAATTAAAGTTTTCCGTACATGCATTTGTTTTATTATCATTTGATGAATTAATTTTCAGGTATTTTTAACTTGGTTCATAGTGACTTCAACTGTACAGCATTTGTCTATTGCTTTTTAATGCTAAGTCTGAGATATGAAATAGCAATTGATGTGTGTCTTTGTTTAAAATGCCACAATTCTCTCTCTGATAAGTTGTCCTGAAATTAGCCAAATTTGCAGTCTTTAGCCTTCGGTTCTGTTTCAATCAGAAGTTAGTTGGTTTCTGCTGAATCTAACGTATGTTATAGTTTTTTTCAGTTGACAGTATTCCTGGAATTTATTTTTAAAACATTGTATTTTGTTCTTGTTGTCAGGATTTTAAAATTTGAATGAATTGAACATTTGTTGGATTTGTGGTTTAGCCACATGTAGGAATGTAGCAACCTCTATTTGGTCATCTTTTCCTCCAAAAATGAATGAATGAAAACAATGTTGTTCTTAAACCTTATAATTTTTGTTCAGGTTTCCTTCAAGTTAATTGTTTTTCAATTTATTTACTTATCTTTTTATTTTATTCTAATTCTAATTCTAGTTTACTATTCAGAAGTTATTTCGGAGTATCCCTGTACATATCCATTCTTAATGGCCACACAAATTTCAAACAAGGGAATCCGTCACTTTTTGGTTTCCAGATCGATCTGTTTCACCCGTTTTTTTTTTTTTTGTTTTTTTTTTGTTTCTTGTGTAACTTGTGGGTGGGTGATGAAATTCTGACATTGTTGTAATGTTGGGCTATGCTGGACAACTGTGATTAATTAATAAGAAATATATGCTGTGTATTTATCCGTAGCAGCTCATGGCCTGACAAATGCTGACTGTTATTAGGCACAATAGATCTACACTACTTCAAATAAAAGATTAAGAAGGAAGCCCCATTCATTACTAAAAAGAGCAATAAGTCACTATTTTCCTAAAAAATTGTTTTATCAGAAAGAGCTTATAAATTTCAACTGACAGCAGCTCTGTCTGCTTGGTCAATGGATGCTGAATGTTTCCTTATAAGGAAACAGCTAATATTACCATTACTATGCTTCAGTGAAATGTGATTGGTTGCTATAGTTACAAGTGAATTAACTCTCTATTTGTAAGGACATCACAGTACTTCATCCAGTTGAACCCATATTGTTGTACATCATTTCCTTTATGAAAGTAGCATTAGTCATTTCAAAGAGATCCTTTTGGCCTTGACATATCCAGGCTCAGATAATAGCTTTATGCTGTGTGAGTATTCTACTGTTACAAACAAAAATATACATACAACAAAGCAACCCCACCGAAATAAAAAAAATCTTACTGAGTGAATGAGTTTGGTACCACATATTTCAGAAACACCAGTTAGGGATACAAAAGGTGATTATCTCCCTTTGGTCAAGATAAGTCATGTGTGTTGCATGATGGCCACTTAGTGACATCACTTGATACAGTGATGAAAGTGGTCAGCTCTTCTTTCAGTTTACAGTAATCAAATGAAGCAGTCATTTGTTTGGCTTGGGTCTTTCTGCCTTATCTGAGGTTAAATCAGCCTCCCCTAGCAGTTTAAAAGTCCATGGTGCCATTTTTATTTGGGAATATATCTCCACCAGATACAGAAGGAAACTCTGGCTTGCAGTCTGTGATTTGGGAATACTGCTGTTTCCTATTTGTGGAATATGTCCTCACCTGAGACATAGATGAATCGAGCCCATTTGAACTTGGAGTCCTAAACGTGGCTTCTCCAAAAGCACAGAAGAATCTCCATATTATATGTACAACTCTACCTTTTGGTTCCCTTTTTACTCTGCTTGACGTGTGGATATATGTGATATATTTTTCTTTGTGAGGGACATGTGTATATATATATATATATATATATATATATAGTTTTGTGTATGTCTTAATGGTTTTAAAATCTCTGAGAACAAAGCATGTTTGTCATTCCTTTTCCTTTTAGCCATTCCATTCATACTTTAGTACAGTGTTATGTTGGTGCAAAAATAATGACGTTTTTTACGTATTTTTAATGTCAAAAAACGTCATTATTTATGTACCAACCTAATATCATGGATATAATAATGCTCATAATGGGGGAAATGTAAATGGAAGTATACACCTTTATTTCAAGCTCTCCCATTACAACCACAAAAAATGTAATTAAATATTGACTACCAAATCTGAATGTTGATTCCTTGTAATACCTTATCCTTTTTTTGCATTGTTTTACTATCATTTTATCTGGGAAAAGATGCCATGAATCTGGAGGGTTTGCTTCAGACATAAATACAGAGTGCAGCAGAAATACCTCCCATATAACAGTAAGACATTAGTGTGGTATCTTCATCCAGGTAAGCTCTTAATATTATGTTAAAAATATTTCTGGGTGATGTTTCTGCCACACCTTGTATATACAAGAAGCCAAAGTATTGGTAAAACCTGTGCTTGTGCTCCTACTAACAGAAAACCAGCCATATGAATACAGATAGCATTACAAAATAAAAATAAAAGTTGAGAACCAATAAACAAAGGAACCAAAAAAGGAAACAAAGAGAAAAGAAGTAAAAAATGGATGTAAAGACTGACACCTAACTCAGTTAAATGACATACATGATACAAACTTGGGTGACAATGTCTCTTTTGATTCATGACTGACTAGGCAGAGATTTTCCTGCAGCAGATTGCTGTTTCTTACTGCAGTAGACTGGTTGCCAACCAAGGCTATAGAAATCAGTCTATCTGCTATTCAACCCATAGCTGGGTGGAGAAAAGATAGATTTATACTTTTCCCAAGGGTATTTGCATGTAGGTAAATGTAATGACCCCCAACTGAAATTTGATCTTGTCTCTCCAAATTCTCATTCCAAGTCAATATCCATTACACCACCCACACATTCATAATCATACAATTATAAACAGTGCTTATTGTCCAGAGCATTCACAAATAACAATACTCTAGTTTCATGCAAACTTGATCATCAGGCAATCAGATATGCTCAACTGATGATCGCATTTGCATGAAACTTGAGTACCAATTTGAACTGAGTTTTTGATACATATGTGTCTGCATGTATATGGATTAGTAAGTATTGTTGCCAATATATTGTTACAAAGCTTAGAGCTTGTGATGGGTAAATTGTCACCATTTTATATTTTTGATTTTGCACATGCACATTGTTTTTGATTTTATTCACTGCAGTGTATAGTAGGTTCAGTTGGACATCATCTATTACAAAAAGAGCACCATGACACAATTCACTCTGCTAGAAATTTGGAAATGGCATGCCATACTGCTTGGGATTTGAAACAGAAGCTCCAATACAAACATTTTAGTGTTTGGGTGTCAATCTGAGGACAGTGTAGAGGATTTGAAAACAGTTGGATGAGTCTAGCAGTGATTATGAAGGTATGGCAGCTTGGAAAACTCACTCTGATAAGAAAAGAACTCCCAAAATTGTTAGTGAGGGTCTTAGACTCAACACAGGGGCTTATATCATGTGCTATGGGTAAAGCTGGTGGCTGCTGGAAGACAACAGTTTTGCACCATGACACATAAGCAGGAGAAACCAGTCATGTCTGTCATTCTGCAACCACATCAACACCTACATCTGGCTACCTAACTCCTCAGACTGTGATCCCCTTGATTATTATGTGTGGGGTGTAGTTGAGCAAGAGACCAATAAAACCCCTTGCAGTATCAAAGATGAAGTGAAGGCAAGGATTATGTCAGCATTCACCATTTTAAACAAGCAGACCATCCAGAAGAGTTGCAAGAGATTCTGAAGTCATCTGGCAGCTGTGGTTGAAACCAATGGCGATTTTATTGAATAAATTTATTCTTTAGTATTTCGAGATATTTTTGTATAATTTTGGTAAATATATCTGTTAAAATGAGATGTCAGTTTTAATTTTTTTTTTTTTTTTTTTTTTTTTGCATAATTTAAACGACAATTTATCCATCGCACCGTGCTAATGTAAAGCAAATGCAAATTTTAGTGCTGGCAATAAATAAATGAAAAGCAGAAGTTAAATATAAGATGATGTGAAGCATGAAAAATATTTTTTGAGTTGTTTTAAGAATTTTCTCAGATGTCCTGGCAAAGTACCAGTCTCAGCATTGGAAAAAGGGTTGGATGAAGTCCAATGGCAGATTTTTGGACAAGAGAAAATGTTCTCTGGATGATGTAAAATCATTCTTTTTGTTTTCATTATTGGGCATAAAACATTTAAACAGATAGATAAGAGAGCAGAAATCTGTGTCAAAATGACAGAATTTATATTTACAGGAATCATGGAAGGGGGCTTGTGAAATTAGGGGCAGATTCTATGATCTGCCTTTGATGATTGTAAGGATAAGGGATGTCAAGGATAGGAAGGGAAAAAAAAGATAAGAGAATAAAGGGGAGATAAGTTTGTAAGAGAATTAAAGGAAGTTAAATCTGTAGAAGATAAAGAAATAGAAGGAGAAATGAAAGGAAAACTGAAAAATATTTTTCAAAGAAAAGTTGTAGAAATGAAGAAATAATTGAAAAAAAGAATATAAATTGAACAGAACATGAAAGAATGAAAATATTAATTTGTGAAAGAAGAATTTAAGAAAGAAAAATGAGAAGGAATATATGAAAAGAAATGAAAACATATCTGTATATGTGGGTTTAATGCAAGAAAGCTTTTTCTACTTTATAATAACATTTCATTGTAATATGATTCAACACTGCATTCAAAGTTGGCCATAGCTGTTCATATATTTTCAACAAACATTTATCAATAAAACTTCATGCTTGATTAATCTGTTTATATTCTTGATTAAATTTAAAAAAAAAATTAATTTTGCCAATCATGCGATTTTGAAAATATAACTTAAAAAACAAATCTGAATAAGAAAATGTTCCCAATATAAAAAAAATAAAAAAACAGAACATTTTCTCAGTAAAATTCCTGTGAATTCAGCAAGATTTTTCTTTTGCTAAGGAACACAGTCAAACAGTATGAAAATAAAAACAGCCAGTGTATATTGTCAGTGATTTTGTGGATGAAAAAAAGAGACCAAAACTGAATAAAAATAGACCAAAGCAAGCAGCAAATAAAAGGCAAAAAGGTGTGAAATAAAGAATGAAAAAAAAGAAATGGTTGTGGTTTTTTTGGAGACATAAGAATAACAAATTTAAATAAAACACAAAAGGTGAAAAGAAATAAATAGTCAATGTTGTCTGTTGCTGTCATGGTGAAGAGATGTCTCCAAATGTCAAGCTAAAAGATATTTCATCATATGTCTGATACTGAAAATTCAAATTATGTTGAATTCAATTCAATGTAAATTTAAACAGCTTGTGAGATCTGAAGTAACTTTTTGATCTTGTTTAGTTTTATCTACCATATATGCTGGTATACAAGGTGACTGAATGCATAAGATGACCCCCAAATTTTCAAGTTAAAATGCAGGTTTTGGGTTATATTTGCTGTACAAGATGACCCCCATCGAATTGTATTTTAAAATGTATTGAATTTATTAAATAAATTCAGTCAGCATATACTTTTTTACTTTTATTGTCATGCAATCATAGCACATATTATATAAGAGCACCTTTATTACACTACACTTTCATTATTTTATAATAATGTGAATGAAGCTGTTTCAATAGAAAATGTTTGTGTTGATAGTTCGTAAGGCAGGAGTTAGTCTACCATTAAAAAATTTCCCATGTTAACAACTTACCATAAACCACAGGAGTTAAGGTTCACATTTTATACCTGGAGTATGAGATGGCACAGCATTTTGGGAGGGTTTTTTAAGGTAAAAATATTGATTTGTATACCAACATGTACAGTATTTTGCATTTCATTTTATTATTGAGGATTCAATTAGAATAAAATTGTTTTGAGGGCTGAATCAAACAGCATATAAAAAAATCTCTTTGTCATTCTTGACCAGAAATGGCAATGTACAACATTCTTTGATCAGTTTATTCCACACTGAAATTTTTGCTTGCTGTTTTTTAGACCTATTTTTTTTCTTAGAGATTTCAATACTCTCAAGCATCTTTTGAGGTTTCTATGTTGAAAAGTAATCCAACATATTATTTCTGCATTCGATGAGCCTTCATACCAGCTTACATGGTAGATCAAATGATAGCAAGTTTAGTATTAATACTTTTAGGATATTCTAAGTAGGCATTGCAGTTGGATGCAGTCACTATTGGTTCTACAGTTCAAGTACTATAATATTTAGATGTGCACCCATGATGCAACATAAGGTGACACACAATCAAATTTAATGTGGGTTTATTGGCAGTACCATGGGAAAATCTTCAAGCCATATCATCACTTCCCCATTTTGTAGACATCTCAGACATCAAGCAATAACAAGAAAAAGAAAAGAACAGAACAAAAAATAATATAAAGCATGACCACAATATATGCAAAGCAAACAAACACTAATAAGGCAAAGAGTTCTCAAACTAAGAATTGGAGTTGATGCAAAAGAGCAAGTTTGGATAAGTGAATGTAGCATTCTGACTTCAAGACCTGACAGATTGGGACAGTCAGATGAAACTGAGAATCAGCCTATTTTATTGGCTAGGAAAAATCCCAACATGCATGTGTGTTCTTCTGATAAACTTGGGAATGGCAAGTGTTTTTCAGTCATTCCTAAAGACTGGAATCAACACCCTCCTTCTGAAGGAGAGTTGCTGCCTGGCAGAGATGGCCACTTGAGGCTTGAGCTAATACTACTAGCAGAGGAATAAACTCCTCTGCCTGTCAGTCATACATGACATTGCTCATACCACTGGCAATAGTATAAGTACCGTTACAGTCCAAGTACTATTGCCACTATCTTCCGCAGTAAGCCTATGCATAACATCTACTCCTACACATATGTTAATTAGTGGTAGCACTAAGAAACCACAATTACAATTACTACTGCACTCAAGCTATTTTCAGTAGTGTGATTGTTTGAAGTATCTCAATTCTTCATATTTATAGTCCCACCAAACTCTTTCAAAGATTTTTCTGAATTATTCTAAGTGCTTTGATCAGGATGTGTATAACTTAAATGTTCATGATTTAGATAATTTTTTTTCTTTCATGAGGAACAGATACTTACTCAGTATTTTTATTTTTATTTTACTCTTGGCATTTGCTGGAACAGTGAAATCAATGATATATTTTTTTGTTCACCGTTATTCTGGTTTGGATTGGGTGATGTGTTCGAATCTTAATATCTCAGAAAAATTGTTTTTTATTCTCTAATGCAGATTCTGGCTTGTCATATTCTGAAAATTTTTGTGTTCAAATTGTAACCATTTCTAAAGTTTCTAATAGAACATTCGATTCATTCTCTCAAGCTTTTTTTTTTTTTTTTACTCTTTTTTAAGTTAACTTGATAGATTCAGTTTCACATCTGTTTTCGCTTCATCTGAATTTGCTGTTCTGTAGTTCTCTCTATCTTGGCCTTTATATGTCTTGTTCTTAAGGCATTGTTCTGGGTTACCTTTAGTAATAGAAATTCAATTTCTCTTTTTATATCAACTCTTTACTGCAATCATCTGCAGTACATTTGGTTTATATTCTGAAATCTTCATACATATTTTTGATTTCTGTTTTTTGGATTTTCTGCTTCTGTCTTGCAATAGTCTTCATACAGATTTAGGATGTTATACTTAATCTTTCTTTTTTCCTTGTTTTGATATCAAACTCTTTGATTAAAGAGTCAGTGCTGATGAGTTGTCTTTCTCTTTCTTTTTTTACATATTGTCTGCCAAAATTGTTTCTTGGGTGTAAAGTTTATTACTTTGTCATTAACTTTCTTGTTTAGTGTTCTAGATTTCTAAGTTCTCTTGTCCAGTTTTAGAAGGGTCCTGAATATCTCAATAGAAAATGCAACTATATTTGTTTGTTTTTTTTTTTTTTTTTTTTTTTTTTTTTTTTATCAAATTTCTGGTCCAGACTTTTGTTCTGAATATTTTCTATTTCTTTGAGGAATTCTTTGCTGATATTTTTATTTAAAGATGTTTAACATATTCTGACCTATTATTATTATTATTATTATCCTCTCTAGATTTCATCAATCTGTCTACTTCTATATTTCCAGTGTATCTAATGTTTCTCACCATTCAAAAATGAAATATTGACTCTGGTTGTAAGTTTCCTAACTGCCCACAGATCCATGAATATTTATATTCTGCAGTGTGTTTAATTTTTTCTGCATTTATGCTACAGAAGACTTCTTAATAGAAAATAATAACATATCCAGATCTCGTGATGTTCTAATAAAATGCATTCTGTAGCCATAAGATTACTCATTGCCTAAGAAACTATAAATTAAACTTTTAAATTAGAAAAACCTCACTGCGATATCATTCAGTGACAATAAATAATAGTAAGGTTTGGGGAAAGTTACAATATCTGACGCAACCAGGATTTGGCAGCATAAAATTTAATATTTTACTTGCAACCTCCAATGCAAAATTCAGAGAAATCTGAATAGAAAAAAAACAGTCAAGTAATATCGAAACAGGATAATTTTTTTTTATTTGTAAGTTGCATGTCTACATTTTGCAATTAAAGATTGAAACCACAGGACTCTGCCTCGAGCTGGTTTTCCTCAGCAGATAAAAATGGAGAAAAGCAGACAAAAATTTCAGGTTTCTTACTTTATAATGATCTTTTTTAGAAAATGATAATATCTTTTTTCAATCTCACATGCAAGGCTTACTATTTACAGAATGAAACTACTTTGTCATGGTAACATCGCTCTAAATTATATACTTTACAAGTTAATGTAAAAAGCCAAGATTCTGAATGCTTATTTTAAAATGAAACGGGACCTCTCACCTTGGAAGGCTGGTGCAACAAAATTTTTCTAACCACTATTTAACCACTGCTAGTCATGTACCAAACAAAGTTCAGCTTAGTAAATATCACTTCTGTGCTGTTCAATATTTCTTGCTAATCTGAATTGTTTGTATACTAAGCATCAAATCTTTGTAATAATAATAATAATAATAATAATAATAATCTGGAATATAACTGAATTGAAAAATATTGCATAACATAGTCCCTATGTCACTTGTTGGCTGTTGTGACATGTGGGAACTTCCTTACTTTGCTTGATGCAGCAGCAATGGAAATAATCCCAGCATGCAACTGGAAGGTCAAAAAAGCCTTGATTGAGTCCTATTTGGTCCCTTTCTCACTTTTTGTTTTCAGTGGTCTCTATCGTCAAGCCCAGCTGAAAGGGCTACACCCAACCCTTGCTGCAGAAGACAAGGCCTGTCCCAGCAGTTTCACACTTATTCCTCCCATGGAAACAAATGGAGAAATCTCTATCAAAAGCTTTATCTGGGAAACCTCATTTTTTCCTGCAAAATACTACTATTTTGCACTCTCTTTTAACCAGAAATAAAAGCTGTTGTACAGTTATTTCAGGCCTTGAGTCTTGCTCATTCAACTTTCACTGCCAAACATACACACTCAGACAACCAGGAAAAATTCTCGCAATAAAGATATATGGAGGTGAGTATCAGTGATGATCCCTGCTTTCATTGCAAGTCTTGGGCTTTACACATTGCACTCATGCCACAAATAACCACTGACCTATTCATAAAGATAACAGGTTCTCGCTTGATCATGACATGACAAAAGGACATTCCCTGCAACAATCAAATTACCTGCACTGTATTGGACTAGCCAATTAAGCCAGAAGCCATGTACTCACCCAGTCTCAATTCCACCACCACAAGTTACTGTTGTCACTGACACCTGGTAAGTCACCACATTATCTTAATTTTCTACTTGATGTTCTGCCTTGTTGCGGAGAGAAAAAATATTGTGGGGGAAATATAATTGAAAGTTAATACATTTACTACTGTAATATATTTAATATGGTAATAGTAACATTAGCCATTTCCTTATAAGGAAACAATTGGAATTCATTGACCGAGCAGTTGATGCTACTTGAGTCATGCTTTTCTTCATTCACTGGCCATTGAACTGGTTTCAAAGTGTAGTATCTGTTCTAATTTTTAATGTTAATATTAATATTAGCCACTTCTTCATATGGAAACATTTGGCATTCATTAAGAAAGCAGTCAGTGTTGCTTTTGGTTCGAATTTATAAATTTTTCTTTCAAAACCTTTTTCAGGAAAATGGGTTTATAGTGGCATGGGGATTTGGGGTGAAAATAAACAGTTGTGTTACCCATGCCAAGAAGATTAATGGAAGATAACAATGATGAGGAAACACAAGTAATTTTAACAAATAAGGAATTTATTTACGAATTTACAAGGTTAAAGTTGTCAGTAACTCATTTTAGGAAAATAAATCAGATGTCCTATGTTAATAGGCATTGCTTGTATGAACATGTTGTATGATGTCAAAGCTTAATCCAGGTATGCCATCAGTTCATTTAAATAAACAGATGATCTGCCTGTGAGAGTGGAAGAAGACATTAATTTGTCTAGGAACTCTGGCTTTGATCTCTCATACAATGTTACAACTGCTTCTTTAATTTTATCATAATCTCCCATCTGTAAAATGGTAGGTTGTAGCATGCATATTGTTTGCAGAAGTAATGCAGCCAACACTTAAAATTGCTGTATGGGTGTCCTTATATTCATAATGTTGAACTGTACATCCATAATTGAGAACCGTGCAATTACATTCAATTAAATGAATACAGCTGGTTTAATGTATACCATTTATATCGATTCGCCGACCTCTGTAGATGCTTGATTCATCTCTTGTTTGCTGTCAGACATGTACACTTGTGATGAATGCAGTCAAAATAGGTATGTGTTTCCTCACATGTCAAGGGTCACCAGATTATAGTGGCATGGGACTTTAGGGTTAAAATGAAGAATTGATTTATCCACACCAAGAACATTTATGAAGGATAGTAATGATAACACACGGATAATTTTAACAAAGTTGATAAGGAATTTATTTACAAATTTACATGCTTGAAGTTGTAACATGCTTCAGGAAAATAAATCAGATTTTAAGGTCCATAGTTTTAAGGAATTGTTATGAAGAGGAAATGTTCATACAACAGATGAAATGATCTGACACAAAAAATATTAAAAAATGTTTAAAACAAAGTTAAGAAAGTTTGTGGTTCACAGAAGGGATATATGGTTGCATACGTTCAAAAGTAGACAAAGAGATATTTTACAATATTTAGCTTTCTCGGATTGTTCATAGAAAGTTCTTTGTGTTTGGTTAAGGCTGATAATATAATTGGCGATTAATTTGACACTGGTGAAAACTTGAACGCTGGATACTGAATAGAAACAAAACCTTCCACATGACTTCAGATACTCTTTTGCTGATTTCATTTTTTTTTCTCGTTTTATATAAAAAAAAAATTTCACATAGGTTCATTATTTTCTTTTTCTTGACTCAACATCTAATTTCTGTGAAGACAAGGTTTTCATTGGCCCAAAAGCAATTTCACATAGGGTCATAAAATTTTTTCCATCTCTTTTTCAGCTGGTTGTCCAACCAATGTGAAGGCAAGGTTTTCATTGGTCCAAAGAAAATTTCACATACACTCACAAATTTCTTTGTCTTTTTACTTAACTCACCTGAATTTGAAGGGAGTGGGTAAAAGGAGTTATTTCATACTCACTACAGACTTGTCAAATCCTCTGTTATTACTCTTTTCAGTATTAATGTGAGTTTTCTTCATTGCCATTTGTTTCGAGTCATGTGGAATGTCAGCATGTTGATTTTATCATTATATATCTCATTGAGTTATATCGGCTATCCATTTTAGTTGTTGCTGCTGTTGGTAGTCCTCAAGTGATCTGGTACAGTTCTTTGTCTGTGATTCTGTAGCACCATGAGGTTTGAAAAAGGACGGTCTTCACTAAGACTGAGTAAAGTATGTAGGTACATACTTTACTCACTCATTCATTTTTAACCATTGATCTTAGAGAGTAGTTGTATACAGTTGAGTGGAAATATTCCTGAATGGGTTTCACACCATGCATGGTAATCATATGAAAGTCTTGATTGGATGAGGCTATTTAAGAATATGACTTGAGCTTTTAGGATAATGTTTTGGTTTTGTAGCAACTTGGTGTTGTGTGAAACTAGCACAGCTTATTCTATGTTCAGTTTCCTTATCTCCAATGTTAAATTTATTATAACTGATCCATACACCAAGGTATTTAAAGTTTTTCATTTATTTACTAAATCCATATCCTGTATTTTTTGATGGATTCAGGACAGGTACCATCACTGCTTTCATTCCAATTCCAGATCATTGTTTCTGTTTCAGAAAGGTTTATCTTGAGTCCTATTTCTTAGAACACTTGATAGAGGATGTTTTCATTTTGATGATGGATTCAGAGCAGGTACCATCACTGCTTTCATTCCAATTCCAGATCATAGTTTCTGTTTTGGAAAGGTTTATCTTGAGTCCTATTTCTTAGAACACTTGATAGAGGATGTTTTCATTTTGATGATGGATTCAGGGCAGGTACTATCACTGCTTTCATTCCAAATCCAGATCATTGTTTCTATTTCAGAAAATTTTATTGTGACTCCTGTTTCTTGGAATACTTGATAGAGGATGCTGATTTTCTGTTCAAGACCATTCTTATCCCAAATATGAATACTCATGCCACCAGCACAGCTCTCCCTCATCATGAATACATTGGCCTTGGGAGGGGAAGTAGGAATGCTGTTTTCTATTAGTAAATTCATTTGGGATGTGGTATGTCATGTTTAAATGATCAGTTCCCATCTCTACACATCTGTGCTTATATATGTGCAGAGAATAAGAAGAGACTAAATAAGTTGGGAGTATCATTTTCTTCTTGTACTCCTGATGAGGTTTGGAATGTTTTCCTATTGGAGTTCTTACCAGACATGTAAAACTTTAGGTACCATTATAGTTCTTCTAGTAGGTTTAGACATTCAGTGGATTTGGAGCTTGGAAGGCAATTTCTAATGAATGTGAAGAGGAATTCTATATTGATGTGGTCATATGCTTCTACAAGGTCAACAATTTTCTATTGGAGAGGTAAGTAATTACCTGGATTTGTTTGATGACATACATGCTGTCATTAATTCCCTTACTCGAATGAAAGGCAAGTTTAGTTGCAAGCTGATATTCAAGTGTGACGACAATCTAATATAATTAATATAAAGGGTGTTTCAATAATTGGACCAATTTTAAATATGAATTAAATTTTAAGCATCTAATGATATTTTTTCTTTTTCTTTCACTTTCAACAATTTCAGTTTTTGGCAGTTTCAAGTATGGAAAGATTAACAATCAAACATCATGTTCAAGTTATTGAAGCCTATTACAAAAATGGATGTTGAAACAGAATTTAAATGAGAAGTTCCCAGGTCACATCATCTCTCGAAACAGCAAAGTCAATTGGCTACCACAATCATGTGACTTGATGCCTTTAGATTTTTTCCTTTGGGGTCATTGCAAAAGTAAGGTCTATGCCAACAACAATTCAACACCCAAAGGATGAGATAATAAGGCATATTGGTGAGATTGAGGAGCAATTATGCAGAGATATCAAAAATTTTGACCATTGAGTGGAAGTCTGTTGCCGAAGCCTTGGCAGACATTTAGGCAATATTACTTTTCACCCATAATTGCCATGACTTAAATAACATGATCCAATAGAGAAATAAATAAATTTTCACCAATAACACTCATTTATTTACTGCTGACTTTGATCTGTCTTAATGAAACACCCTTTATAATTACAAGCTACTACTTCTAGGATCTTGAAGTGTATAATTATTTAAAATGCAAAGAATTTGTCTAAATCTGATGAGACATTGCTGCTATTAAGGGCAGTGGATGAAATCTCAAATAAAAACAAGACAAATCTCATAAAAATTCAAATAAAAATATGATAAAAAAGAATAAAAATATTTTTCATAAAAGAAATTATTACTGTCTGAATTTCAGAGGAGAGGAGTCATTATTTAGACTACTTTACATGTGGACTATTGTCCTCATTTTTGTTGTTGTTATTACAAGGTTTCATTCTGGAATTCCCTGTAGGTTACTTGGATCTACATACAAAGCTCGGAGGTCCAAATGACCAAAACATTATCATAACAGCAACAAAGATGAGGATAATAGTTCACTTGTAAATAGTATAAATAAGGAAATTTATTACTGGGTCAATTATTTTGATTTCATTGTTACATATCAGCAGATTTTGGACATTGCTTTTTATCATCTAAAAATATTTTTTCTACCTTTTCTTCTTCCGTGATCAATCTGTCTGGTTTGGTGAATTCTAGCTTAGAAATTCAGATAACAAAGAATTTCTTTTTTAACAACAATATTAATAATCATGGGAGTTTTCTTTGTAAGTGTTTACCAGTTTGTCAATGAATAAACTGTCAATTAAAAGTATAAATAATATTTCTCTTTTTATTCTTATATCTGACTGAAATATAAATATTACTTTGTGTTCTTTTCCTAAATTGAAAAGATCTTCTAATAGGGAATCTTCATGAGTATTGTTAAAATGATATTTTTTCATAGCAAGTACTTAATAAAAACAAGAAAACCAACAAGTTAGATTTGTTTCTTATTGATCTGAATTATGAATGTGTATCTGAATACATTTGAGTTTCAGCCTTCAATGATATTGTCCAGTAGTGGACTGGCCAGAGTGTCAACTTGCCTGATGGCAAGTGAGACCCTCATGGAGTGGGTTCCTTATATAAAACAAAAACAAAATTAGCACACAAGTTTTTTTTCGTAATAAAAAGGAATGAGAAGTTTATAAGAGGATGTGCACACTATCAATTATTCAAGTCCATTGTGGGAGGATATTTTCAAAACTAAAGATCATAAAGACAAGGTTATGAAATTCACTGTTTGAAGAGAATTTTAAATCATACATGTTGCTATCCATTGCAAAGGAATGGTTAGATGAATTGGATACAGAAGCAATTATTGGCAGATTTGCACAATCATCAAGTGGATACAAACAATCGTTTTTAATAAAGCGAACTTTATGCAATGATCTATTGTGCTTTTGGACTTTATCTTAATGTTTAAATGGTGCAGTAAACTATTTAAAAATATCAATAAACTACTTTAAAAAAATAAAATTCTAACATTTTGTATTTACATTTGGCATCTATTGCCAGTAATATCTACAGGACATAGACAAAGGAATTAGTAAAAAAGAACCCATTTTTTTCCACAAAAATTATAATTGTAGACTTTTTTTTACATATGTATTTTTTGAAAATTGTATTTATTCATTACTAAAATTAAATAACATTGTAATTGTGGGTGGACACTCTTTGTCACCTGGTAACCAATATTTGAGACCCAGTCTGCCACTGATATTGACTCACATTGAACAAGAAATGTCGAAACTAAATAAACTCTTTCTTTAAATGTGATTAAGACAAGTTCATTGGCTTGCACAAGTGATTGACCCTTGCTGCCAACTAATTTCATCACATTACCACCTCACAAAAGTTAATAGAGGGTGGCATCCTCAAATGACCCTGATGGGAGGTAGGGGCCTTTATTCCCTGATCTAACAAGAGATTTTGAATGGTAATTAAGGTTATTTCTTGGGTTGATCTCCACTCCTGGCTAAATTGAAATGTTTCCAGTGTTACCCAGTTTAGGAAATTGAAGAAAATTTTCTTCATATCATTTATGGCAAAAAAGTAACAATGGATCTCAAAGTTCCTTTCTTTTAACTTGTCTGTTAATGTAAGATTTAACTTGTATTTTACAATTCTTCATATAAAAGAAACCGACTCCATTTCTGATGATCTGTGAATGAAACTCCTGGTGTAATGTCAAATGATAGTTATAAAATGTATTTCTGTATTTCACCTACCTACGTACATACGTACCTACCTACGTACATACCTACCTACATATGTTCTGAACCTCAGTTGAGATCATAGAGTCCATGATCTCATGCCATAGTTAATTGTCGACTCTATAATATTTTTCCTCTATAGTATATGCTTTACCAGAATTACATATATTTTCAATTTAGAGGTATTGTTCTAGACTTGTTACCAACCATGGCTAGAGAATCATGGTTTCCTTGCTATTCTATTTAAACAAGGAACAAAAATGGGTTAATGTTCTTCCCAAGGATATTTGCATGAAAGTATATGCACTGAACTTGATCAAAATTTGAACTCTATTCTAATCCCCACTTTCCCATTATTCAAGTGTTGTTAAA